>CM077111.1:20136897-20222246 GCA_039619505.1 Cimex hemipterus | reverse complement strand
TCTCTCTCTCTCTCTCTCTCTCTCTCTCTCTCTCTCTCTCTCTCTCTCTTCTTTTGCAAGGCAAATGCAAAGCTGGCCAGCTTTTGACTATTCCGATAACCTCAGGAAAGCTTGAAGAAAGAGAAAAACAAAAGACTAATCATGAGCCATGTCTAACCCCCAGATTCAACGGAAAATATTACCCAGGTCCTATTAATTTTAACAGTAGATATTTAATGATCAAAGTAGCTGGCATAGTCATAAATTAAGAGAAGTCAACGACAATCTTCTGAAGAAGACCACTTCGACGTCCTGTGTGAGCATCACCCCCAAACCCTGACAATTATGCGTCGAAATTCGCAATTAATTTTGGTCCAAGCTTCTCTCAAACTCTTCGATGCTATCTATTAAGTTCAAGGTTTTTCAGGCAGTGTTGATTTTGCGCTATGCTTCTCAGATAAGACAACCTCATCTACTCGACGCTAAATTATATGATTTAGTTAGCTTTCAAACTAGTCGATGCACTAATGGACAAAATAAACGCACTTACCTTAAAATTTGATGATTTAGATTTATTTATATTTTGCGCACCATGTATAGCATTTAAAAATAAAATGTTTAATATCTCATTCTTAAAAAACTACCATTGAATAAAGAATAAAAACATTAAATTAAAAAACAAATAAAAAAAAGAAACTTTGTCCTCTTTAATACTTATTTCCACCTCTGGCACGAATCTGGTCGTTAAACGCCTTTGCATTCCTTGTAACAGATTTCTGATAAAATCCTGAGGAATTCTTTCCATTCATAAACTACGACCCATTCCAACTCTTCTAGGGTGTTAGGACATGGACCGTCGTACTCGTCTCTAAAGTTGGCCCCAAATAAGTTCGATTTGGGGGGGGGGGGGGCAAAGCTGGCCAAGCACTCACTCCCAGCTTCAAGTAGTCGTCCACAATATGTGCTCTATGGCGCCTGGCATTATCTTGCATTAGGAAAAATCTAATAAACGTGAGGGGCAGATGGCACCTGTTCTTTGGTTATGTCTTGTAAGTACCTCTGCGAAGTTAGAGATCTTCCTGGGCCGACAACCAATTCGGTGCGGGCGCCCAAGGAAGTGCCATCCCAGATCATCAATGACCCATCGTGCAATGCCACCTGAGGAACGATACACCATGGGGCGTACTATCTTCTGAGCGTCTCCGTATGAAATTTTCCATCTGAAGATTTGAGGCCAAACTCTCATCTAATCTGTAAAGAGAATTCGTTTCCCAATCTTCCAATGTCCCGTGCGAATTTATGGCAATTTTCTTAACTGTGGTAAGAAGAGATCCAAAGGCCTGAGGTTTTTTCACTGAGCATTCTTCTTACTTCCCTGGAGGAAATCGAAACATTTCGGACTCGTCTTATCAGATTTCGCATCTCATTTCCCAGAATGGTGTGGCCTAATGATGGATGAGCCTATCGCCTCTCTATCGTTCGTACATCTCGGTCCATCCTGTATTGGCCTTCTAGTGTGTTACCATGCATCTCTAATATGCCGAAGAACCATTCTATTGAAGAGTAATTTATACACTCAGTCTCCTAGCGACTTCAATAAATAATATACACTTCTTCTCGTAATAATATGACCCTGTTACTGTCATACTCAAGCAAATGCCTTATCAGAGCCATTGACAAATGTTTAAGAATAATATCAAATGAAATCAACGAAGGAAAAAGATTAACTGAAAGCTATCTTTAGCAGTAGCAGAACAGAACAGCATAATGTTATTTTGGTGCAAATTGAATATCAGTACAAAACGAAATATTTACTGTTTATTTAGATTAAGATAGCTTCTAATTACTTATAACTAATGTACATAGGTAATGGATTTAATTTTCAACCGAATAAATTGAATGGCGAGATAGATTTGTCCATCAGTGTGTATGTTCTACCTAAAGTTACCAACTGACCCTTTATTCTTCCTTTAAAACTTCATCTTTCTTATTTAACCAGGACACTCATAGCCTGACTACCCACTTTCCAAAATTACAGCTGTTGGAGTAATAGATGCTAATTTCACCTGGTCCAAAGCGTTCAATTCATTAACCCATGATTTTAATATTGACTTTGTGTCCTCCCTTAACAACCGTGAAGAATGGTTCTATAAATACTCGGATTTTGGATAGTCCGTTATTTTCGGCCGTTTTGATAATTGGCACTTAAATCCAACCTGCTCTACAGGGATTCGTTTATTCAAAAGTATTTATCGACATAACCAATAATAATTTTAAAGTCCTTTATACAGCCTTGAGGGACATCCATCATAACGGTTTGTCAGCGCCACTGGGCAATCTTACCAAACCCGATGTTGTCGAGTGCCGTCCCTGGAGATATGAAAACCGAGGCAACACAGAGCCACGACATATTTTCAAGCTTCATCAGAAGCATGTCGTGGCCTTACATATCAAATGCTTTCGATAAATCTAGCGTACGAGCAAGAATATTCTGGGGGTAGGCCCCATGTAATAAGGCAATCATTACCTCTAAAGAAGCGAGGAAGGTATTCACAAAAACTATCGAAAGGCCAAGCGTCTGCTTTGACGAACACCAATGATAATTGTTGAAAACGATTTGTCAGCTTAACGGGAAACCTTATCAATTTTTTTGATTGCCATTCTTGGAGATATGAGAAGAACCAAGCCATAGAACCTAGCTACGACATATATTTTAAGGTTTTTTAAGAAGAAGAAAAATAACTTTATTCTGGGACTGGTGTCCCTAAGAATAATTAACATGAAATACATAAAGGAAGTTCCTTCTATGGAGTAAAATTAAAATATAGAATCTTGGAGCAATGTATACCAGTAAGGCAGACCAGAAGGGAAAATTACGTAAAAATAAAACAAAAACAACAATTATTAACGTGAGGCCTCTGGTTGGAGGGATAGGAGGTGATTATACAGGTGGGCTTTGAAATAGGAAAAGGAGGCAAGACGAATAGAAAAGGGAAGGGAGTTCCGTAGTTTAGGGGCTCGGATCAGAAAGGATCTTTTGAAGGTATGGGTTGTATGTTACGGATAAGGACGACTGGGGACGAGCGGGTCTTACGAGTGAGATGCGAGGAGATGAATTGGAGAGATTGAATGATGTAAGGAGGAAGGCGAATGTGGATGTACTGGAAAAGAATGCAACCTAGGAAATACGGAGTACGAAAGGAGGGAAATAGCCAGGAAAGTTGGGAATACTGCCCGACACCCGGGAACCCCGTGGGGTGCCAAATACAAATCTTACGCAACAATTCATAATACGCTTCAATCGCGCGTTCTCCCCCTCCGAGAGGCCACCGTATGCCAAACAGCCATAATCAAAGAAGGTAAGTATGAGGAAGGATACAAGGAGTTTGCGTTGAGTTGGGTGGAGAAAGGTAAGAGAAGCCAGGAAAAAGTTTCGTCAGAAGCATGTTACGGTCTTGCGATTCAAACAAATGCCTTCGATAAATCTAGCCGTACGAGCAAGAATATTCTGGAGGTAGTTCACATTTAATAAGGCAGTCAGTATGTCTAAAGATGCAAGCAAGATATTCATAAAAACAATAAACAAGGGTGGGCCAAGTCGACAGCCTTGAGGAACACCCATGATAATAGCTGAAAATTACTCATTAGCTTCAACGGGCAACCTTACCAATTTTGGTGACTGTCTTCCTTAGAGATATGAAATGAACCCGAGCCAGTTCATAGCCATGACATATTTTTCAAGCTTCATCAGAAGCATTTTATGAACTACCGTATCAGTAGCTTTCGATAGATCCTCAGACAGAATTAATTATACTCTTTACTAAGGTGTTGGTTGAGATGAAAAAGCTGTGTCACGAGCGGGATTCGAACACACGACGTACGGCTCAATCTAGGCTGCTCTGACCACTTGTGAATCGTGCCTTCGACCCAATCGGACACCAACTACTCATCACAACGTCTGTTTGACATAGCTAACGCCTGATAGGTCTCGTACGTTCTACTAACAAAACTGAATTTTATTCCGTTTGAAGTCTTAATTTTTAAGATTGTAAGTATGTGTTTGGATTTATTAACCGTATAAATCAAATAATAGTTTCAAAGTCCTGACGAATGTGATGTACTCTTCGAAAGCTTGAATGAAGAACCGGGTGTCTTTTCTTTTGTTTCAAATTAGCCTTAACCATGATCTTTCATAAATCATTTTTATTTGTAGGTCCCATAAGTGATTTTTAATGTGAAGATCGGATGAAGAACACTGCAGGAAGAATAAATCGATGGAATAACGGTAAAAGTTAAAAAATGCGGCGTGTCGGCCTGTTCCTATCGTCTTGAGTTATGAATGAGCCTTTTATAGGCACTGAAATATTTTCAGTTTCTGGTTGAGCATAATTCATTTTAAAACAGGTCTAGTTTTTCGGCTAGGCTCGCCTGATTCATGATCCTCGATGGCAAACTGACTTTACTCGGTGAACGCACCCTCGGCCGAGTAGGCGTGAGGTCTCGTTCTTATTGTAAACCATGGGCGACATGTATACGAGACAACAGGTTCCAAGGGAGGGCCAGTACCATTTCGGCCTTCCATTCAATACTCTTTCAAGTCAACCGGTACCCTTTTTTACCTTTTTTTTTTGTACCCGTTCACAAACGAAAAGACTTTTTTGCTCCGTCCCTCCGGCTCGACACTATTTCTTCTCCTTCGGTCGGCTTTCTTCGCTTTAATTCACGGAAATTAAGACTCATTGTTAGTTTATCATATATTATGATCATTTTATTGGCCGGACTCGTTTATAAGTTTGATTTACAACACACCATATGTTATCGAATAATTAAATGAACTATCAAAATTATCATAATGGCTTTATCATACCATTAAGCCTTAATTGTTGAAACTTCACAAAGTACAAAGCACTTAAAGAAAAAGGGTCTCTGTTTCTTTCATCGAAAGATGGACGCGATAATAATTTCATCCGAGAAATATCTTAATTAGTTAAATATTTCAAAAAGGTTAGGGCTTTAGCAATAAGGTTACGACCGAGTGTTTTTTTAGAATCAAAATAGAACCTTTTACGATTTGTCTTAGGAATTGTGATTGAAGTAACTGATGCACTGGATGTTAGATGGTTTGGCAGAATTCCTCCTTCACTCGATATACCCAAATTGGTCGCATTGAATTCTTGTATACGGTTAGTTCCATTTTGACAGTCAACACTTATTTCGGTCCTCCTGAAAGTTTTCGTAGTTGTCCAAGTCTTCTGTTAATTTATTATCTCTTAAGTCTCAACGTCAATCTGCTACCTAGGTTATCAGTACGGTTCTTCACACTTCGATAAGTTCAAGGGTCCTCGGGTAGGATTCGAGTTAGGGGCAAAATTACGAATCGTCCGCGTAGGAAAGTTAATGAGACCAACAATCCTCCCTTGCGAGACGCCGGCTTGTATTTGTCTGTCTTAACAAAGTTAACTATTCGATTACTATTTTAAATTGATAAAGGTGTTTATCCTCTTATCCTTTTTTATTTGATAATGCAGAGCATAATTCGTTGTAAAGGAGCGAATAAAGGTTTGTTATGTTCAATACTGGAAAATTACTCGCTGAACGGAAATTTAGAATCAACGGTGATTGTTCGAACAAGGAGATCAGTTAGCTATAATCAAAGGCCTGGAGGGGTTGGAGGAGTCAGCCTGGAATACAATCATACTATGGGCTCGATTTAATGTTTTTCCTCCTGTAGGCGCATATAGGAATAACACATAAAATTGTGGAACTTCGACAAGATTAACACAATTGCAACAATTCGTGCTTGAAAGTTTGGAAGAATGTTTATGGAATTGAAGACTACCATGTTATGCCTGTTTTTATGGCTACGAAATCGAGACGTAAATACATCCAAAACATTTATTCAAACATGCACAAAAAATTTAATAAATTTTCTTCTTCTGTCAAGGAGGGCATTTTCCCTTTTGCTCGTTGGACCGCAACAGAATCCAAATTGACTTGCAAAATTCCAGGAGATACAAAAAGAATCGGAGAGGCTCCCGCTATGTTAATCGCGAAATCGGAACGCGATAACCATCATGTTACAGCGGCCGACGTTTAAAGGAATGGTTCGTCCCGAATTTCAAATTTATATGAAAATGTCATAAATAAGTGTTATTTTACTTCGTAAAATTAGTTGACCTGAAATAATGAAAGTTATGGTCCCGATGAAAAATCTGTTAGGAAAACAACACGGCTTTCTCATTAGGAAGAGTTCGATTTAACCTGCACCTTGGAATTTAAAATGAATAAACAATGAATCATACAGTTTTCATTGTATTCAAAATCGCCTGACATACAGCTTTGTTCGGTCAAATTAACTCCTTTTGACTTTTCTTGAATTTTAAATCAACCTTTTTTTAACTTTAACTTAAACCTTTTTAACTTCTACAAAAGTTTTAACATCAAATTAACGCTTATGAAACTCAAATTAATATTTTTTAAACTTTATTATGGTTTTTAACTTAAAATTCACCCTTTCTAGCTTCAATTTAACCTTTTTTATACTAAATTAATACTTTTTTACTTTATACAAACGCATCTTAACTTCAATTTAACCTTCTTTTTTAAATTTCAAATGAATGCATACTAATTTAAAATTAAACCGTTTTAACATTAGTTAGACTTTTTTAATTTCAAATTAAAGTTTTTCAAGTTCAAATTAACCTTTTTTAACATCAATTTAACCTTTTTTTTGCTCTCAAATGAACGCTTGTAAAGCTTTGAAAAAACTTAGTAGATGCATGAAATATAGCATTAAAGTGAAATTACATTACTAAAATTGATACAGATATTTCGGGGGCGTCGGTGGCCGCAAGGTTCAGTCTTTGACAAGGCGCTCATCACTGTAAGGTAAAGGTCCCGGGTTCGAATCCAATTGCCCAGCATTCGAACCCGACTACTTACGACATACGACATACAAATGGCCTTTTTTTCAAAACACCGGCACCCTGAGGGTTTATATGAAAAACAAAAAAAACTTCAGGGAAATTAATAACAATTTAAAAAGTTTTCCTTTATAAGTAACAACTTACAATTAAATTGAAAAAGAAATAATTTCTGTTACTTTGAATTAATAAAAACAGCTTAAGAATAATCAATAATTTGAGAATTTTTTGAAGTATAAAAGTATGAGTATATAAGTAGTATTGTATGTATAAGAAGTATATAAAAAATTATTACAAAATAATTTAAATAATTGAAATTATGAAAAAAGTTTAAAATTAAATATAAAAACAAACAAATGGTTTTTATAACAATTATATTATGTTTAGATTTTAAACTGTAAAATAATTTTTCTTTAAAAGTCATTTGGCACTTCAAAAATTCTTGAATTAATAGAAGACTAATTGATTTTTACATTAACTTTTATATTATTTTTAATTAATTTTCTTATGTCAGTTTCTAACACCAATAATAGAATTTGTACTTTTTAAAAATTCTCAAATTAAAAAAAAATTGTTTATATTTAATTTTTAATGCATTGTAATTATTTTGATGTGGTCTTTTAATTTTAAACGTAACAAGGTTAATTTGAATAATAAAGAAAAACAAGTTCCATTTTGATGTACTATCATTTTTAAGTTAATTAA
The DNA here is from genome assembly GCA_039619505.1 of Cimex hemipterus. Classification (NCBI taxonomy): domain Eukaryota; kingdom Metazoa; phylum Arthropoda; class Insecta; order Hemiptera; family Cimicidae; genus Cimex; species Cimex hemipterus. Next base: position 20,214,639 of record CM077111.1, on the reverse strand, counting down.
ACATTTTTGGTGTCTATAAAAAATTTACTTTAACAGAAACTCGATACGGTAAGTCGAAACAAAGGATTAATTGAAAATGCCTTTATTTTTGTAGATAATAAACAAAAGGTTTATAAATCGTTGATGAAAAAACAAGTGACGTTATTATATGCCATGCTGATATCTGCAATGTACATAATTCAATTTTTAATAAATGGATTCAAATTTCTTCGAAGACTTTAGTCCAAGCAAACCAAAGAAAAAATAATGCTCAACATTTGTTGAGGCCAAATTTAAATTTTGTTTATTATTTTAATATATGTACGGTGTTGTTCCTTAGTTTGGAATCAAAATGCAAAATATTCTATTTATGCACCCCTTGAGCGGCGCGCATACCGAAACTCGAAAATAGTGAGCTACCATTCAAAAGCCAGGATGTTTAGATGCATGCGGGTGGTCCGTGTTAGTGAAAACATAAAATTCCAATAATAGCCACGCGGAAGACGAAGAATATGAACGTTTACGACCGTAGTTATTATTTCATACATCGGAAGTGGCGCGCTAGCAGTGTTGAAATCTGCTAACGGCATGTTTTAACACCTAATACATACTGAATAGGAATTTTAATTAAACCTACATTATCCAATGCAATTATATTCGAGATGTACGATACGAGAGAGAGGCGCTAAGACGACATTTATACTGAGTAGTTTAAGGAGCAGCATTGTACTGTGGTTTGGGCCATTCGACTACCCTAAAAAGGGTGGGTACTTTATACAATGAATATCCAAATGTTTCAGAATGCGTATCCACGCTCTAAACAGATGGTCGAACAAGGACTTCAATTAACTCCTAGGGTTTTTTTTAGAAACATTTTGTATTGAAAACTTTTACATTGAACCTTAAAAATTCCTTATTGACGGATTGACAAGCTTCTGGAACGACGGGTGTTGTCAAGTCTTACTCGTTTGTTTAAATCGAAGAACGAGCCGTCCGGAGTGAAAACTGGAGCAATTATTGGAGGAAAAGATAAGACACGTCACGCAGAACGAAGCGTGTCACTGATCGCAGCACAAGGGAAATTACCGACCCGTGCTGTACGACTCCCTTCGGAAAAGAAGCAGTGCCGTACGATCGTCCTCGTCTGAATATTCCATGAAAAGAACTTCCTGAGGCCGGCCTTGTTCGGTATTAATGGAACGGGCGGAATCCCGAATTCGCCTTTATACACAATTCAGCTCCGTTTTCTTTTTTATACCCTGGACCCTTTTAATCCAATTTGGTTGTATTTTAAGACAAGATTCAATCATTCAATGGCCGCGTCCTTTTCCTTTCGATTACATATCGTATGGCCGGTCTTTCCCTCAAGGAGAAAATGATGGGGGGGAAGTTCGTCGTCCGATAGCGGCTGGGCTCCCAAGTTTCCATACCCCACTCAAATTGATTCAGAAATGATAATACAAAATATGTAGTGTTTAGTGACCGTTAGTTAATTTGAAGGTCGTGATAAGGTCTGGTGTGAAGTAAGTTTGGCAAAACGTTTTCTTTATCGTCCAATGTTTCGAACTTTATTGAAATCATCTTCAGAGCCCACTCTCAACACGACAAGCAAGAATGGCACAATTACACGGAAGACAAACACTTTAAGATCTCAATAAAGGTCGAAATGTTGGCACGACAAAGAAAATGTTTTTCTACATCACACCAGAGAGCATCTCACGATTTCTGTACAGTTATATTTAGCGTTTTTCAACGTTACCGTTACTAAATTTCATGGGGAGTTTGCAGTAGTTCAAGTTATTAGTTGTATCTTGCAAGCTCATAGACATACGTTAGGGGTTTTCTGTGCCGATGTCTCTGGTTCCTATTAATGAAATCCCCGGCACGTTTCCATCTCAGCTTTGTCCATCATAGTGTTAAAAAGGCAATGGCTGGTATGGGGCATCTCTTCTCAAATTGAGCCTGCAGAGAAGGAGAGGGAGAGGGGGAGAGATAGATAGATAGATAGATAGATAGATAGATAGATAGAGAGAGAGAGAGAGAGAAGAGTTTCTTGCCTTCCGTTTAGAAAGGTACTCCGTAATGTTTCTGGACCTGGAGGAGAGGGTTGCCCCTTTTTGGGCTAGTTGATCATAATTTTCTTCCATAGCTTTAGTTTTAAGTTTATACACTCTCAAGAAGTTCGAGTTAAAAGCAGTTAGTGGCTTTACGGGTAGCTGTGTGAAAATATTTATATCTGTTCACCTTTCATATTTTTCTTTATTAACTACAGTCCGCAATTGTATTGCATGGACTTCAGCTCGGAAAATCGTTTGCGTTAATCCAAAGAGTTTCGATAGAGTGAGTTCGGCCCTTTTATCTATCCTATATGCCTACTCCCTGTACCATATCATTGCCCCTTCTTGAAACTTGAACACCTTTTTTTCCAAATGTTCTATTGTTTTTGTCCATTTGGAAGGGTCTTCCCCTTGAGAAAAAGTTGAGCTTTTCTCTTATTTTGCCAGACACTATTGTAGCCCTTTCATTAATTTTAATTACAATCTTGTGGCATCTCCTCCACAGATCGGGCTTTATTTCCTTCTATCACAGGAGTCTGTTGACACTCTCGAAAGCCATATTTTGTGCAAAAATTGCAACTCCCTTGCAGTTTGTGGGACAGGTATACATTTCGCCCCTGTTTTATTGAGACAGGTTGATTTTTTAGACGGGAAATTTTGTGGTTTCTTTACATTCACATACGCAACTATTATAACAATATTCTTTACTTTTTCTAAGAAGTTTAAGATTTAAAGTTTATTTGGGCGTTTCAGCCAAATGGTCTGTTTTATACAATTTCTTTGGCTGTATTGAATGAAAAATGTATAAGGTTGATGTATTTCTAAGTAAACTGCCAACAAAGAACGTTATTTCATTAACGTTCCGTTAAATTCGCTCATTTGCAATCAGCTAAGTGTTACCGTCGACGCTAACGTAACGTAAAATCTCGATAGTACATCTTGACAAAGGAAAATTATACTATTCTGATAGTAAAAATAGAGAAAAACTGTTAAATTTGTGATAGGACAAAACAACGGAATTAATTTTAGTTTATAGGAGAAATCATTGGATTGGAATATTGATTGGAAAGGCTTTTAGGCCTAGTCAAAGCATTCATTCTCAGAACTTTACGCCTTCAAATTGATAGCCCAAACAAAAGGGTTCGGGCTCATTTTGAAATATGGGTACAAATTTGCATTCACGATCTTTATTCAACATAATTCTTTTCGAATAGTTCCAGTTTGGAGGTTTTTAAATTCCAATCCGCTTCCCACACGTACGATTCCGTTATAATATCGTTCATTTTACAAAAACAGGATTCATTTTGACGAATTCAATTCTCTCAATCGAAATATATCTAAGCCTATACATTGACACAATTCAGAAGCAAAGATAACAAGAACTGTATACCAGTCGACAATCCTTCAGCTGATATAACACTTCAATTATAAACAAGGAAAAATGTGTCGAAGAGTAATTTGATTAATTTGATCGGTGGAACGACGAACGATGGACATCAATCATTCTATTCAGCGGACATCAATTTATGAAGTGATGCTGCTTGTTTTGTATTTTCCGCAGTGATTGTTCGAATAATCTCTCTTCAGATAAGTTTACAGGTCGTAAAATATACGTTCAATATGGGTCGGCATCTTTTAGCATTAGGTTAGAGTTAACCCTTTAATTAGCGTCTTAAAGGAAATCCCAGAAATTTGAAACAAAGCGATATTTTGCAAATTATTACTTTAAAGTAATTAACAAACGATTAAAAAGATTTTTGTGCTCTACAAAATTCAATTTACTAACAAAGACATTCGACATTTAAAGTAGAAAAGTCAATACTTTTCATGAAAGATGAAGGCAAAGAACTAAAATTTAATACATGAGGACTTAACGCCCAAACGTACTTTGGATGTCGCGGGCGTATCAATTAGAAACCGTCGGTTATACCTGGAAAATCGTATCTTTGCAAACGCTTCGGAGCTTTTGAAGCTAATCTGAATAAAAAGTAATACCTATAAGAACACTTTATTTAGATCGTTAACTGTATATATCACAATTATTTAAAAATCGTGAGATGCGGTCTGGAGTGATGTAGGATGTAGGACAGAAAAACATTTTCTTTATCGTGTCAACGTTTCGATCTTTATTGTGATCATCTTCAGTGCCTGAGATTTACAAACATTGTTTACATTTAACAAATACACGTTTTTCCACATCCTATTTGTTAAATGTAAACAATGTTTGTAAATCCCAGGCCCTGAGGATGATCTCAATAAAGATCGAAACGTTGGCACAATAAAAAAAATGTTCTTCTGAAACCTGCATCACACCAGACCGCATATCACGATTTCTGAATAATTATCGATTAACGGTCACTAATCACCACACATATAACAACCCTTTTTACTACCCTTAACACGTTTTGACTTCAATTTAACTTTTATTAAAATTTGAAATGAACAGTTTTTAATTTAATTAAACAGTTTTAACTACAATCGAACCTTCATCATGAACGCTTCTCAACTTCATGTTAAGCCGTTATACCATCCATTTAACTTTTTAAATTTCAATTTAACCCCATTTTTACTCGTCATGATAAACGAATCTGTAATGTCAAATCTAAAATTTTTCACGTATTTTAGTTAAAATGTAAAATTAGTTTCTATCTGAAATACCATATGAACATTAATTAATGCATAAAATTGAGGTAATTAATAAAGATTTCCTCTCTTAATTGGTGAATATTTTTGTAATTTTAAAATTGGTTCTTATTTAAAATACTACATTATAATTTAATTACATCTAAAAATAAAAGTTTAAAAGTATATATTAAAAAAACGATTTTTTCTAATAATTCTCGTTTCTTTAAAAAAAATATTTGTCTCTAAAATAGTTATTTTATAATTTTTGAAAACACTTAACGTAGAAGAATTTTTTTCATTATTTTTAATATTGATTGTAATTATTGTTCATTTAGTACCTGACAATTTTTTTTTTTTTAAATTGACATTTTAACACAGGTTTGACAAAGCAGGTTAATTTAACGGGCAATATATAATTATGAAACCTCAATGTACTAACGAAGTACGAAAACCTAACTTTTCAAGCACAAAAGTTTTCAAGAAAGATGAGCATAAAAAATTGTTGCCACGAACGTGCCCAAGAAATTATAGAAGAATACAAGAAGGTTGCCGGGGAAAATGTTTGTTTTAGAAACTAATTTGAAAATAGAGTAACATTAGAATTTTGTTTCATATTAGCTACACCACATAACATTTGATAACCTGGCCATTCTGGATTAACTTAGGTTTATTTCAGAGTTTAAACTTTTAAGAGAAAGAAGCCTCCTAATCGTCCAAAAAGTGTTTTCTCTCGAGGATATTCAAAAACCGAGAAAATCCATAAAATCGTTAAAAAAAAGCCTAGGTTCTTGAACGACTTGGTAGTTTTAACGGGACGTATTTACCAAAATTCCAGATAATATCTAATGGGCGGGAATGAAACTAGACCGAAACTCCGAAGTTTTCTCATCAGGAGGAAGGAAGACGACCATTGAAATCGTAAAACTTATCGAAACAAGTGGAATTATAGGAAAAAGTAGTCGCACTGTTAAAAAAAGGTTGAAGAAAGACTGGTCCACCTAATTATCCGAGGAAGGTAGAAGGTTCATTTGGTAGACACGACTCGAGATTACCTTACTCACTAAGGTGTGCTCTTGACAAAAAATGCCACCCCGGAGCTCCATTACAGCCACCCTCCACTCTTCCTTGGCCTCTCTCAAGAACTATAGGAAGACAAAGACATCAAGAGGAACAGAGAACGAGCCGCGGTTAAAAATACCACGTTTAATGACGTCAGTTTCTTGGGTTCAAGGACTCGGGACTCCTCTGGATTGCGTTACGCCCCACTGACAGACTCGTCGAGACTGGGGCCATAACCGATTTTCCTTTTTCCCATTTCGCACCGCATCGGAAAAATGGAATGAATTTCCTTTTTTTTTAGCTTTGGAAAAAAATTCCTTCCTTAAATGCCCTATATTTCAAAATCTACCTGATACTTATGCAAACCTGGAATTCCATCCGATTGACCACCATCAGAACCGATGTATGAAGCCTGCGGAACCAACTGATTTTTCCTGTTTTCCTATCAGGTAACCAGAAATGTTTGTGATGTTTTTCAATTGTCAATGATTCGAGGTCGTTAATAAAAATTTATATTTATATAAGAAAATTAGAAGTTTAGATGATTTGAATTTAAGTACAAGGGTGGCTGAGCTAAGGCAGTTGGTAAAGTTTCCACAGTGTTCAGTGATCAGTGAGCGCACCGCTTAAAAGTGACCAATGTTAGCTTCTGGGAACGAGGGAATTAAAGATGAACCGCAATCTGGTAAACCTGTCTTGAATGACAACGAATTGAGGGAAGCTATCGAACTTGATTCGGGTCAAACATGTCCGAAGCTCGCCAGACGGCCAAGCGATTGAAACCATTCACTCCAGCTTACATCGAATCGGGACAACACGGAAGCTGACAAATGGTTCCTCATAAATTGACCGGCGGTAACAAGCTTCTTCGTCGAATTTCTTTTCGTTGCTTTAGGCGAAATAAGACTTTTTCAACTCGTTTGTCACATGGAACGATGACACACCAAAACGAGGTCGTACTATTGGCTATCTATAATTGACGCGGAAACAAAATATTCGTCAACAAAACGATGATGTTTCGTGTTTAGTGGAGAACGGCATTGTGCACAACATGTCATCAGAAATCTTGCTCTCGCCTGTCTCGATCAAACTTGCCCTGGCCCAGAAAACAAACTGTTTCATGAACAAAAATGTTATCATTTTTCACCATGTCAACGCCATACGTCATACATCCAGAACGACAAGCTCAATCGGGAGTTTGATGATCGCCAAAATCTAAAAAATAAACTGATTTATTTTTTTAAGTGTCCACATCTAACATTTTATACGAAGGTACCACGTTGGAAGACGGTTTTAGGTACCAATAGAGACTGTTTCCGTGAATAAAATATTTACTAACTAATATTAATTGTGACCTTATAAAACCATGTACCATGTACTGACATAAGCTTCTAGATCGTGAACTGGGTTAACTGCTTGGATTTTGACAACTGTCGCCAGTTGGTTTGCCAATTTTAGCTAAGATATGATGTTTTGCGTTTGGTGGATAACGGCGGCATTGCTCAGTACGAACCCCGGGTCAGACGGTCACCGCAGAAATTTGCTCCAACCCGACTGCACCCAATTTCTCTTGCCTTAGTCCTAAAACAACCTGCGTAACAGACGTAATAAATTCGTAAATAGTTGATCCTAATTATTTCCTCGTCGTGATCAATGGAAAAAACCGAACTTCCACATTAATAGTGAAAATACATCGGCATACAGCAACATCCACAATAGATACAAAAAAAAAAAAAATCATTTCAAATAAACATAATTGATTGATTTCCATGGAATGGTAAACGGCACAGTATTGCTGACAACAGTTAAAAATAATTAGAAATTGATCCAGGATCCGTCCAATCGGAAACAAATTAACCCTTTTTAAATTAAAATTCATCTTGTATTTTTAATATCAAATTAACCCTGTTTTTTTTTAACTTCAGATTAACTCTTTTTAACTTCAAATTGACTTTTTTTCAATTTCAAATTAACACTGTTTTTATTTCAGATTAACACTTCCGAACTTCACCTTTTTTCAACGTCTTTTTCAACTTCAAATTAACTTTTTTAAATTAAAAGTTAACCCTGTTTAAATTTAAATTAACATTATAATTTTAATACCAAATTAACCCTGTTTTTTTACTTCAGATTAACTCTTTTTAACTTCAAATTGACTTTTTTTCAATTTCAAATTAACCCTTTTTCAATTAAAATTAACATTGTATTTTTAATATCAAATTAACCCTTTTTTCTCTTCAGATTACCACATTAACTCCAAATTAATCTTTTTTCAAATTTAAAATTAACACTTTTTAAATTAAAAATAACTTTTTTTACATTTCAAATTAATCCTTTTTCTTCAAATTAACCCTTTTTAACTCTAAATTACCTTTTTTAACTCCCCCCCCCCCTATTAAACATTTTGATTAACCTTTTTGACTTCGCATTAACCCATTCTAAGATTAAATTGATATTTTTGAAACTTTAATGTGTTTAACTACACTTTAAAACTTTTTTCCTTCAAATTATCCCATTCTAACCTCAAATGTATATTTTTTACTTTAAATCAAATGATAAAGTTAAAAGTTTAAGTTGGTGTTATTTAACGGAAAAAGCTATATAGAGATCCCAGCTTATTTCAGGCATTAAGATTAGGAATGCGGCGATTTCGGGGCCATTCCTCTCGAAAGCTTTTCAGTGTCCGATCACAAAACCCCTTGCCATCTTGTCAGAGCATTCATCAATGCAATAATCTCCTTGATAGGTAAATTGACCTTCTTAAGAAGTTGCTTTGAAACCGTCCAAAAACTAAAATAAGTTAATCCTTCGGAGATTAATGGATGGGGATCTGTCAGTCTTACAAGAAAAACGTAAAGACGCACAGAATATAAATAACACAGTATGCAATATCCGTTACCAGAATGTGGCACCGGGAGGATTTTTTTAAAACTCCGAGTTTCTACAAATGGGAAACACTTGCTATATGCTATTTCCAGTGTTTTTGTACTCAAGTGATACGATTTTTTCTTTTGGCAGTGAAAATAGTCTAAAACGTATGAAGTGTCATGTGTTAACCTCTTTACCTATGTGAATTGCATCTGATATTTTTTACCTGAACGGCAAAATAGTTTAAAAATAAGAATAAACAATTAGAAAGTCATCTCGTCTATCCGGCCGATTTTTATCAGTCATTTATCAGATCAATTGTTGAAAGTTACACAAATTTCATTGCATTACCTGGTTAATTCAAATTGGAAACAGGACGATTTATAGTTCGCTTTGTAATTTGCAAATACCTGAGTAACTTTCGATTCGCCTTGTCTCGGCTCGCCCACTTTTCAGTTCAACCTATTTACTTTTCCGCTTTATTTAGATCGACCTTTGATCGTTTACTCCCTGATGATCTCACCGGACAATAATTGAATCCGAAAGACTTCCTAGAAAGGTCCCGAAATCATGTTCAAAAGGCACCCCCTGCAGCTGAGATGAGATCGCGATAAGAAAACCTGGAAAAACGTTTTCAGGGTACCCGTTCAAATAACGACTCAGTTCTAATGCTCGGCCATGACTTTTCAAACCGATGTTTATGTCAGTTCAATGCCAACAGGAGTGGTTTGCGAAAAAAATCAATTACAGTCCATTCATCACCAAGCGGATTGTGATAACGGGCAGTGGTCAATTGATTTCTTTGTCAATTCAAACGTCAATGTTTTCAACCTTAAAAAACGTACCTAACAGCCAACAAGCAAGCCCCTGGCTTTACAAACTATCTTAATCTTGAATAAACATCGTGAGTGTACTCAAAAGAAATATCATGATTAAGATTCCGACGGGCATATAAAGATTACTACGCTATTTTTTCACTAAACCAAATGCGTAGAAACCGTTCGAATAGCTTGACATTTCATTTAAATAATCATAAACATTAAATTATAGCGTATGACATGGAAGACCTCGGTACAAACTAAACCGAATCCTTTTAAATACCCTCATCCAAATTCTTTGTTCCTACTTAACCGATTCTTCAGAGTCCTCCAAGGATCTGCCGACTCCGACTATTGTTCTCTGAGGGCGGGAGTACCACGAGGCAGCGTGCCTGGATCTTATACCTCCTCTTCCACACATATATGCCGACTACACCCAACACCATCCGCTGCTTCCTATTCCGACAACACCAGGCCCTGTGCAATTGATTCAGAGTGGCTCCAAGCCTTATTTTTTTCATACCATTTGTTCATGCTTTTTATGATTTTTCATGATGGCCTCGAGACCTACTTAAAAGAAATCTTGGCGTGTAGTCAGGAAAATTCACGTTACATGTGCTACGTCATTTGTAAACATTGTAAATCCAGCTCATTACATAATTTAAATAAGTTGCACAATGTGATAAATATAAATTAAAAAAAAAAATTTAATGAAAAAAATTCAAGCAATTTTTATGTAGTAGTGCTATTAAAATCCACTTACAAGCGGACACCCCAACATATGATTTGAATAACTTGTTACTGTCTCTTTTCTATCTTGAGATCTCGACCACCCAGCCCCTCGTATTTCCTGGACGGTCCACCAGCTGGGAGGCTCGCCCCATCCTCACAGTTCTACATCATAATACTTTACAACTAAATATTTTAAAAACTACGCTTCCAAGACCAAAACGTACACACAGGCACGCATACAAACAACCGACTGCTTGTTAATAAACCAGCGGAGTTTACCGATCCGTCTCTTCTATAAACTCTCTCAAGTGGAGGTCATTGACTGGGCACAAACTTTCGACAAAATAAACTTTAGGCCATAGTCAAGTCCACATTGCCGGCACGAGACCTCCGTGAATTCTCGTGAGAATGCTTGAATGTTTTTTGCATGGAGAGGCCTAAGATTCCGTTCTAATTAATCGACTCTAGGCGATTCACGAGCCGAAGGATCAAATAAAAAAAAAACGCTTAATTGTAAATTTGTAAAACGAAACTCGCTGACTAGCAAGATGACAGAGCAGATTATCTATTACAGGACTTATCACTTAAGGAATCTTCACCTCCTTCGATTGACCCTTTCAGGCAAATCGTGTTTATTCTTTTTTAACTAACTCGGTTGAAATATTAAAAGCGAAACCCTTTCTTTTTAACCTTCTTTTGTGTCGATATCCTTTCGGAAAAGTCGGCCCGTGGGAAGTGAATTAAAAGTTTTACCTTGACAACAAAATGTTAAAAGACCAACTGGCTCACACGCGTGGCATAGGTCGAGCGAATGCTTGCACGTTGCACGGGGCGTTGTCGTACTGCTCACCTGCAAAATAGTAAAAAGGCAATTAATAACTGGAGATATATTACAACACGTGTCCATTACAAAAGTCGATTTTTAAGGAGTGTCCTTTCATAATTTTATTCCTATACAAGAACAATAGGGAACCATACGAAACCCTAATCCAAAAAACGATTTGTCATTCATTATTAATAAGGCAGAAGTGAATTTTGAAGGTATTTTCCTTTTCACGAGGTGCTGATGAGAAAACAAAACCGAACGAGTTCAAACAAAGATTGCGTTTTGGCGATCCTTGAACTCGTTAATTTATCATTCAAACTGTTCGACATGTGTAATAACTTTTACCTAACCCATAGGATAAATATATATTTTTAAGTTAATTGTACTGACGTATTTTCTATAGTTCAAACAATATCGCATTCTAGAATACATAGCGGAAGGAAGTCGGAGTTTTAAGTTCGCCAAATATTGCAGTCTTCTGGCTAATTCTATTTTTCATAGCTCTTTAGTTCGGTTCAGTTAACTCCATTTTTCTCTTAAGAACTCACGAAAGTCATTGCATTTACATATTCATTTCCCAGGCAATTCGTGGCACGCTAAGTTAGTGTCTCCATGATGCTTCCAAGGTGTATCCCATTCGAAGATGTTCCATCCTCCTCAAACACACGATTCATGCTAATTGTAAATTTCACGCATTATATTGTAAATAATTCACTAGTTTTCATGGTCCGCTCGACCAATTAATATCTTAGAATTAATTAAAGTTTATAGTTGATTAAAAAATAAATGTCACGAGCGGGATTCGAACCCACGACCTTCGGCTAGATACGCCGCTACTCTACCGTGACTATCGATTACCTAACTATCGTGACATCGATCGGACACCAACTTCGCATCCCAACCCCATTTTTTTGAATGAGTAGATCGCAGTCACGATAGCTTAGGTGGTAGAGTAGCGGCGTATCTACCCGAAGGTTGTGGGTTCGAATCCCGCTCGTGACACTGCCTTTTTTCTCAACCAAAAGCCTTAATTAATTGAATTGTAAATAATGTTACAAACTGTAATAAATATAGTATTTTTTGTTTAAAATGCAATAATTTGCTTCTTCACTAAAGTAAACGTTAATTGCTTTTACTATTTATATTATTGATTATGGCCTCCAATGTTGGTCAAACTCGCATTATGGAGCAAATCTTCATGTTGCGTATGTACGACTGCCTTATTGATAGTGGTGGTATTGAACGTCGTGCAGTCGGTTGTACACCCAGCAATTTCCTGGCCGCCCCAGAGTGAACCATATAATGTCTATTCGTTATGCTAGCAGTATGAGGAGATACGGATCTGTTGCTGTTCCACACCAAGAAACCTATAGCGTAATTTCGACGAGGAGCTAAATATTTGACTGTATGTTCGCGAAAATCCAAATTCACCTGTCCGAAATGTTGGAATGAATTTAGGTTTAAAAAAAATATAATTAGAGCTTTGCTCCGGACTTAAATTTTAAGCTCTCAACTTCACCAGGGACTTTGGGGCAGTGTTTATGACTGGCGTCTAACGTTCCTTGCACGATATGGGAGGCTGAAGAAAAGTTCTTCCATACATCCCATGGACTGATGAATCCGAGTTCACCTCTAATAGCATTCATCGTTGGAATTTTTCATAGTGGGCAGAGGGAAATCCGAGGATTTCGGACTCTCGTCATCATCAGATGGTTCACATGATCGACGTTTGGTATGGACTTCGCGGAATTAAATTAATTAGGCTATATTTCTACGAAAATCATTTAAATGGTGCTCGGGTCCTCAATTTGTTGGTTTCCCAACACTATGATGTTCCTCTGCAACAACTACAAAGAACGATACTCCAGCTTGATGGATGCCCGGCACATAAATCTTTCAAGTGAGACGTTAGTTGAATCGTCACTTCGGGGATAAGTGGATAAGACCTCGTGGATCATGTTGTCCTCTGTGGGGCCATTTAAAAAACAGTGCCTAATCCAATCAAAACCTAGTAAACCTAGGTTAACAGAACTGCGGCAGGTAGAAATGCTTGTCAATCCATCTCGTCTGACTTTATCGTTTTAGCCATCCGTATCCTTTCTTGATTTATTTCACTCCAGAGAATATACAGGTATCGGGAAAAATTCTCATCTCCCCCTATATAAGAAAAAGGAGCCAAAGACGTATTGCCTGTCGAATGAAGGGTAAACAACTAGTCACGTGGGACCTGCTAGGACGAGCAAAAAGATAATACGTACAAAACAATTCATTAGAAATTGTCTTCAAACTGCTCGGTGTTTCCATTGGACAAAGTTCGGTGGAATGACAAGGAAACTTGGAGCTTATGTGTCCTAAACGAGAGAAGTTAGTTGGAACGACGGAAATATGTAGGGTGGAGAAGAGTCGGGAAATTTTGGAAATAAAGGCTCTTGGATAAGGTCTGATCAAGGGCAACCCCAAGTTCTTGACATGGGGCAGAATGAAATAGAAATATTAATGGTTAACCTACAGATGGGTGGGAAACGGGTTCAAACCCAATAACCCAATTGAGTCCTAAATCAGCTTGTAAGTCAGGAGTTTGGAAGGCAAGGCAAATTTGCGAGTCGTAAGAAGAAATGTGAGGAGCAATATTTTATCAATTATGCAAGTGAGTATTGTAACAGAAAAAAGGAACCGGAATTGATTTGCAAAAACGGTTCTTTTTTTAGGTTGTAGTTGGAACCTCTGAGTCGAAATTCCTCATTTGAAGTGGGCGCCAGTGAAGAGTAAAACGCATTTACCGCTGGAAATCGCTGAACGTTATCGGATATATAATTCTTTAATTGCTTTAATAAGTTAATTGGTAAGTCTAAGCCGCGGGGAGTAATTTGTACCCGTGCATTTGTAATGAGGATCGCCTGAGTGGATGGCGAACCTGACCCGACGTTCCGCAAAGATAACATCTCCATTTTTTCTTGTTTATGTTAATGTTTCCTTTTTTTTCGTTTAAGGGTAGCGACCTGGGGATCGGCAAGAGGGCTGTGATTGAACGAGGGGTGGGAACTGCTTTGTCACTCCATTGTATTCCCACGGGCCGACACCCCCGCATAACCGAAACGTATATTTTTCTTCAGGTACCTTTGTTTATATTGGGCTTCTTTCACACGCGGCATTGTCGACTAGGAACAAGTGTCGATTATGCCGTCCTATTTATAGACCTCCGGCGGCGGATTCAATACACCCTACGCCCTATCCGACTGAAAGATAAAAAGGACAGTTACTCGCAACAGGAAGTTAAAAATTACCATTGTATTAACACAGCCCAAACGTCAAGCCCTATTTAAAATGTTTTTGGCCCTACCTCTCATAGAAAAATCATGGGGTTTAACAATGAGTAACGGGTACGTAAAAGTGCAAGGAAACAGTTATTATAACCGGATTGAGAACTGGACAAGGAATGGCCACATCGAGCACTCAGTTTCTAACTTCTTTCAAGTAGATATCCACATCTCTGTGTCAGGCGTAACCCACATGAAAAACATCTCTCACTGCACTACATCGATCTATTATTGGAAGAAAGGGAGGAAGTTAGGGCATCCCAGCATAACGACCAACTTAGTAAAAACGTTGAATTTCCTCTTTTTCAGATTTAATTAAAAAAATACGAGGGACTTTATGGCATAAAGTTGTGAAAGCTGGGAGTAACCCGTAAATCGAAATATCTCCAGCACAATTGAGAATTAGACTTGGGACAATAGGGAGGTTTCAATCCACTTTGACCTGCAGAATAACTTCCTAATGTATTGTATTCTCTTCTTGTGTCACCCTGTGTAAAGAAAGAATACAACTGTTGGTGGTTGATGAAACGTTTGTACTATGCATACATAAATTATCAATAAATACTAACAAGATGTATAATTTATTGAGTTTTTGAACTATTACAATTGTGCCTTCAACATTAAAAATAAACATTTTAGACAAAGAAAGAGCTTTACTATCACATTCTTTGACTTCGAATTCTTTGACCGTTTCAGTTACATTGTGTGCCCTCGCAATAATAAAGTTAATCATATGTTAATATATAATTTAATTAAATTCACTATTTTTCGAGGTCCGCTTGACCAATTAAAATCATTCACTTAATTAAGGGTTTAAGTTGAGATTAAAAAGTCAATGGCACGAGCGGGATTCGAACCCACGATCTTCGGCTTGATACGCCGCTACTCTACCATTTGATCTATCGTGACTTCAATCCCCTCGGGCACTAACTTGAAAAATGGCAAAAAGGAGGGAAAATTCAAAAGGCGAGGTTGAGATGGGTGTTAGTGATAGAGCGGCGCATCAAGCCCGTGGGTTCGAATCCCGCTCGTTACACTGATTTTTTTTATCTGAACTAAAAACCTTAATTAATTGAATACAAATTGATATGAAAAAAGATTATAATCTCAAAAAGTAAGTAGGTTTGTGGGTATTTTTTGTATTTTCTCCAATAGGAACGTTACGTTTGTTCATGCTGAATGGGACACGGTCACTCGCGGGAGTGGTCAGACAGACACAATAACTTATGCATCCTGCATCAACACAGACCAGGACTTTAGTACAATCATCACAATAAATTTTGTAAATTATATCGGATATAAACGTTATGTGATCTTTTGCTTTTATGTCGGAATGTAATTGATTGATTTTATTGGCATATTTGAAAGTCAAATCGATAAGAGAGGATAAATTTCCTTAAGCAGAGTTTTTGATTATATGCTAGTTCCGGTATGAAAGTTACTGGTCGATATGGTTTTTCTCTAATTAGTTTAATCTCAATATCAGCTGTATGGGGCACTATGTTTTAATTTTTTAATTAATTTTTTAGCTTCACTGATATCTTTTAATTGGCTGGTTGAATAACTATTTCGTTCATTCACTTGCTACACATCCATGTATTGCAATAACCGGATGGTTTTACCAAAATGGGGTGAAAAACAAACAGATTTTGCATTTTTTTTTCCATAAATATACCCGCAAATTTCGCTTCATTTAAAAACTTTCTTTTTAAAGAAAACGAAGAGTGTTAAACCTTCGTATTTATGTAATCAAGAGATTTTTCGGTGATAATATTTTTTTTTTTTTTTTTTTTTTTTTTTAACCAACCAAGGCTGTTCTTAAACAACTACTTTCCGTCGAATGTGAATATTCCATCGGTGAAACGTTCATCGTTCTTATTTTGTGGTAGCAGTCTGCTTGTTACCGGGCAACGCTCATCTCGTTGTGGGGTCAGCTCGTGCGGAACTTTTTCTACATGTCCGTTTCACTTTTCTTAACTCGTTAAGTGGCGATTCGCCTTTTTTCGGACTGCTCAGGGCTTTTTTCAACGTAAGTTTCACGATACAATCTCGCTTCTTTGTTCACTGGGCTCACACCGGACTATCTGTCGTTCTGGTTTGTACCGGCGCCGTCCAATGGCAACTACTACATTCATCTATAACGTCGGCAGCGTTTTACATTCATTTTGATTCTGTCGAAATCGGCGAAATGATAAACCTAAAGTCAGCCTATTCTCACTAGTTCTGTTATCAAAATGTACATTTCATCGACTTGAAATAGGCCTCGAGAACAACGCTGTCATACCCATTTCACCCATTCCATGAAACATTTTACAAACGTATGAAAAGAAACCGACTGTCACGATTCTCGCGGACCGATCAACGAAAGGGAAATGGTGTTTGACAAGAATCAGCGAAAATCACAAGACCGGGATAATATTTTTCAAATGTTTTTGTTTTTCACATAAAATTGAGTTATTTGTAAGAATGTGTGGAAGGGGAGGAGTTGCTTGTATGTTATTCTACAATTTTGATTGTGGTTTCACTGAATTTAATTTATTCTCAATTTTAAAAGGAAAATTCATTTTTTGGTGTGTTTAAAGGAGTCTAAACATTATCAGAAAAAGCAATAAGGTTGGTTGGCGTATTCTTCAACATATACAAAAAAAAATCGATCTGTAATAACCAAAATAAAGTGGAACCATTAAAACAGAAAAAAAATTGATTTCCCTTCATTCAAAAAAGTGGGTGAAACACATAACGTCCGTCTGAATGTAAATACCATCATACTTGACAAACGTAAAAAAAAATCTAGTCACTGTCACTCCCCCAGAGTATTCGATATTCCACCGAGGCAGGGTTAAACCCAATTCATTCACGCTAATAAATTACTTTAACTCTCCAGACGTCACACCCTCAACGTTTCTCAGCGTTCTCCATACTCCTCGGAGCAGTATTGAACAACCTCTTCCTTTCACTAAAGACAGAATGGCCACATTCATTCCTCCAAAATTCTCGATATTCAGGCAGAGTTAAACCCAATCCATTCACGCTAATAAATTACTTTCGCTCTCCTGATATCACAGTCCTCCCGCTGAGTACTTGCCATTTCTCAGGGCGGGGTCGACTTCTACTACCTTTTACTCTCAATACGTCACACACCCACTCCAAGGTACTTGGGCAGAGTCCTTTCGCGCTAATAAATTACGTTCATTCTTTTAAATTAACATAGACACAACATACGAACATATAAGTCTGGTCACATTCACTCAGCCCACTCCATTCGCAATAATAACATACTTTTACCCTCTAATTGTCACATCCTCAACCCAGATATTCCTGAGAGCAGTGTTAAAAAGTAAACCACTCCTTTCACCCAAAAAATAGAAGGTTCCTCAGAGTAAGTGATATTCCTTCGAGTTTATCACTATCGTTTTACAAGCCAAATCGTAAACAATGTATTGTTTAATATTTATAGGTTAATTATATAGTATTAACTTAATGCTATATTCAATGGGTCTGTCAACCTGGCTGTAGCTTCCCTGCATCTCATCGTGCCAATAAATAAAGTGCTCATTTTAGCATATTTACAAACAATAAGTACTTAACTGACGATTATGATTATTTGCACGGATATTAAGCAATGCGAGGATTGCGCAAGCTAGTTCATCTCCGGATCCCCTTTTGCCACGACTGGAGCCATGGAAAAATGGCAAATTAAATCAGATCCAGCGGATCTTTAGCAACAGAGTTGAATAAACTCAAAACAAGCGTTTCATCTTTGTTTTTGGTAAGTTAACGGATTTTTTTAAAAATATTTATGGCATACGGAATTACCTAGGCTGCATTTATAGAATCTGAAATGCAAACCAGCTCCAATTTAAGACGGTATCTCACTATAAATGGATTTCGTGTGTTTAACAAACATTCTTTCTTCGGATTTCTTTTATATTAATCAGAAATCCCCGTCATTTCCGTTGTTATAAATAACTAGAAAATTACAGCTTCGACCTGGTCCGGAAGGCCGGTCTCTTAAGAGTGGGCTTTTTTTATCGGTTCGGTTTAGACGTTCGTGCGGTCCACGTCTCATATCCATGGAAAATTATGTACGGACCGAAGGCTGAATATGTTATCCGAATGTCATAATGACATCGTCCCGTATTGAAAGAAAAAAAAAACACAAAATATAAAACAACGTACTTTTCGACCAAGTAGCCGAAATAAATGTTTGGAATTCCTATCGCATAGATTCATAAAAATCTGTGAACTTATTTCGTATAAGAATCTGGGCGTTGTAAAGGTATGATTAATTGACAAGGCGATTTATCACAGCGAAGGTCCCCTGTTTAAAGAGCACTTATAAATGGTGTTAGACAGAGATACGTTTGAAGCCCTTTGTTGGTCTCCCTATTCACAAACGACCATCAAGCTTACGTAAAATTACGTTCATGTGATTAATGTCATCATGGTTCAAAACACTCATCACTGGTCCACGATTGTATTCTGAATTTTGTTTTTAGTATTATAACAACAAATAATGACTTTCAGTTTTGTTACACATTCATTCATTCCAGGCATGAGAAAGTCGTTTTAAATTTAGTTCAACTAGATTTCGGCTATACATGAAACCTGACTACTCAAAAGTTTTTCCTCACTAAAACAATAAAAGTTTATGTTGTCCAGTTGTTGTGATCTGATGTACTAGTCTTCCCATTGATGATTCTTGATCAGTGATCACTGTGCTACTTCTCTGGAAGATCTTTATCATTTCTTGGCTTATTCCTTCTATTTTTATAGGATTTCTGCTTTTACAAACCCCGAGGAAAACCTCTATCTTCAAGTTTCGCTTTGTATTATAAAATTGCAGGTTCATTCATCTTCAGTACAAATTTTATTCTTAAAAGAATATACGTTCTGCTTGTAAAAGATTTAAAATTTCACACGGTCTGCTCACGGTAATTGCCAAGGGGCACTAATTGGAAGTTAAACATGAAACATGGTCGGTCTTCTCAAGGGGAAAAGCTGTTATTTTATTTAGATATGCATGTGCATATAATGCTGTCGACCTCTTCTGTTACAATCCATGGACCGCACACGGTTACGTGCCATGGCGGACTCCAGATTTTACAAGCACTGATGGTACGACGTATTTCAGCTAGAAAGACCGAGGTCCCTGACGAGTTTGTTCATCTTTTGGTCTCGTACACAAGTCTGATCAGGTTTATGTTTTTTTGAAGCAATCTACCATATCATTGGATGGTCCCCTGAGTTTTTCCTTTCCTTTATAGCATGTTGTGAACTTTTTCCGACATCATGTAGTCAGTGTCAGCCTCAGTCAATAAGAATGAGGTTCTCATTTTGTGCATTATTTTTATTTAGCAGTGTTTCTGGTGCAATTCAGGGGGTGGTTTTCATTGACCCAATGGAACATAGGTTTTGTCATATGTCCAAGCATCTATGTATCTATCGCTTTGCAGTACAAATTTCTCCTGCATTGTTCGACTAACTTCAAGATAATTTTGACGGTCTTTGTCTCAATGAGTTGAGATGGCCATTTACGCTAAAAAATGGGGTTTTGCACTTCAGACTCGGCTGATTGGAATAAGGAGGAATCGGTTCTTTGGGTCATTCGCGTTCTATTGAAATTGTACAACACTTCTTAGCGGAAATTCGGTTATTGCAACTAGGACGTCTCTCCCCATGGATGACCTATTACGACTTTTGAGTGGCTCAAATTCTTTCTCTTTCAATTTATTGTCTAAGCTATAATTATTATCTTACTTTGTTTAGTAGTGTTGTTCGTTTCTGATTGTCTAATCAACCAACGGCCTCCGGCAAACGGATCCAAGATCCATGTCCTTAAATGCTTAAATTTTTTCTTACGTCCAATACAGCATTATTACTATTATTATGGATCGTAGGTTTGCCAGTCTTTGTTTGCTGCCTAATGTTTGAGTATCGATGGAGTTTATAATATAATTTTTTTAACTGTCGGGGTTGTAATTTTGTGAAAAATTTATAAATGTCTAGATAGTCAGGAATATTGAAATAGGTCAATTAATAGTCAATGATAAATGTTAGCGGTTGATTAAAAAACAATCCATTGTGTGAAATTTTTTCACGATTTTTATTTTCGTTGTTGTAAATCACGTTCTGAGATCTCACTGAAAGTTGGCCGGGCTAATGATGAAATTGCAACAACAAGAAATATAGAATCAATTTTCTACCAATTCCCCGGCCAGCGATAAATCCCATTAATTCCAATTATCGCAAGAGTTTTTCCTCGGCCGAATTGTAAATGTCCGCTGTGGATTTATGCATGAACTTGTTTCGGTTTGAGCCGGACCCTGTTTGTAATTCCTGGTCCGAATTGAACTTGAACTACGACTCGTCTTACACGGATTAAAAGCGATACTGATTTAAATATGTGTACATTGATATGGGACGGAGCGTTGCGAGGGGCCGGGGTCATTCCACTTGCAGAGCTGGGTGCGGCCCACGTGTCCGCACAATTCTCATCTCTTCCTCCGGTCACGTGTCTTCGAAAAGGTCCGATTTTCGTGTCGTCCCGACAGGAAACAAAGCCCCCTCGACGAGTTTCCACCGTGTTCCGCCGTATTTGGGTTCCGACAAGAGAACAGGCGATTTTATAACTGCTCTTGTTTAATAGGACTCCTTCTGCTGGAATATTTTTCGTCGTGGCTTAAATAAAGTGATTCAAATCCCAAACACGTCTCGATAACGGTCCAGGTAAAGATTTCAAAGGAAAACGTTACCGAGGGGGCCGAAAGAAAAAACTTCCGTTGCCGGCCAGTTAGCTTCTTGTGGAAAGTGAACCCAGGACTGGTCTATTGTTTGTTCTGGTCCATCAGTCTCGAGAAAAAATATTCCGGAGGGGCTTTAGCCACAAAAGGTGCTCACAGATTTGCAATTCATTATAACCAATGAACATAAAAAAATCCCTCTGATATTTACTCAAATCTCAATTAATTTTGAAATTTACAGCGAAAAAAAAAACGGGAAGGAAATATTTCCGCGCGTAACTAGACCACCAATCGATAATGACCGGAAAGAAGTTTATTTTCCATAAATTTCTAATATAATCCAAGTGGCACAAGGTGTTACTAACATATTGACCAGCGATTACGATATTATTATATTACATAATGCTGATAATTTCAATTTCAATCTCTCCTAACTACCTCAAATTGCATGTTAATCTCTAAAACGATTTTCCCCTTGCTCAAACTACACAGAGATTGCGCAAAATTCGAATACATATATAATAATACGTACGAGAAAAATTAATCAACTTATAAATATATGAAAAGTACATACAGGAAATATAAAAACAAACTTCAGACAAAAACCAGCTTACTTTTAAAATTTAGTTATTTTTGCCCAAAAGCTCTACAGAAAATTATTGCTTCTATTGTTGAATATAGAAACGAGAAAAACTGTTGAAAATAGCTATAAAAATTATAGCTAACTTGTAAACTCACATTATCAAACTATTTTGTAATGAAAAATTTCAACGCCAAACACGGTATAGCGTTTTTCGACAAATTAACACTTTTTGCCTTCAAATTTAAAATTTTAACTCCAAACCTTTTTTTTAACTTCAAAACAACTCTTTTTTTAACATAAAATTAAGCTTTTTTTACGGCAAAATAACCCTTTTAATTCAAAATTAAGGGTTTTTTATCCTTCCAACTAACGTTCAAATTATATCCCTGCTAACGCCATATAAAAAGTAAAAAGTAAAAAAAAGTTCAAACTAAGCTTTTTTTTAGTCTTTTTCTCTTCTAATTAACCATTTTTCACATCAAACTGATAATTTTAACTTACAATTTATCCATATAAGTTTAGCGGACATAACTGAAAATATAGAATATTTCAATGTAATTTTTAATGCCAAGAGCAGGATTCGAACCCACGACCTTCGGCACTACCGTCGAAATTCCGCATCCTGCTCGTGAAACAAAATTTTTCATCTCAACCAATACCTTACACTAAAAAAAAATTGCAATTAAAATTTAGCGTATTTAAATTTTAATTCCGCCTATTTAAGACTTTTCTATTCAAAATTCAACGTTTTCTACTTCCGACCAACCTGTTTTTACTAAAAATTAACATTTTTTTCAACTTCAAAGTATTAACGTTCAACGTAACGATTTTTACTTCGAATTAACCCTCTTTAAGTTAAAAGTTTTAAGTTTTTTACATCAAATTGATCATTGTTCTTTTTATTTCTAATTAGCCCTTTTTAACTTTATATCAACTGTTTTTACTTCAATTTAGCACTTTTGAACTTCCCACTAATTGTTTTACTACATATTAACCATTTATAACTTCAAATTACCCTTTTTTACTCGCTATTAACCCTTTTTAATTCCAAATCCAACTTCAAATTAACTATTAATCCATTTATGTTTAGTGGTCTAAATTTACCAATTTCAATCAATTATTTCTTTTCGGTAAGGTTTTGGTCGAGATGAAAATGTTAGTGTCATGAGCGGGATTCGAACCCACGACCCTCTGTTCGAGCAGTAGCGTATTGACCTCATCTAAGACCTTACATTACAAAAAATTACTTCAAATTAATCGTTTAGAACGTCATAACTACCCTTTTTTAATTCAAATTTAATGTTCATAGATCGATAATTTTTAGAGATATCTATAATTAATGGAAGAAACATTGGTTGATGTAAGTGATTTTCATGTAACTTTGAATTTTAATTAATTCCTGTTAATAATTTTTAGATAATATCGCAAATTATATATTTTGAAAATTCTTAAATTAAAAAAGGAACCCTTTTTTGAATTTAATTATATATAACTTTACTTTTAACTGTAATTAATTTTCATACGGTCTTCTAACAGTCCCATTATTTTATAACTCAAAAAATTCTAAAATATATAGAGAATTTGCTGTAGAGATTTTATGTCGCCTACTAACGGTTTTAGTGCTTTAAAGAAAGGGTTAATTTGAAATGAAATTGGTTATTTTGGCGGAATAAAAGCTATTTATGGAAGATACTAAATGAGTTTGTAATGATGACACCATTTATAACATTGCCAATATCAAGTAAACACCATCATAATAACATGACTTAAAATACGAGACAGTTTTTGTTTATTTATGTAAGCATTGAATGGTTAGTTCCATCATATTTGTTAATATTCAAATTTCCACTCACTTACGATTTAGATTAACAAGCATATTTGATAATAAATCGTTACAAATCCGCTTGCTTCCAGGAGCAAAATTTGCCGCTTTTTTGCCAAGTTTGGGGTTT
Source organism: Cimex hemipterus (assembly GCA_039619505.1). NCBI lineage: Eukaryota > Metazoa > Arthropoda > Insecta > Hemiptera > Cimicidae > Cimex > Cimex hemipterus. The sequence continues at coordinate 20,191,080 of CM077111.1, read as the reverse complement.
TTGGATTAATTCGTTTGTGACCTGTTCAAACATTACAGTTTATTCAGGTCATATGCGTTTTGTCACATCATCATCTTCGCTGTGAGGTGGTTTTTAATTATGACCTTTCGCAGATTATATAAATTGAAGTTGTACAGACAGAATCAACTATGTCATTCCTGTCGTGATGGTTTGAAATGAGTTTACGATGGCAAAATTATACGGATTCAGAAATCATCAAAAACAAGCTAAACCCGTTCTCCGATCTTATGTTTATAATTGCTCACATTTATTGGGCAGTTGTCGGCGGAATTGACCGTCTCGGGTCAGGCAGATTTTCGACTGCCAGCGGTTCGCAAACTTCAAACGCCACAGCCGACCAGGGTTTGGCCGTTTTCTCCACACCGTTCTACGGACAATTAAGAGCGGTGTACATTTGTGAAAATCAGTTTTAGGCCGGACCGTTGATCGTCGAAACCGGGGTGAAATGATGTGACAGAAGGAGAGCCGATTTTCTCCTGTCGGCGATTGTGCGCTCATCACTGTCGTCGTAAGGTAAGGGTCGCCGGTTATGTAGGTCTGGGAAGTGGTCGCACGCGAAACGGAAAGTTATCGCTTTGACCCCTTGAGCCCATTGCAATAAACGGAATGTGTGCGCGCACGGTCCATTCCGACTTACGATCACTCTCTATTTGCATACAATGCATTTATGGGAGGACGGGGGCTGCTTCCGAGGCCTCCGGCCTACCTGCATTCTACACGTCATCTCGCACCGATATCGGTAATCTCACTATTCAGCCTATTCATTGAATACAGCGTCCTATCTCAAAATAATACAGCTACCTCGTCCTTCTAATCGTTAATATTTATATAAAATCCTAATGTCGAAATGTGCCTGTATTCAAATAACCTCCCATAAATAACGTCGTATCTTTTAACATCGGTAATGTTTAGAGGACACCTCCGTGTACAGGAGATTGGCATAGAAGATTTATGTTCTATGTATTTAACATTTCTACTAAGGGAACAGTTTAAATAAAGGACAAGGCCTGTAGGATCGTATTACACTATGTAAAAGTATAGAAATCGAAATCCTCTGAGTAGAAGACAGTCCAGATTAGTTTTTCATTTTTCTTAAGTAGCATAAATCTGGTAGTTAAAACTTCTAATTAAGTGTTTATGAATTTGAAAACCTTCACCTCTCCCCGTATCCAGTCTTATTTTCTTTCCAATATTGTTTTCATTTAATTCAGATGAACTTCATATTTTTTCATGTTAACTAATGATTCTTATAAAAAAAAATCGAGAGATTAATGTAAGAACATAAGCTGACAAATCGGTGCTAAGATCTCTGTAAGTTAAAATTTTAAGAAATCGAAGTCATTGAACTGAACATCTTACATGCAGTATACGAACATTGGGGTGCATTCATCGACGTACCGCATGAAAAACAATCCACAAACTGCTTAACTAGACCATCAAGACACTTCTATCTAGCCATATAGTTGTAGTGTCGACGACGAAGACTCAGACTGTAGACCTAGTGGGTCTGTTGAATGCAAAAATAAAGAAAACAATTCTTTAAGGGTTTTCTATTCTCCACCAATCATCTAAATAAAACTGTCCTAAATAAAGCTATTAGCTAAAACTAAAGTTGTCGCTTAATCTCTCTAAACTCGAATCTTCTTCCTTTACCAACAGCACCATTCGTTGATTCAACTCCTATCTTACCAAGCACCACCAAGCCGTCTCCCTTCCCAATGACACTTAGCTTCTCCTTCCCATTAAAATCTCTAGCATCTCTCATATCCTATTTTCCATTTATATTAACGACCTCCCCGACTCCATTCAGTCCTGTAACTGCCACCTGTAGACCCATGTCTCCCAAATATATTTCCTCTGAGATCATCACTCGGTCATTTTCAAGATCCAAAAAGACTTAAATCCCTAAATGGGCATATAAAAATCCGCCAGTACTTAATCCGTCCAGATCTATTGCCATAATTATTGGATCAATGAAACCTTCAATTCCCTCCCCATAATTCCACTCTCATGTGAAACCATCCTTTCCCTACTGTTCCTCGGTTAAAAAACCTAGGAGTCGTCTTTGACCAAAGGACCTGTCATCCTCAAATTTCCTAAATTTCCCGCCATTGTATTGCCTCCGTGCGCCTATTCCTCCTGGCTTCTCTAACCTTTCACCACCTGCAAACTCTTTGCATCTTCGCTTATAATTACGGCCGAGTGGCATACAGTGGTCTCTCGGAGAGGGGAACGCGATATTGAAGCGTATTATCAATTAGTCCGTAAGATTCGTGTTCGGCACCCCACTCTGTCAGTGCGGTCGGGGTTGTGTTCCCAACTTTTATCCACATATATTCAGGACCAAGGTATGGTCTTGAAGAAAAAAAAACAAATTCAGTTGTTACTGTCAAGCTTTCAAACTGTTTAAAGTCATCATCATATTGACATATTTAAGTTATAACATATTATAGGAGATCTCAAATTTTCCTGAAGACAAACTCAGTCTCATCACCACAATTGTACCTCACTAAAACGGAAGACACATATAACATTGTTTTACTCTGATGATGGCGTTAAAACATGCTTGGCAGTAACAACTAAATTTGCAGTTGATTATTCAGAGTGTGTCCAGAGTGCTCGCGAGCGGAAGAAAGTTATAACACTGAAAATTTAAAAGTATCCATGCGGTTTCGTTATTTCCCCGGAAAATCATTGCGCTATGGTATGCGTGGGCTTCGCTCTGATGAAGCCGGGCTGCACCAACTTAAGACGTAATTACCAACGAGGTCGCAACCTTAAAAAAAAGGATCAAATCACATTGTGTTTCCTCAAAATATTTTACTGTTATGTTGTTTCATCTTTGAATTGGTACTATTTTAATTCTCGAAGGGATAAGAATGGATCTAATTTTGAGAATTATTATTTCTTTTAACAAGGTACTCTCGAATTCTACTGAAAATAACAGCAATAATTAAATTAGATTGAAACTTTATTCAGTAGCTAAACCAAGGTAACAAAGAGCGTCGGTGGCCGCAACGGTTTAGGCGTAGACAGGGCGCTCACCACTGTAAGGTAAAGGTCCCGGATTCGAACGCGACACACTTACAAATGAGCTTTTTTTCAAAAGCAGCGGCACCCTGAGGGTGTATATGACCTCTGCTGTTGCGAACCCTCGTAAAAAAACATACTCTCATGTGACCTTTAATCCTTTTGTAAAATTCCTCTCGGACCCCTCGATTTACAATCCTCATCCTTTTGTCGTTTCACGGATCCGAGGGAGAATAAATTTATAAATAGGGAAATCATTCACTTTATTCCCACACGCAGAATTGCCATTCCCAGGCTTTCAGGGCGGTACGTCTTGACCGGCTCGTTTCGGATGTAGGAGGAGGACAGGAGACACGCGGCTGAATCTGGCAAATGTGCAAAACGTGACCGTTTTTCGCACACCGGGGGGGGGGGAGCTTTTGGAGAGCGATAGAGCGATGTTTACATCCGGCGAACAAGGAGATAAAGCGGCATCGGTCGTAATTGCTATTTTTCCCCCCTTGGAAACGCATAAAACGGTAATTTATTCACTATGCGTAGGAAAGAAAATGAAAGTAATCGGCGACCCAATGATTAACTGAAAAGCAGGATATTTTTAAGAAAATGACCTCCTACTTTATACGTACGATAAAACATAACCTTTTAATGTTTAATCTTCATTTATTTTCATTTCAGAAAGAGAGTTGACACATTTCAAGCTTTTCATTGTGTAATTACAAGGGTTTTAAGTCCCACGATATTTATTTTATGATTTTAGAAAGCTTGTGCTTTTTCCAGGTTCCGCATTTTTCCTTTTATTTATTTATACCGGCTCTCAAATCGTCGAATTTCAATAAATTTGATACCATTTAGTTGTTCTACTATTTTGCACATTATAGGCAACAGACTAATTGGCCGTTAAGATGGTGGAAGGTTATGAGATTTCTAGACTCGAGAATCATTCGCCTGAGGGAAAATTCTCATTGGGATGGAGAATACGTTGTTTAAAGGACAGATTTTTTAAATGTCGGTGAACCAATAGTTATAAGTTAAATTGAGGGGTGTAACTCATCGTCCTAACCGTAATCACGAGATACATTACTATTAACCTAATTACAATTTGGAAAGATATCTAAGCTCTTCCGATTATTTTTTTTTTCGAAATTGTCTTTGGGATTCCAAACCGAACGTTTTATCTCCTGAAAAGGGGTCGCCCGGTGAGAAGATCCCGTCACAGGCTAAATCCGGTGCATCATCCTATCAATGAAAATTAAAAAGTAGAATAAAAACCCTAAGCCTAATAAAAGATTTTCGGTCGGACCTTTATCTCGGCCATTAAAAACTAGGCTCAGAATTTTCGATTCGGTAGATACCGCAGGGTAATAGCATTCGAGTAAATGGCCTCTTCTACATTTACAATCAGAAATAAAAAAATACACCGTGACTGACATAATTGGTACCGATAAATATCCAAGAAAGGATGCTTCTTAAAAACAAAAATCCGTGTAGTTTCACTCGCAGGTTTAATAGCCCTTCTTGACCCTTTTTCTTGTAAAAGTGAATTTCATGATCTCAAAAGGGCATTGGGACTCGAATTTTCCCTTTTGGCTTTACTGTACGTGAAGCCAAACAATTGGGGCCACACACGTTCACAATTAATTAAAACTGCTCAAAGCGCCAAAGTAGCTAGGTTTAGGTGGCAAGCCTCTTTGATAAAACGTAGGGATTAAACCCCAACCTGACTCAAACCTGTGTCGTAAGGCCAAAGTCACTATGGATCGTTGGTGTGGCGGACCAAGTTGTTGAAGATAAAGCGTCCAGGGTATTAAGTGGCACTAGGAAACAAACTTGCAGAGGGGAAGCCAGAGCAGCGCCTCACAGGCTTACAGATGAAGTATCATCTGCAAAGATAGGCTATGCCATACTAGCATAGCAATCGATGCCACCACTCTAAAATATAATTTCACTAACATATGCAAGACACATATACGAAGGTATTCTGAAGGCCATTTCCTACTAGTAAACGACTCGAAAATGGATAGAGGTACGGGAGCTGGAGTCCTCCGGATAAATCTGAAGACTGAACTAACTTTACGCTTAGGAAAATACCCTACAGTTTCCACGTTTGAAATCATAGCAATAGTACACAGCGATAGAGAAATAAAAAGGAACACATTCCAGGAAGATGGCCATTTCAACTGAAAGACAGGAGGCACTTAAGGCATTGTCCTCATGCGAGGTAGAGGCGAACATTGCGAACTGTCAGAAGTCAAGGGACATCAATGACCTGGTGACAAAAATATGAGGGGGAGGATATGTTGGTCCAGAAGAGCCAATATGCTCTGTCCCAACAAGACCGTTAATACGTACAAATCCTTGTAATAATAATAATAATAATAATAATAATAATAATACTCTCGGCACGAGGCGAATAGATTTATAGAAGGTCCATCCAGAAATGACTAAAGAACCGGGATTCTTGTTGAACTCCTGACAGCGCACTGCCGCCTAAGAAGACATACATATGCACAGGATTTGGTTTACTGACTGAAGAAACTCTGTGCAGATACATCCAGGAAGAAGAGTAAAGGTAAGAGGAGTAAAGGTCTGTAAAGGTCTATGTAAGTGTAGATTTTTGCAACAATGAGAAGAACTACGCTTTGTAAGATGGATTAACAACCTGAAGCTAGCCTGTGATTTATAAAATTAGGGGAGCACAATAGATCTACTCAGTTCGAAGTGTAGAAGACCATTGGCCACCTCTTTTATTATCCTCTTATGTACTTGTTGGTAACAAATATGCTTTTTTGTGTGAGGATTAGAGATTCTTAAAGAAAAATCAGATTCAACCTTTTAAAAGTAGTACGTATGATCACGACTTTAATTGCTTTCCGCGTGAGATATGAATATGTGAAGGAACGCCGGTTGACCTTCGACAAGTTTTCAAGAGGCGAGTCTTTTCGCAGGACATAATTCAAAAAATAAATAACCTCTTAAGTCGGTTTACCGGGTGTTCTGAGCGATTAATGGGCTTTCACCCCCCTGAAAAACAATATGCGACGCGAGGGACGCCCGTGCCTCGCCAGGCCGTACATTAATAAACATTGTTTTGAAAGTTCACGTTGGAAAGTTGTAAGATTTGAAGGAAAACGTGGCATGTTTAAACGGATAGAATTGAAAAGTCAATCAAGACCATAATAAATCCAGATTGTGTAACGGATTTACAAAACGCGCTTCCACGTGAAAACTTCGCGCCTGATGGTGATCCTACCAATTATCTTTTGGAGATTCATTTCATCTTGGACACATTGGTATTTATGCGTATGTTTAAAGCCGGATTACGAGTTTGAAAAATAGAATATGAAAGTTTCCAGCAAGAAACTTTTTCCCATCGTAACCCATTTCGCAAAATGTGAGATGATTCGTTGGTGGTTACTGATTGACGAATTGTAATTTATAAAGAGCCGGAGGTGATGGAATAAAACGAAAATACATAACTGAAAGTTCACAAAAATTAAATATTTCTTTGTCTAATTTGTAATAGGTTTGAACTTTCTGTTGACTCGCCATTCACAGTCGTCGGATGTGACGCAGACCCGGTTGATTACTGACGGAGCCGGAGAGCCTTTTGATACCGCCTTCAAGGGGCTCATTGTACATTTTCAATGGCATCAACTTTCTGCACAATCCGTCCATTCAGTTTTCCCTGTCACCATCCATTAAAGAAACACATCAGAATATAATTTTTCAGGGCAACAATTTCGTGGTTTGCATTTTCTAAAAACAAATTTTGGGTGTTTTTTGCACGTAGCTTTATAGTTGGTAGAATATGCGGTTCTGAAAACCTTTCCCACCAAATTGGATCTATATAAAGCCTGTAAGGGGGCTGATTTCCTCACTGGTAGATTCACTCAAGATGGTGCAATGCCGAAACGCGTTTGAGTAATTGAGCAAAACCACACGCGAAGACGGACCGAACAAGTAACTCAATGCCAGTTGTTTTGTGTACCTAAAGAGAATTGATGATGACAATGGCTTGTACATTCGTAGTCCTCTGGCTGTCTTTCGTTGATTCAATTCTTTCCCTGTGTTTTCTTTGTATCCCAGGTTATGTCTGAATTGGGCGGTTGCTTCGAATCCGAAGATGGTTGTGGCTGGCTGTCTTCCTCAATTTTACGGTGTCTAGCGCCTCTAGAATCTCGACTTCTCTTATTTAATCCTTTCTGTGATGTTCTGAGAGTGAATGTATGTAGTGGCGTGAATGTGTATTGTAAGGGGGCTGATAGCGGAATATCGAGTACACCACTACTCTAAAGAGAGTGAGTGATAAGAAAGAATGTATTTACGAACGAGTGAGAGATCAAGCAACTGATTGGGATGAGTCAATTGAGGATAAGACCGATGCCTGGCCCTCAGACTGCCGCGACTGCGAGATGTGATAGGCTCGCTAAGTGCAGTTTTCTATGATGGTGACCATCACCCTATTCTTATTGGACCTTCAAATCGGCGAACTTAATTCTCTAAATTTATTATAACTACGTAGCTACGCCCTTCAACAAATATAGTTTTAAATCTAATGTACAGAGTTGGGCTTATATAAATCCAAAAATTGGTGGAATAGTTGTTAGCAAGTGGTCCGTCTTGATTGAAAGTTGTTTGTTTGACTAATCTCTGGAAGGCCATTCCGTTCCAGCCGCGGTACAAATATAGATCACCCTTCCCATCCACGGGACGCGGGGCGACGATCGGAAATTAAAAATAAACCGTCCGGAGGAAGGAAAACGAAGGTGAAATTTGAACGAAAAGGTCCTTTATCTAGCGGTGTAACAATACTTTCTCCTTCAACAGGGGATCAATTAGCCCCGAGCCCGGCTCTAATCTCCGAAGCGAGATCTCTGGGTTAGAGTTCAGGGGGGCAAACAAGAACTAGAAGCGGACAAGGAGAAAACCAGAGAAGTGGGAAAATTCGTATGAAAATGCGAACCTCCTTTTTAAATCCCAGCTTGTTTGCTTGAACTGTTCAATTGCAAATCCCGACGAAAACGGCAGTTTCAATTGTCCTTGTATCCGCCGGGTACCTTCAAAGCATGCATATGATGAACCTATATGAAATGATCAAATTGCCATTTGGATGTATTCAACCATTTCAAAAACAGACACCGTTCAACAGAAATCGATATGGATCTTTGAGGGTGTGGAGTGGCCTTTCCCTTTAAAACGCTTTATAACTATAGCAGTAATTACATCATTTCACAACTAATAATGATCAAAGATATGTATTTAAGATAGAATTTTTTTTCTTTTCTTTATTTATTTTACAATGCTATCTGGTTGGTAACCAGACGGTATCTGGTCATTAAGGGGTTAAGTCAAGAGCAGACACAAGATTTGCTCTTCAGTCTACTCCGCGGGTTCGAAGGAACGTTTTGGCTGAACAGGTCGTGAATTTGCCATGAGAGTATAGTTTGGGGTGAAATTTAATGTAGCGGCAGTAGACGTGTTGAGATCGGAGTGGACAGTGTGATTGATGACGTACAATGGAGCATCCACCATTGTGCGGATTTTAGATTGTAGACTTTCAATTATATTAAGACCAATGAAGATCTTTTTTTTTTTTTTTTTTTTTTTTTTTTGAGGAATTGGGGTAAACAGAGAGGCCGGAGATATTTGCGATTAAGAGTGAAAATTATTTATTTAGAGTTGTGATTTTTCACCTTGATTCTCCAGTATCAAAGGATATAAAAATGAGAATGGAGGTTGCGGATAAAAATAACTGGATCGATATTTATAGAGAGGTTTGCCATATCATAGGCGTATGTAAATGTTAAAGGGAGATCAGCTGTAAAGAAGTAAAGAAAGGGAGCAAACGTGCTTCCCTGGGCGACGGCCTCCAAGTAAAGGAAGAGAAGGTGCCTTGAGATCTTTGGAAGTATCGGTTTTTATCGGTAAGGTAGTATGTAAATGGAATCGTTTTAACTTCCAAAAGTAGTTCTTCTGCTATAATTGATCAAAGATAAGGGATATGTCAAAGGAGACACCCGAGCCAGCATACTGTTAAGGCACAAGGAAAGAGGCGATGTTTTGACAGCTTGGTGAACAGTCATGTGGTGAACCGAACTGATGATTGAGGATAATAGCATACTTAGCAACTTTGAACAGACTTTGTTAGAGGTTTAAACTCATCAGGCATTGGTAATTTGCATTTCTTTTGAAAAATGGAAGCTCGGCTGGCCGAACCGCACCTACGCTATTCCTCACCTACCAAGATAGCCGACCTACATTTAGCATTATTTACCGACCACGCAGTGCTTTTTACATCTTCAAGCACATTGAACAAAGAAAGAAATTGCTATTTCAGGATCAGACTTATAAGGAGGCAACCTTCTCAAACGCAGACATTGCATAGTCTTGGACATTATCTTAAGGTAATCTGGCCCACTATCCATGAAATATCTCGGAAAATAACTAGATAATAACTGAAATTTTCCACCCAGTTGGATTTACTTACAAATAAATAAACCCGCTTAACACTCTTCCTCAGCAAAAAATTCTTATTTAAAAGACAATGGTAACATGGTATGGTAAGGTAATAAGGATATTAGGAAGCGGGATTTGTACTCCCAGGCACTGAAGTCTTCTGGCTTATTGTACCTTCCTGGTTCCCAAGTTCAGTACCTTCTTCTTACACGTATCGGGTCATTGACTCTCTTCCTTATGTACTATTCTTGGTAATCTCTAGCATTATTTCTGTGCACCAACCATCAACTACCTTAAGTGGTTGTTATATCTATTATGTGCCAATCCCCTAGATACACGAATTTAGATGTCTTGCAATAAAAAGGCCGTAATAGAAACAATAAATGAGTTTATAGGTGAACTTTTTACGTAATTTTTTTAAATTATGGATGAGGGAGCAACGAAAATCATATTCATAAAGAACACTACTATGTTGGAGTAGTTCAATAAATCGCATTTATAGTTATATTTAATAAAACAACTTAGTGAAGCGGGGAGATGAAGATGTAAATAACCCATTATATGGTTCGATGAGAGATTTATTTGAGAATAAAAAGAGCGTAAGGCTGGAACATGCAATTTGATCATTTGTTTGTTCCTCTATCGATCCTTATCGCTGCTCCCAGTACGAAACATTCTGATTCATCTGAGAGAACAAAAATCGTTTCATTATTTTTAAGAATCCGCGATGTTAGAAAATCCAAGAAATTTAGTGCAAAATATTTTCTCCGAACTTATCTATGTGGTAGGGAAAGAAATCATGGATATTTTTCGAAATGAATTCTATGGTCGACACCCACCCGAAAGTCTCTTGACCTTTTTGGATTCGCTTCATAAACTGCTCAAAAATGAACGGGATAATGCCGATTTTATAGTATCTACTTTACCTAACATTTTTATTTTATATTTATTACAATTAGCATTAAAATTTATAAGAAAAAATGTTTTTACTGAAGGAAAATTTAATCAAGAGATTTTGAAAAAAAAATTTAATAGTCACTACCGTCAGCCAAATCTCTGTGCTCCTCTTAGGCATACTGTTAATAAGGTTGTCACTAGTTTCGTAATTAATTTCACTCCATAGTGCTGCAAAGCTGCACTCAATTCTTGCAAGTCAACTGGATGATGACGGAAAGCCATCTCTACAACGCATCCATTTGTGCTCAGTGGGATTGAGGTCTGCAGGCAAAGCAGGAAAGGTTTTTTGAGCAGTGATAACAACACTGCTTCTATTAGGCCGTCATTGCCACCCAGAAATCGAAAATCCCTGGACTGAGGGATGTACTCATCGATTATTTCTCGGACATAACGGACCGCGCTGCGGTCGGCTTCAAAGTATGGAATTTCAAGTCGTCCTCCAGTGTAAATCCCATCACAGACTGACTATTATGCTGCCTCCTCCTGCCGGCACAAACGGAAGCAAATACAGTTGGTGCGGTCGTATCCGGTGGATCGAGAATACTGAAAAGGTGAGCTTGTGATACCTTGGACGGCCGTTCCACCCAGCTCGAAGGGGTGGTGGCCTCTTGGAGGATCTCGACTGGAGATGCCTCGCAGATGAGTTCATTCCCCCAGAGTTAACTCGGATAACTCGAATAACCGATAGGGACAGCTTCTTGGGTAAGACAAGTGTGACTTGAAAAGGTGAGCGCGGAAGGCTTTAGGGACTGCCGTGCACGCAGGTTGGAGATGTGAATGCCTTTTGGAGGATCTCAATGAGATGTCATAGAGGGAGGGTGGATCATTCTCGCCGAGTTTTAAATTGTGATAGCACCTTGAAAGGGCAAGCGCATCTCGAAAATTTTCCCTATTTCTCAATCCAATCCCTGGGACTGTGTAGCGGGGGCTACTAAGAGAATCCAGCAGACTCTTCCCAACCGTTGGCACAAAATAATGATGTAGCCTTGAGAGCTTGGCAAATTCTCTGAAGCTGTACGAGTTTCCAGGCGCGCATGATCGCCTTAAGCATCCTCTGCATACATTTGGACGATAGTACCAAGGATGCGTACAACTGTTTTTTTCCAGGCGCTCGCTGCACCATATTCTATTGAGCTGCTAATGGAGGGCAGTTGCTATAGGTCATCTAAAAGAGTGTACGATGCGAGGTCAACTTCCCACAAATGATTGGAGCTGTTTATTTATGATTGGTCCCTAATCACGATTTTTCAATGTAGCGGTTTCAATGTCACTCAGCCCCATCAATTTTTGTAAAACAAAAACAATGACCTCAACCTCCAAACGACATCCGTAAGCCGTAAATCTAATTAATCATTGCCAAACCGAGGGCCTCGCTACGAATCGCCGATGAAACCGTATGATTCTCGCGTTTCGGCTTAAAACTTTTTATTCCCAACCGCAAATAAAGGCAGTTTATAATGGGTTTTCATCGGAGTTTTGACGGCTCGTTGATCTGAAACTTACGCAACTTTGTCCGTGGCTAGGTGCGGCTAACCAACCGGCAGGCGTGAACGTGAGATTCCGTTTTCTTCGGGCGTGTTCTTCGAAACTGTTTCATTCACGTTTTGTTATTGTAATTGCCGCCTACGCGCCTTTCCGTTTCTCATCAATATTCACATTCGCTCTCCGTCGAGATTTCCATCCGTCAAGGACATGGGGCGACTTCCGCCGAGGGACGAAAGCGAGTCGGAGTAGACTTGGAGCCAAAACAAAAAGCCAAACACTTTATTGGGCTTCTTTCCCACCACTCTATTGATTTGTGGAGATGTGATCGTGAAAAACAAACACAAAGTTCTTTGTTGTCTTTAAAAGCATCGTGATTCATAATTAAACACGCTGGCCTTCGGCACTTTTAACACAGCCCATCGAAATAAATTTATTGTAATGCTATAATTAAGCATAGTAAATATTCAAAAGTTAAGCACATGTTGGCAAGTTAAAACTGGATTTGCACTCTACATTGGTTTTTGTTTTATTATTACAACCAGGATATAAACATCAGAACTTTCTATAAATGTTTCAAGTCGTCCTTGTCAGGGTTCGTTAAGAATCTAAACTCTTATTTTAAATCTACGTAAACAATGAGGTGATAAAGTTCTTATTTAACGCATTTTCATGTAATATTTATTAATATCAATCAGCATTTTCAATTTTTAAATGAGAAATTTCCTTTCTGTTTTCCTAACCAATCTGACGTTTCTCAGGTAGCATTTTCGACCCCCACTGGTGGTCACAGCTGACATCCCATCCTCATTAACCCTTTCCCGCCAAACATTGCTTCAGGACAACACTAAATATAGAAAATTTTGCTAAAGCTTAACTAAATCCATGAGTTTGATGGGCGCAGTGTTTTCTCTTCGATGTTCAAACTTGTGTTTTGGCAACACTGAATTTTTTGGCGCCAATCTAAAATTTTCATCAGAAGTTCAGAAAACCCCGTGAGTTAGTGCGGGCGCAGTGTTGTTTCTGGTGTTTCTACACCGTCACACTATAAGAGATTCGCCGTGAACAGAAAGAATAAAATCCATTCACCTTAAAAATAACTGCTACCATTACCTTGGCCTGGACATCGACAAATGGTTGACGTTGAAAAACGTCAAAAGGTTACTGTCACAAGTTCACGACTTCTTTACATATTGCTTTGATTTAAAAATAAAATGCTACTTTATAACACTGATGGGGATTGTAAGTGAAGGATTCAGCCAAACATTCCGACATCCGCCGACTTCAAACTACCCTATATGTTAAGAAAATGTTAAGAAAAATCCATCAAATTTATTCGTTGTAGCGGGCTTGAGGTAAACTTTTGATCGATTTTGACACCCGGACTTGCTGATCAAGGGTAGCCCACCACCATCTCGTATTTCACAGCTCCGAATACTTCCTTATCACTACTATTATCCCCAGAGCAGTGTTTTGGCCCTCACACTTTATCAGATGTACACAACTGACCTTTGCATATCCTCAAGTAGCTCCGATCTTGTCGTTTCTACTCGAAACCTTCAACATTCACTGCTAGTCTTGTAAAGCAAAAATCCGCCTTCATAACCTTTACTCTCCGCAAAAACATTTCTCCTACAATGTGCCATTAATCGTAACGTTTGACGTGGGATCCCTGCACACGATTTAAACGCCAAGAAATTATCACCGATAGAAGGCTACATAAAAGCCTTATAATAAAATGGTAAAGTCTATGTTGTCTTACGAACCGGAAGTGTTCAGTTCAGTCAAGCAATATCTAACGTTTTGAAACTACCCGATCTTAAAATAAATCGTTGATACCCTAATTTTGTTCCAACGAAGCTAAACATATAGATCTGAATGATCCTTTCTTCCGAGGTATAATATGCTCATTGGAGCGCTGACAATATTTCATAATTTAATTGTTACATATTACAAACTTAAGATAGTTATAATGAACTGCAAAAAGTTTCAGTTTCTGACGGAGGTGCAAATTTTTAAACGAAACCGAGATAGCGAATAGCCCGTTTAATTTACTAAATTTATTAGAACGTGGGAAATGTGACGGTACCCTCATGCCGAACGGGGTTTACGAGGAAGTACCTGTGGTTTGACAAGTTAAGGCCCTTGTACAAGAACCAGTGTCGAAAGAGATGGGGGACGCTCAGAGGGTGCGTTTCAACCTACGGCTTGAAAGCCTATACGAAAACGAAACTTTTAATTTGTGCCAGAGGAAATGGGGCGATTTGTATCGGATGGCTAGCCCGAAATATCCATTACTGCAAATATTGCCAGGTGGCCTTTTGTACGTGACAGAGAATACTCAAAGGTCATAACATCTGTGATGATTCGCTCCCACCCGCCGTTATGCGGATTTGTGGAAAACATCTGCCCCACGGCGAAAATTGCGAATGCGATAAGTCAGAATCAGCAGTTTATTAGTAGAAAATTGAATAAAAGGCAACGTATCAACGAATCGGCTCAATCAGCCCTCCTAGCATTCAAAATTACCATCGTAATAATTAATATTAATTTTAAGAAAATCCCGTTTTGAATGTAAAGGGAGTAAAGATCAGTACGCTGCCATTACAGATTCTGGTTTGAAGATGATGCTTTCTTGCTCAGAATGTACGCAGTTGGAGGTTCTTACTCTTGTTTGTAAAGTTGAGAGCAGGTTGTGGCCTTTTTGGTCTGATTGTAAATTTCGAATTTATTTTACACAGTTTTCTTAGATAAGCATTGAAGTAGTAAATGTCTTGTTTGCGTGAGTGCATTTATTAGAGTGAAAGAGCAGACGGCTTTTCATAAGCCCATAGTCATTAAAATTTTATAAACGATAAGAGAACAAAATGAATAAAAAAGGATATCATCATCATTATTTTTTGCATTCTCTATATAAAAAATTATAAAATGACCAACTGAATGACCAATACATAAAATACCTAATGGTGTTATAAATTATACATACTGACAATTGAAGAATTTAATCTGAAATATTTATTTAGCCTTAGTCTGATATGCTTCAGGTTATAGTTTTTATTTTCAAGGCGCTGGGGTTCGCCAAGAGATTATCCTAGGACCGGTACACAATCTTCTTAGTTGATGTACCTATACACCGTAACACCGACATAACGCTCTTCCAATACTGCAATCTTCTTCTCCCATTCTGATCCCATCCTTGCAGCAGAAGCAACCGAGACGACCTAGACCCCATTGCTCTCGATGGTGCATCAGCTTAAATGAACGTAAAAGACGGCACGTAACGTTCGCACTTAGAAGTAGGTGCCCACCAATGCACATTGTAAGGTTCATAACCCCATCCAATCAAATCCGCTACCTTGGGTCTAGTTAGAAAGTAGTTATGGAAAACACACATAATACAAAAAGCCAAGTAATCCACAACGTACGAGGCTCTAAGCGAATCAATTCAATAGAACGAATGCAATCCTTTCAATCAAGTTCTTCGCATTCTCATCGCTCCCATCTATGCAAGTAACCATCGACAAAGAACACGACATCCCATTCATGACGGACGTCCATATACGATTCCACAATTTCAGCTATGGCCTTGAAGTTGGGAAACTCGCATGGACACTCATATCAATCTACTATCTCAAGTTATGTGTCATTCAATTCTCATCCATGTCACTAACCAAATCATCCACAAAGACGAAGAGATCCCATTCGTGAAGAACATGATTCACGCAGGATTCCACAACTTCAACTCCATGTGCTGTTTCCACACCAAGCTCATGTCATGGACCATCCAAAGAATGCAATCTTTTCAAAGAAAAGTTCTCCGTCATCCTCAACATTCACTTCCATGTCACTAACCAAATCACCCTAAAAGACCTCCGTGACAGTCATGATCCAAATTACACAACTTCCACACCAATCCAGCTTAAGCGATCCCTACAACGTTCCACCCTAACAATCTTCTACGCCGCCTGCTGACTTCCTACCACAATCCTAAATCTCAACTAACAATTCCAACCATCGAACTCCCCCATCTTAGTGATCTTACAGGTACCTGCCAGCTCCTTTATTAATACCTACTAACAATTGTTTATTATATTAGTTTTTATACAGAAAATAATAAAAATTCAATGCAATGAGTTCACAGATTACATCCTAATCCTGCATTTTCGGTTTCATCGATTCATTGATAGAAAACCTACGGTATTTCTACCATAAAACAAAATCAAGTGTGATTTGCATTCTAAAAATGAAAACATCGTCTCCCGTTTCTTCAGAACCAGGGCCTTCGTTACCGGAAAGACGAGGTCTGATGATAATAAATTTTTCAGCGACCGGATTACCTTCAAACAGCTCCCGTATAGAGCCGAAAGGTAAAGTAAAAACTGAGAACCGAACCCCAACGAACAAGATCAAATCAAATGGCGATTGCATCCCTTTTTATCTTCTCTTCTTTGACCACAAAGCCAATTATTTTATGAAGAAATATACAGATTTTATAGAATTACTTTTAAATTTTAACTATATAATTAATTAATTCCTTAACACTTCGCGTCCTTTTTAATAATAAATATACACTTTGACATGATAATAAAATAGACAATTAGAGCAAATGAGTTATAAAATTACATCTAATTTTTGTCTAAGCAATGTGAAAATATTCAGGTCATGAACTTTAAAAGCATTGACACTTTCGTCGGCAAAAAAATAATAAAATTCTGCCTACGAATGTCCTCAGTTTCGCTCTCAGCAGAAAAACTCATGAAACAGAAAAGCCATTGATGAATCTGACTTAACAGCAATATTTCACGATATATCAACTCTCGAAAGATATACGAGGATTATCCGTGAGAATTCTGATGTGACCTATATTTGGCGTACGTTGAAACACAATACTCGACAAAAGGGCTCTTTTTGCAGCCCACCCTACGACCTGCGCTTTCAAAACGTCCAAAGCTCGGGAAAAAAATTAACCAAGAACCCAATAGCTGGGCCTTAACGCGAAAACAAAAGGAAATGAAGAAGCTCAAATGTCCTTAGCTGTTGTTTTTTGTTTACTAACTTCATTGCACATCGGTTTTTCTTTGAACGCACGTATTTTCATTCGCGTTGATCATTACTGGTAAATAAATTTATACCAGTGATTTTTATAAGCCTAGATCATTTTCTCTTTCTACATCTAAATGAACTGGCTTTCATTAAAGTTTCTGAAATCTGAGCCGTAAAAGAAAATACATCCTAACCCTTCTCAAAATCGGTTGACACACGGACAATTATTTTCGGGCCAGAGCCCGCGAATACATCCAGCATTAGCATTAAAATGACGCTTGTGAATTAACCACGTGTGTTTTAAGCTCAGGAGCAAATTTTCCATAATCACGGCATCTGTCACTACGTACAAATCCCAGAAGATATTGCTTATTGCTTGAACTTTTTAGGAAGCTTTTTGTTTTTTTAATGTTCAATTATGTACCAGAGGGTTTTTTCTGTTTATTGCATAATAACTTCATCTTTTTTTATATAAGTTGGGTCAAGATCCTCCTGATTAATTTTTAACACAGACGAATACGAAAAATCAAATTTGTAGCAATAAAACGTTTATTTTGCACTGCTGGTAACTCACATTTAAGAACCAAAGCACATATGTTTCAATTTAATTAAAGCTAATTAAAGTTATAAGCCTGTGAATATGACCGGCATGATAAATGATTTAAAGAATTAAGCACAAATGTTTAAAGCCCTGGAGCAACATTTCTGAAATCGCGGTATCTGCGAGTATTTACAGAACCGAGAAAATATTATCAAACTTTTTTAGAAGCTTTTTTATGCTTAATTTTGAACCAGTCTGTCTTTTCTATGTGTTGTGTAAAAGGTTCATTATTTTTTAATATAATTCGGGTCAAGATCGTGCTGACTAATTTGTTTTAACACAGACGAAGCCAAAAAAAAAAAAAAAAAAAAATCAAATTTGTAGCAATTAAACGTTACCGATGATAAATGACTTTTAAGAACCTAAGCACTATGTTTAAAGTTCATTAGCAGGAGTAACTTTCCTGTCAGTATATACAGAAACAAGAAAATATTACTAACACTTTATACAAGAATTTTAAAAACTCGTCAAATTTTATCGTTTTACTGGTGTACTTTTTTAAATGTTTTGTCCATGAAAGTAATCAAATTGACATTATAAATCATATCTATGATTGAATGCTTTATTTAAAAAAACTTGTGGTGGCTTTTTAGTCTAATTTGACTAGTAGGGCAACCCCTTGAAGTACTGATCTTTTCATGTGCACACCCAGGAGGTTAAGTTAGTTGGGTGATGTTGGATTTAGCTCGTGGAAATCGGCCATAAAGTTACCAATTTATTAATACCTTTAAAACGGTGGAAATCGGGTCAAGGCTTGCAAGTATTTTCGTTTCTCAAGACGTTTAAATTGTATAATATCAGCCGTATAAGTAGGTCTATTTCTGTACTGTTTATGCGAATTCATTTCATATCTAAAGTTGGTTAATTTAGCTAAACTAAAAAGTAACTAAAATTCGTTACATCAGATAAATTAACCAAGCTGTATTATTACAACAATATTTTTGTATGAAGGATTATCTCACTCGGTAAAGAACGAGGAATAATCGGGAAATATCTGGGGGGGGGGGAACTAATCAGACGTAATAAGCGAAGCATCTGCCAAAAACAATACTTTCGCTTCCTTCCTAGAGAAAGCAAAGTCGATCGTGACAAATCCACTCGCAGACAGATTTTATCGGAAATAATCCCCTAACGTTCGATGTAATCAGCGGCAATGCGCGGACATTAATTATGTTGGGAATATCTTCCCTCGATTCCCCCGTTCCCAAGCCGGATCTCATAAACAGCATGAAAGTTTTCCTTGGGGCTTTGTCGCACTGGTAGGCGTTAATTGAAATGAGTGAAATGTTACAGTGTACTCCTCCATGGGAACGGTTAATTTATCGAAAACAAAACGTAAAGTTAAAGGTCGTTGGCAAGAGAAACCGATAACGGTAACCGGTCGGTCGCACAGGAGATAGAAGTAGTGGTTATCGGAGGAATTGGAAGTGGCAGTGGGGAAGTTGTACAATTCCCCGCCTCCTCGTCTTGTGATATTTTAGTCCGCCGCCTGATCCTGATACACATCCTTCACCAGAAATCCAATCACAGGCCCACAACTTTTCCACTGTGTCCAGTGTTATTTGAACCCATTTGAAGGGGTAAAACGTAATAAAAATGCACAAAATTTATCGGTACGTTAGTTCGTCAGAAAGACTTATGTAAAATTATAAATTTGAATTAACAAAAATAAGCTTCAAACCATTTAAAAGTAAAAAATAAGTAATATTTTAGGCAGTTCAGTGCTGTAATGAACCCATCCTCACCCAGCAAGAAGCTTGAATTTAAATAATTAGGACTGTTCCAGCCATTTTGTCGTATGAAGGTTTTGGTGACGAGGACAGTGGCGGAATCCCGAAAAATCTAAGCGGTAAGGAACCTCTTGCTGAAGCCAAGCTCAATCGTTTTGGTTACAAAAATTCCTCGTGCCTCACACGAACACGTTGAAATGGTTGAAAAATTGGAGCCAAATATCAACATGAACAGATTCCTATTAGAAATCACAAGTATTGGCTGGATTTCGTTTATGAATCACTGTATCTTGGGATATCAGGAGGAATTGCCAAGAATCAACTTCTCCGCCTAGTATAGGAAGGGTGTAACGTCTGAAGAGTAAAACGTAAGTTATTAGAGAGATCGTAGTCGGTTCTACCCCGCCCAGACGCATACCGAGTTACTCTGGGTTGGACGTGTGACATCTGGAGAGTAAGAGTAGTTATTAGCGAGAATGCAGTTGGTTCTACCCCGCCCAGACGAATACCGAGTACTCTGGGTGGGCGACTGTCGCCTGGACTGCATTTAAGTTATTATCGAGGATGGACTGGGTTCAACCAGGCCGCGAGTAATATACTGTTATCTGGGGTGAGTATGATCCATCTGGAGAATTAAGTAAGAAAATCGGGGGTTGGTTTTAATAACCTTAAACATCCTAAAGACAACTTTCCTAAATAGCAGACGTATCATTCTTACGTTACAATTCTTCGCCAAACATTCTGATTAACAATTTGGTGCATCTTCGGGAGCAGAATGGCGAGTAAAAATATTTCGCTAAGAATCCACAGGCAACTCATTAATCGTCTTTAAATTGTCATACTAACGAAAACGAAAATGCTTGGGGCGTCTAAATATTTACTCCTACTCAAAAGACTCCAAAAGATAATAAGTAAAAAGATAAATATGTAAGAGGGGCCCTCATAAAAATGTTCTCCCAAACTTATGCATACAAACATCTACTTGTATTATCGCGAACGAAAATTTATGCTAGTGCTTTCTGATTATTTCCTTTGATAACGACCTTTTCTTGATAAGATATTTGGACTTTTCTTTGGGCTTAATAAAATATTTATCTAGTGAAAAATTTCTTCTTCTTCGTTCATACAGGACCAATTTGCTAATAATTTATATGCAACTGTTATAAAACATAACTCTCGTTAAGTAAGATTTACAAATGACGATAAATTAAATCGGTTAATGTTGAATCTACGTCTACGTACAGTGACACACCTTAAACCACTTCGAGGAAATTTCTGCAAGAGCGCAATAAATTTCCGAGGTCAAATAGGCGCAATGAGAGAATAATTCATGTGGACGATGGTGGGCGTTGAACCCGAATGCTCGAGTGTCGTTGAGGCGATATTGATCCAAAATTTGAGCCTTTTTATATCAAAAAGGAATGTTACATTGTTTTCCTTAACAAGGGAGGTTTTATTTTCCTCGTACATGTTTGAAAAGAAGAAAACGATCGGTGCACCCCCTCCCCCAAGTAAAGTTACACCCTAGCATAACAAAAGTGTAAAGTTATAAATAGAAGCTGGGAAAGAAAACAATATCCGAACCCGCCAAGTTTTATGCTCGGACCGCTCGAGTACCGTTCAAAAAAGGATAAATCAATCCGCCATAATAAACAGGCACTAAATGTTGGAACGCGGAGAGGCGGAGGTCTATTGAGCATACGGCCAGGTTGAAAGGCCTTTCGTCTCTCTTCTTAACTAACCTTTATTGCCCCAGTCGACGAGGGAGTTGTGAATCGCAACGACACCCACTTCCAGTCCTAGTTTGTCCGAAACGGAACGAATGGAGAACGGGCCATCTGCTCCTTTCAGACGTCGGTTTCGCAACCGGGGAGGAAGTGCCTCTTGTCAACGCTGACGGAGGGCGCAAAGAAGACTTCAAAACCAAAAATGTCAGGGTTCAGATGTGTCAAATCAGGCCTCCGCACTCTAATCTAAAACGGCTGTTCGTTTACTCGTTATTTCCGTCCTGAAAATACTATAGTCGAGGATAAAAGGCTTTTACAGTACATCGCCTAAACATTGCAAAGCAATACACTTGGCAATGTTTGCAGTTTAAGCTGATTTCATCTAAAGTATAATAATGTCGAAAAGCCTTGAAAGAGCAAAGCTAGGGAAAACGAACCAGAAAAGTACACCCTTATAAAACTGTAAAGAAAACCTGAATACGTACTTTCTATTAAGTTAAATAAAACCCAACTCAGCAAAAATTGATAATTAGTCAACATTATTTAAGTTTTGACTTTAAAGTGACTTCATAAGATGAAAATGTATGTGCAGTACGACGAATGTTCAAAGTCATTAAGGAAAATCACAACAGGCAAAAAGTTTTGTTATTTTACTCTTCCAAGACAAATCTACTAGAGGCTAAGTGGTCAAAGTGGTAGAAATATATCTGATGAAGAAGAAGCTAAACTACAGTTTTGGAGAGGGTAGGATGAGCAGTAGGATCTAATAACGGCCATCACAAGTTTTAGAGCATTCGATCAAAAACATCTTCAGGACTTTTTTATGAACATAAAACATAATCCCAATTAATAATTCTTTTTGTCGAAGGTTTTTGGTTGAGATCAAAAATTAGTGTAAGGAGCGGGATTCAGTTCAATGAGCCGCTGCTCCAACGACGTTAGCTATCGTGACTTCCACTAAATATATATGTACTATAATTGTTAAAGTTGGCATGGCTCTGAAGCAATTTTTGACAAGAAAGGGTTAAATTATTCAATGTAATTGTACAAGATGGAGTTTTTAAATTGACGCCAAAAAATTCATTGGTGTAAATACACCGGATGAATCATTGAAGGAATGATAATGATTAAATGAAATCCCCTACAAATCATTTTAAAAAAATACAGTCTCAAGTTAGGTCGTGGGTTCGAATCCCGCTCATTACACTAATTTTACATCTAAACCAAAAATCTTAAATAAAAAGAATAATTAATATGGTCGATAATGACCACTAAGCAAATATGGTAAAATATAATAGGATTCATTATAATATATTTAATTATGACGGTTGACGTAGTGGGATAAGGTGTGATGTGGGAGAACAGGCCCTTGTTGGGCGTGTAAGAAGAAACGTGGTGGATGAAGAAGGAGGAACGGTGTGGTGGTGTTTGTCAGCGGTGGAAGCTGGTTTGTGATGGCGTTGGATGCATGATGGGTCAGCGGTGGAGGCAGATAGGAGGACGGAGGCGTTGAGATGTGTCAGTAGTGGGATGATGTGGAACATGTTTTATTGCTTATTAATGTATTAATACTGAATGTTTTTATCCCTAGCGTGGTGAGAATGAAGGTATTTATTGGCGTGAATGTATAGCGAAAGTGGGCCATTGGCGGAATATTGGATACACCTATCAATGAAGATTGGAAATTTGTAGCAGGTCAGGTAAGAGTTCCATTAAATTGGAAGTTCGTTGCCACTCCAGGAATTTTTGATATCTTGATGTTTTCAAATAAATCTATCAATAGTTCTAACGCTGATACAAATATAAACAGAAATTAGATATTCAAGAATATACGAAAAAAATTGTCTACTTCAAAGTGGTCCTTCTTCATTAATATGCACAATAACTAACTTTCCCGGAGTGAAGATTAACATCAATGGGTGTTAAAAATTTCATTATTACCCATGAAATCGACAGGATGAAAGTGACGGAAAACGGATTCCTCCTTCACTTCTTCGTCTTCTCTTTCAGTTCGAAAAAAGGATTGAGCATAAGATATGGCTTTTGTGAAAGCTGGGTAAATTAACCAAATCCATTACTCGAAGCTTTGTTTACTAATAAAAGTCGCTGGTGTTCTGATCCGAGCTTGGCGACGTAAACAATGAATTTTCCTTTTTTTAAATAAAATATCTCGACACGAAAAGCTCTAATAAGACCTTTTAACAGGAATGAAGCTCGTAACATTTAAAGTTCACTTAATTTTCGTCACGCTCCCCTCGAGCGGCTTATATCGTCCAATTATCTATCGTTCGTTCAAATCTTTCGGCCAGTTCCACTTTTACACGCCAATTTACCGGCCATCGGGAAATATGCTATTGTATTAGATCCTAACATAAATTCAATTTTTCATTTACATTGTTTTAAATTAAACTCTGAGGGAAGAAACATCAAAAAGAGATAACAACAATTCAGAAGGACACGAGCAAAACATTTCGGACCAAATTAAGAACAAACGAACATCAGCAGAACAATCTACAAAAGCGATGCTATTCTACTTTGCAAGTTCGTTAAAGCCTTAGGCCGTATTTATTATACCCTCGCAGAGAAATAAAAGCCTCTTTATATGTTATATTTTTTAACGTGCGTGGTCTATCTATTTTTTTTCAAGATATTTTTTTAAAATGCTAATATTTTTACGAGGACAAAGAACCGTTTTTGACAGGGTAGACTGCAGGGTGTTGAAATTAAAAAATTGGAATTTAGTTTAGTTTCTCATGCAAATTTCTAAGGGCACAGAAATGATGACAGTTCAGTGAATTAAAAGCAAAGAGGAGTGGACTCTTCGAAATGAAGTATATGTGAGACAAGGTGCTTCTTAAGTCCATTGCTCTTCATGGAAGCCTTTCATGAGCGATTCGAATTTGGAGCGATTACAAAAATATTATACCGATGGCGGATAATACCGAAGCTTACTGCGACTTATGAAATTCGAACCTGAACCTTTCAAAATTAAAGGTCGTTAAATATCCTAGACG
This sequence comes from Cimex hemipterus, assembly GCA_039619505.1. Lineage (NCBI taxonomy): Eukaryota > Metazoa > Arthropoda > Insecta > Hemiptera > Cimicidae > Cimex > Cimex hemipterus. The sequence goes on along the minus strand of CM077111.1, from coordinate 20,167,019 downwards.
GGAAGGCGTCTGGCTGAAACTGAAACTTCTGTAAAGCTATTTAGGATCAATATAAATATCTAGAATCTATATCTTCAAAATTGTATATGGGGAAGTATTTGAAAGAAACACCAACCTCAACCAAAACTTGCTATCAATTGAAAATGGTGAGGCTATGTATAAGACATGGTTCCCTGATCCGTTTAAGACACGTTCAGCGGAGCATACCGAGCATGACTTATACATGTGAGCTGGGGTTATCGGCACTAAAGTTGAGAGATTGAAAATGTGTAAAGATATTCTATTTAAACAAAATCGTCTGTCTCGCCGAGTCATATTACTAGGTTTCAATAGACATTAACACCAAATACAAATTCACGCTGGAACTGCACATGAGATATGTTTGCAAAGTGATAACACTAAAAGTTTCACGTCTAACACACATTACAGCTCTTAATATTGCCTAATTATGTCTTACAGCAAGACGAATTTGAGCAATTTTGTTAAAAGGTTAGCGGTGAATTTAGATTAGCTCCAAATAAATCAGTGTTGCACATGGGCAGAAACAGAGCAGGAACAAAACTGTGCCAGTCCTAAACTCAAGGGATTTCCCTGCTAACCTTAAACAAAATGGCTGAAGTTGGCATTGTTCTAAAGCAACTTTGGGAACTATTTAAATTACAAACCGATACAAAAATGTTGATTTATCTGGTGAACATAAATACCTAAAAAGGATTTTCCAAGAAACTACTAGACAAGGATAGGACCACTGACAAGGAAAATCAAGGGAGCACTATTCCTGCTACAAAGTGATAGCTCCCTCCTTGGAGATTTTCGACGGAAACAATCCGTTAATCGATACAAGATAGTGGTGGCTGAACAGTTATGTTGCAGAAATAACATTCCTTTTATAAGGTTCAAAACTGCGCCAACCCCAAACTCTGAAGCAACTTTGGGCAAGAAAGAGTCAAAAAATAAACTGCATATTAAAAATTTATTTTTGGCGAATATAACAATCGATAAAAGATTTAGTGGTTTAATATGTAAGATGGCAAGTTGAACATTTTAAATTGGCGCCAAAATAATCAGTGTTGCCCAGACAAGGAATGAAACATTCAAGGAAACACACATCGGTCAGAATTCATGAGGTTAGCCAAACCTTAGCAAATTTAGTAAATTTAGTTTTGACCTAAGGCAATGTGAGGCAAGAAAGGGTTATGATTGAACAGAGGAATTAATTCCTTGAGCATTGGAATTCCAAGGCTAGGAAACAGAGATGCCGTTTCTCTTTTCGCTGGTGAACATAAATACCTAAAAAGGATTTTCCAAGAAACTACTAGATAAGGATAGGACCACTGACAAGGAAAATCAAGGCACTACTGCTCTCTCTTTGGTGATTTTCGACGGAACCAACATTTTGTTCGAACACGTTTGCTTTTTATGAGATGCGAGCAATAGTACTTGAATTAAAAAACTAATTAAATGAAACTTGCTATAATTGCAACTCGAATCAAAGAAAATGCGTTTCATTTTTATATAGTTTACCTTCAAATTTTGTTTAAAAACCTCTTTAAATTTATATCAGCATCAAACTTTTTGGCAGATTAATGACTGTGAAAACATAAAACGGTGTATGATCATTGTCTTAGGAGTTCGTATTGTCGAAAAGTAAAATAATTCCTGACATATGGGAGGCCTTAACGTGCATCGTTGGTTGATACGGACGAAGACTAAAAACCACTTGATTTATTTCATGCTATTCTCAATAATAAATCCATCTGTGCTGGGAACTGAACCCAAGACGGCTAAGGTGGCAAATAGTCCGACGCCCTAACCTCTCATCCACCGCGATCCCGAATTAGCCATATTGTAGATTAATGAAAGAAGTAGAAATTTTAATCTTTAGTAATACATTCTATACTAAGAATATGAAGCTATGGAATAAGCCTAATTAAAGATATAAAAAGATAAATAAATTTAATTTGGGCAGATTTCCCTCTGTTTACGAAAGTGCAAGTCTGATATTTCAAGTGTCAAATATAAGATTGAAAATGATACTCTTCATTCTCTTAATGAACCCCACGATGAAATTGGCTAAATAGATCAATTTAAACCGGTTGATTGATACGAACAAAAAAAAGGTCCGGGCGTAGGGTTCACGGAGTGCATTTCCCCCTTGTTCCAATTGAGCCTCCCTCGCCACAATACGGGCGTCAATTGAGTGATGCTATGAATTAAGATGCTATCGCATTGTTCTTTTTACTACCGGTTTCCCAGAGACGAGCCAACCGTGCGGAAAATTGGGAAGGCTGGTTTGGATATTTCAGCTGTTGAAGCCAGAAGACTTCTGGAAATTAAACCCCACTCACGAACATCTGCTTTGTAAATTTTCATTGTAGAAGTAATAAACCTATAATCAATTTAACTTAATTAAGGATTAAAAGCCATATCAGAATGTCATTTGATTTCTAATCGAAAGGTAAAACGTATCAATTTTTCACAATCGTGACACAATTTTTAACATGTAATCTTTTTACTGCCCTCGAACTGATGATCCTTGTTTATTCTGGTCCGCCTATCCTCGCTGAGTCACACGAATTTCGCCATTTTTGTGAAATTTGTTTAATTTCCTATCAAAAATCACAGTATGAAATGTAATGCAAATGCTGTTTCAAAATCGGAAGCTCGACGAAATATTGAGAAAATAAATTATAAATAAGAAAATTTGAAAAAAAACAAACAAACAGCGCGAATAAAATGCAGATTAATCATAAATCATAACCTACTTTTTTACCTGCAGATATGATTATCGATTGAAAAGAGTTATATATATTAACCCTTTACTGCCCCTCAGGCAGCAGTTTAACAAATTTTCTAAAGCCTGGGTGCTGTGTTTTTCATGAAATGACAGCACTGACTTTTTTGGAGCCCATTTACAATCTCCAACTCGCAATCTAATATATTAAACCATTAAATCTTCTATCGATTGTTATATTCGCCAAAAATAAAATTTTAATATGCAGTTTATAATTTGACTCTTACTTGGACAAAGTTGCTTCAGAGACATGTAAACTTGAGAAATTTTGTTCAAAATTAGCAAGAAATCCCGGGTGTTTGAGGTTGGCGGAGTTTTCAACCTGCTATGTTTTGCTAGAACCCTTTGGCAACACTGATATATTTGGCGCCAATACACAATCTTGTAATCTTCAATCTCCAATCACGGCATATTTTATCAATTGTTACAACATTTTGCCAAATATAAATTTCTCATATACAGTTGATAATTTCACCTTTTCTTGCCTAAAGTTTCTTCCGAGCCAACTGTAGCCATTTTGTTAGAGGTTAGCATCCTGTGAGTTTTAAGGTCGGTGCAGTGTTGTTCCTGTTCTCTATCGGCCCGTGTGTTGGCAACACTGATTTATTTAGAGCCAAACTAATTCAAGAAATTTCCCGTAAACCTTTTAACAAAATTGCTAAAGTTCATCTACTTCTAAGACCGAACGTTGTCTAAAATTATACCATGAATTCGTTACTGCCTTTACAGGCATACGTCAGTTTATTATAATTTTGTTTAAAAGTGCAATAGAATTTGAATGCTTCCTCACACTTTTTTTTACCTCTTTAGACCTCGAATATTGATAAAACCTTTAACATTAAATAAATTGATTTTGAAGAAATTATGCAAACAAGATATTCAAAAACTAGATAACTTGTTTAAAAATTAAATGTTTTTTATGAAGCTTAAAAAATAAGGTTTTAACAAGCATTGAAGATAAATTAACACTAATAGTTGCTTTAACAGCCTAATTCAACCATGTTAATTATAAACAACATTATTTATTAATTATTACAAGAGCGGAAATTTAAAATTGACAACCTTAACCTTTGAGGACATAGAAGTGCTTACCATATGGCACAGTTGCAATTGCAACACTAGGTGGACGAATTTCGCAAAAAGAAGCCGGGGCGACCGGCGGTAACATTCTACAATTTCCTAACCGAACCGAGGTTTGTAAGTTTTCACTCTTTCTCCCGAACACCTACGGAATACAGCGGAGCTTTTGGATTCGATCCAGGATCGGAAAAGGTTAATAAAAAAAACCTAAAGACAGTCTCTTTGTTGTATTTGTACCCAAAATAAACCCTGGAAAAATTACAATTATTTAAAAATAGGACGTTTAGAAAAACGCAGAAGGCTGAAAGTGATATTACTGATGGTGTAAAGCAATTAAAAGGTTGATGTCAGGGTTCTAGATTACCCGCGGGGACTTGAAAAATACGTTAAGCCGTTAAAAGGACTTAGCCGTTAAACCACTCTTAAAAACTAGAATAAATAAGAGAAGCTTGTTTTTATGGTACCAGTATTTCAGAACAGTGAAATAGGATGAGATTTCATAAAAACGACGCGATGTTCTTTTAAAATGTCCAATGTTTGAATGTGTGTATGTTGGCTTTGTAGTCTCTTCTCTGATTTGTATCCTGGAAGAAGTTAGTTGCTGACTAGCGTGTCTAGCTGTCTAAAGTAAAGTGAATGGGCGGACTAGAATGATGAAAGAGCAAACCACAGGTTTTTAAGTTGATGACTCCACACAATTCAAGAAGATCGTCGCTGACTTCTCTGTGCGCGGCTGAACAAAGTAGGGAGAATGGGCGGATTAGAATGATCGTGAACGATCAATGGTTCATCGCCTTGCAGAATTCACCAAATTTGAGGCTCACCATCTGAAAAGTACAGTCTAAAATTGGGAAAATGGGCAAACCAGAATGATCAAAAACGACAGAACTACACGTACATAGCCGTGCAGAATTCAACAAGTTGGTAGCTGAACTTCTCCGAGTATGACAGTCCGCAATAGGGAGAATAAACGGACCAGAACGATATTAAACGAACTAACTAAACTTGAAATTTGTGAAACTTTTTTTTGCCAACTAGTTTCTATTTATTAAATCGTTCTCAAGGCTAGAAAATAACGTAGAATTAGATTCAGGTTAATTTACATAATATTTACATTTTACCACACTTCAAAGAAATTAATAATTTAAAATTTTAAGTTCTTTTTATTAGAAAGGCTCGATTTTAAATTTAATAAATCAAAACTAGTGGGCAATAAAAGGAAGTTTTATTTAAAATTACCTTTATAAAATTGGTAAACAAAAAAGGTAAACAAACATGTAAAACAGAACTATTCCAGGTTAAACAAAGAAAAAAAATGAAAATAGAAGTTACCCATGGCGTACCACAAAATTATGAATATAATTGTAAATAATTTTTGTTAAGTATGGAATAAACTGGAAATTACGCTAAGAAAATACAACGTAGATTAACACCATATGCTTCGAATTTAGTGGATCAACAATTAATTACTGATCCTCTGGTCTAATAAAAATTAAAAATACCAAAATAATTGTAAAAATTGGTAAAACTGTGAGATTTTTGGACTAGCCTCTATTATAAAATTTAGAATGTATTGTATGATTGTCTTTTGAATATTGGTGTTTTCGCTAGATGTAACAGAGTCTTTAGATGGGGTCGGACACCCGGACAATGTCTTATAAACCTAACTCCATCCATTCCTTGTTGCCGTATCCTGATAAATCCTACCTCCACGCTGCTTCGGACTGAGTTGTGACAACGAGTTTCCGGAAATCAGACCCAAGGGAGGATTGATGATCCCATCCTTCACATCATCCGTACAGCTGGCCTGCTTGTACATCCCAATACCATCACCACAACCTACCCGTACTTTACTGCAATTTTGTTCTCTAACTCGAATCTAACCAAACTACTCTAAACATTCAAGAAGCTTATCTTGGCTGGTGCAAAAAGAGGAGTACAAGACAGGTTGTATAGTCTTGTCCACCACTGTACGTCAACAACAAAGAGATGCCGATATTCAAGTCAAATACTTATGTCTATACATAGACAGCGGAATGACATAGAATCCCCTCTTAACTGAAGACTTGGACAGCACACGAAGACTTCTAGGACCGAAATTAGGGTTGACTGTTAAAATTAAACTAACCTTATACAAGACATTCTAGCGACCAATTTGGACATATCAAATGGAACTGTGGAGTTCCGCCAAGCCATGCCAACATACAGCGGATCAAATGCTTCAACAAAAGGTCCTCCGACAAACCGCCAAAGGTCCTATCGTTACCAACCTGACTATCCACAACAAAGTGGTCCATTCCTGATTTCCAAAGGTTTCACACCAACCTTTAAACATACCACTCGAGCCCTTGATAATGACATTCCCATCCCGAGAACACACCACATCTCCTTATGCTCTGGACACCTTATTTCTTCGCATTGAATGCCAACATTCGCTGGTGTGCCATTAGTTTTAGTACTGAGAAAAAAAGTACTTTGATCACATTTGCAGTTCGTACAAACATGTACATGCTACAAATAAAAAATTCAGAAAATCTGATTGCCCAGATTTAAAAAAATTAAAACGGTTTTAGACTTTTTGAATGCGAACACTGCAGTACGGCTATAGCTATGGGGACCCTTTCATTTAAATTCATCTGCATGTTGAAAAGTGGCTTTCTGTCGTGTTTTCAACTGCATCTCCTTCATAAATAATCATTCTTTATCACGCAAATCAAAAAATCCATTATGGAAATAACGGTAGAGTTCAAATTTTTTGATAAATGCCCATCCTAATTTTGTGCAACTCCATAATAAAGGTGACTGGTAAGAAATAAATTGACTTTTTCACAATAGGCGTTTATATCGTTTCTGTCTAATATAGACCATCTTCGGCGACTAAATAACAAAAGTTATAAATTATTTTTCGACAATTTATACCAATCAACGCGTACCAATGCGAGGATGGCCGGAAGTGGCTTCAGTGATTAGACGGTTGCTGATTAGATGATAGAATAATCAGCAGTTCAGGACCTATAAGAATCTAAATTAATCATAATTGACGATAACAAAGACCATGAAGAAAACAGAAAAAAACTTTATGATGTGCATATTTATCTCTTCAAAACCGTCTATGTGATATATGTACATAAAATTTACCCTGAAAACGATTCAGCAATGGAAAGTTGGTTGTGAACGTCAAATTAGTCATCAGTTAACATTGTATTATTAATATAAAAACAATAAGTATTATTTTACTTATTAATATTTATAACACATAACTGTAAATTGGTGAATTCGTTTTGTTTTGTTTTATAATGAAAAGGTGGAACAATATGCAGACGGTTTATTCAGGGTTTGCGTGTAATGTTCGACCGGTGGGTCCGCCAATTGTCGCTCTTTCCTCTCACCAGAAAGGGAGAACCAAACATCTAACAGCTGTGCTTTCCCACACTTAAAATCGTACAATTACTTCTACCTAATGGAAATGTTTATTCTGTAGATTTTTCTTTGAAAATAACCGATGAAATTTATATTTGTCAGGGTAAATCATAGAATTTAATTGTCACTAAGGCTAAGATAAAAACGAAATCAAGTGTAGAAAAATATTCACTTTTTAATCTTTAATAGAACGCCGAGGGGGGTTAAAAAGGTAAATACCGTTGTAGGACTTGTGACGAAAGCGGAATAGGAGAATAAATTGTATGTGAGAGTGTGTTCGTGTGGGATTCCATTCGTCCGGAAAGGAGGGAAGGAGGATGGAGAGGATGGATGGGATGTAAGGTAGGAAGGCAGGTAAGGTAGGTAGACGCACGACCCCTCCTCTCATTGTGGACGCCGCGGCGGATCAGGTGGACTCAAGGGCAATGCCTTCAGTCATGAAACAGTTTTATCGACGATAATCTTCATCTCTCTACGCTGGTCAGGCGTTTATTAGTTTTCTTCCTCTTTTTTTAAAGAATCGATTGAGCCGAGATGTATAAATTTCCGGTCAAAGTGGCCTGGGTTCGGCCTACGCGTTCAGCAGCTGTTTCAACCGGTCCTGTGGGTTCTTTATACTTTAACCGCTAAATTCACATATTTTAAATTAGCTACTGTTGACGTTTCTTAACGCCTTGAATGATCAGATTAAGTTACTTCGCTTCAGGTGTGACCAAAGACCAATTTTTTACTAATGTTTATTATAAAATTGTAACTACAGTCCGAATTTTGTTAAGAATGGAGAATCCGAAAGTTTTCACTCATCAGGCAGATTTTTCACTGAATAAGCTTTTTTCTGCTTGAACTTTTATTTTTATCCCTCCCGTTTGGACATGACACATGGCATCCGATTGGCAACTATAGCTTAAACAGACGGACCGAGAGAGGGAAATGACACATTCCACAAACAGCTCAGGTCATAGCTAGCTCTCTGCGTATTTTCATTGGTTCTTTGTTCTTTCACGCCTATTTTTCAACCTGCAGCTATTTGAGTCTCTTGCCTATTAGTGACCGTCTGCTTTTATACCTTAACTAAATAAATATCTTAAAATGCTAGCGTTTCATTTGTGCCTTACGCGGTCAACTAAAGAGTGGATTTAAAACATACAACGCTTATTTCACATCACCACCCTAAACAAATTTAGAAGTCTGGACAAACCCACTTCCCCACTCGACGGCCTTCGAGGTAAGATTATAAACAACCCTTTCTTTCGCGCTAATAAATTATATTAATTCCAACAAATTGACAAACGCGTCACCAGATAGAAACATGGAAGTCTATTCTCGCTAATAACTTACATTTACTCTCCAGACATCCCAAACACACACCCACAGTGCTAGATATTCCTCGGGGGCGGGATAAACTCTTCATTCACACTAATAAATGACTTTTACTCTCTAGACGTCACACACTCACACCCCATAGTACTCGATTTCTTCCTCGACAATTTTCCAAATTTAACAGTTTAATGGATTCTATCCAGTACTAAACCAGTTATAAAAATCATAAAAAACCCTTCAGATCTTGCTAATTATTAAAGAGCTGTTAAGTTGCACGATGTAGTCTGTGAGTAGTCTAAGCTGTTCTACCTCATTATTTTTGATCATTCTTATTCGCCTAATCCCTGTGACTCGAATAGGCGGTGATATTTGGAGTACGACGGATGTCCTAAGGCCTCGTATGCTAAGTCGCACTTTTACATAGTCTGACTTGTTCACGCCCATATGGTTAAACAATAATATAAAATGGCCTTACTAATTAATCTTTAAATTTACCCAGCATGTATGTAACTTTAGCCCTGCTTTGTTTACAATTAACCTTGTGACCTTACAGCCTTTAATACTGAAACTTTTATTTTAAATTTAATTAAAAACCAACTGGGGATAAAATATGAGTACTAGCGTATGATTTTAGAAACAAAAGTTTCCAACGTGATATATAAACATTTCAATTGTACATACACATAAGTATGAATCGCATATCTTTTACTGACAATATTTTAATTAATAAAATATCTTGCCAAAATATACAGCTAAATTTGGCCGACAGTCCAAGTAGCGATAGTATTCAAAATTCAAGCATTTGACCCAGTTCTCGATCTAGAATCGTACATCAGTACTTGATACATAGCGAAACCAGGAAACCGGAAAAGCCGTGGGTGTTGAAAGGGTTTTATAATTGTCACGATTAATACTAGTGTATAAATATATTTTATTCAGGGAAAATAACATCTTCAACTGTCTTCCGACGTGGTAGTATCTCAGTCGTTCTTATAAAATTTTAGATCGGAGCACTTAAAATATAAATTCAGCTCATTTTTTAGGTGCCCGCACATTGTTAAATTCCCTATTTCAAGAATGATTGTATAAGACAAGGCTAAATTCATGTGGGACCAGGTCTGGAAAGTAGGGGGGGTGCGGTAGGACTCCCAACTAAGTTTTTAACACCTTGTTCGCTTGTATGCGGTGAAAAATGACAACTTTTCCGTTGTTGTTGTTGTCAGCAGTTTGTTTTTCTGGGTGAGAGCAAGTTGGACTTGAGTAGATTTCTGCAATGACGTCTGTCCAGTTCTTAGAGCACAACCGTTCTCCAAGCAACAACCATTGGTTGGCGAATATTTGGTTTCCGCGTCAATTGGGCAGAGTCATTTAGTGACAGCCAATGGTGCGACTTCTTGGTGTAATGTGCTAGGATCATCGTCTCATGAGACAAACCGGTTCAAAAGGTCTCTAAATTGTGCCATGAAAGCAATTAAAGGAAATTTAGCCGCCGAAGCTTACCGTTGTTCAATTTATGATGAACCGCTTTGACAGATTCCATGTTTTCCAAAGTCTAGAGTGAATGGTTTCGTCGGTTCCATTGAACATTGTCAAACTCCGGACATTTGTGACCCGAAACAAGTGCGATAGCTTCCCTCAATTCGTCGCCATTCAAGATAGCCCTACAAGACCGCGGTTCGTCTTTAATTCCCCATTCCCAGAAGCAAGTGCAAATTTTATGAGCTGCCTCCCAGATAATGCCATACAATAAGCACGCATGAATTGGTTTTTGAACCCATGAGAAAAAAAGAAATATTTTATAATTTATAGTACAAGACACTTTTTCTGTATCAACAGACACATAATGCTCGTAGTTTGAAAACGCTCACTCTTATGTAAATACATAGAAATGTGAATTAACAGTATTGAAATAATAATGAAAGAAAACACACACGAACGTTTTCTGGTGTTTTGGTTTAACATATTGTTCGTGATTTTATGTTTTCCTCTAATCACTTAATTTATTCCCAAGTATATAATTTATAGAAATCATTAATGACGACCACACACGGTCGTGGGTGTGAGCATTATTCACGATATCCTAACAATTTACCCGCTGGATGTTTTGCAACGAGCTCAATTATCAAAAAAATATTATGCTGTCGGAGATTATGTTTCACGGAAGGAGTTGCGCGTTTCGATTGCATAAGATTTAAATATTCGCCGCCTACATGCTCGTACGGGCTGCAGTAGGTGCTCAACACCAACACCAAAACGGGCAATAAATCAGCAGGTGGCAATATCGCAAAGGTTTCCTGTCGGATCTGTTCACCCCGGGCGGATTTAAATTTTATACCTATCAATTTGGCACGTCCCGTAAAGTCCGCTCTGTATAATCAAGGGACGATATTTCCCGAGGAAAAGGATCCGATCATTGCCGATCTGTACTGCCGGGGCTTTATCTATCTACGATAAGACAGTCTCAACTCGTATATCGGAAAGGGAGGAAATTGGTGTTCCTTCGAAATTAAAACTAATCAACTATTTTCGGGAGCGTTGACCCAAACCCAACGTTTAAAAACGTGGAGGGAGCATTGAGAATTCACTGGAAACGATTAAATTATACCAATACATTTACTCTGAATAAAGATCAATCTTTATATGATAATTTATTTTTTACTGACGTCAAAACCTGCGGTCAAACGTCAATCACCTCGCTGACAATTTCCATTCTAAAAATATGAACGGACCGCTCGGCGGACATTCGGCCTCGTCTGTCACGTACCGCGTTCGATCCCAGGCGTCGCCCTTGGAAGTTTGTGACCCCTAAAAGTAAACGGTACACGTAGATTCTGCAGAGATTCAGAAAAAGATATTCCGCCAGAGAAAGCTCTTAGGGACTTTGGAACACGACCGTGAATGGTGTGGTAACGGTAGGGTATAGACCTCTGCTACTTCGAAGAGCACAGAGTGGACTGCAGCAGCCTTCAAACTGCCTTATGTAGCAGCAAAACTGTTTTCAATTTCCACCAATCAATTTTATGTCTTAAATGGAGTAATTAATGATTTGGGCGTTAGTACGATTCATTCATGGAAGTTAATTTAATAGGAATTGTTCAGAAAGTAGTATCGCATTACATTTCTTCACCTTTGAGACTGATTAAGGCCACAAAAAAAAGTTAAAAATACTAGCACGAACAGAAAATTTACATAATTTACCCCTATGGAATATAAACAGAGAAATTCATTAGCTCGGAAAGGGCCAGGAATTATCCGCACGGGTTATCTTTTCGATTATCTCGAGTTCGATAAACACAGTCACACTTTCTCTTTTTTCGTAGTATTACTTTAAACTGGATATCGAAGATATGGCACAAGAGTTTTTAAAGTGAAATTTTTCTGTTAAAGCAAGTTTGAAAAATGTTACTACCTTACCTAGTTCAACGGGAACAAAGGGTGCGAAAACAAGAATGTCAGGTAGCCGAGCAGTCATCAAAGGACAAGTTCAAACATCATTAACTGGTGGATGGTGCTGAATCGAATCAAAACCAAACTAAATAGATTAGTTATGCAGAGCTAGTCACTCTGGGCCTCAGGACATGGAATGAAATGAAACTTGAGAGAGGGCGCACTTGCAGGGATCACACATTCAAGGGGTATTTTAGACAAAAAGACAAAATGAAAACGAGGAAACAGTGGAATTCAGTATTGAACAACAGTCGAATAACCATCTAGGAAATTTTGGAATAAATGAAACGACAGGTTACATCAAAGGAAAAATCTTCTTGACAGTTCACTCCAGGATGAATGGCATCTGAAAAAGGTTGATATAATCAAATACGACAACAGTTGCAACAACGTCTGAAGTGTTTTGGGACGTCCGTCGAAATTCAACCATACTAATCCCTCTATCTAGGACTCACCATGTGCTACAGGTGCAGAACGGTCATAACGGTCTTATTACTTCTACATGCAACGGAGAAAAGTTAAATAAGAGGACGATTCAATTGTTAAACTATTACGGTGATCATAAAAAGAAATTGCTTCATAACGAAAATCGTGTACGCCGAGAGAATGTCGCTCCTTCCATTGCATAACAGAGTGATAATTTTCCTAATAAGAAGGGCTTTCTAAAAGTAAACCACGTGTTCCCATCAGAAAAAGAATCTCAATTATCCTTTAGTTAACAAAAGAGAGGAAGGAACGAGCCTCATCATCCTCACTAATAAGATCCATTTGGTAAGAAAGGACATCAAGCGCCGGTTAAGCCCTTGAGACTACGTGAGGCGTTTTATCCTTTAAGGAGACCGACGAATTGGAGCACGTGTGATAAAAAAAAAAGGTCAATTTGAAACCTAGTTTTATAAGTTACCATTTGTTTTCGGATCGGAGCGAAATTTAACACTGAATTATTTATCAATCTTAGAAAGTGGTGAGCATTAATATTTAGTAAAAAAAGGTCCTGAGAGCTGCGACTTCGGTCCGTAATTGTTCCTGCGGTATAACAGACAAACAGCCTCTCTTGCTCATTGACTATTCAAACTTGCCACGCACATGGTAATTTGACCTCGACGCAAACTTTTTTTTCCTCACTAAACCTGACATTCAACCGTTTTACCTTCACAGGTCTTCGTTTAATTTTCGTTCCGGCGTGCTTCAAACATCTGTCGACAAAAGCACTGTACATCAGAAGTGCGAATATAAAACTGACACACGGACGGACAAAACGAGCCCACACAAACTCGCCGGCCTTCAACAAGCTCAAACAATGACGGTTTGGAGGAGGGCGGTAACAATAAAAAATTCTGCATTTGTTAATTTTATATTCCATTATATTCTATTGCATTATCCACCTCGTTAAGCGATTATTTGCAAATGGTAAATTGGACAGCTATTCAAGACGGAGACATTAATCTCAATAGAACCGGCACCGGAGGGCCCAATTCTTAAAGGAGCCATAATTTCAAGAATTAACACGATTGGGAGCACGGAAGAAAACGTTTCTAAACGGCGTTAAGCCTAAAAAACCTAGGATTCATTTGATAAATTCATAACTTGGGCCGAACCTAGCAAAATAATTACCCTAGTACTGGTCAGTTCGTCAGGCGTTTCTACGCCTCATATGCAACAGAAAGGTTCGTATGTATCATGGTCCGATTCTCCACCATTCCGAAGATATTAAGATTTTATGTTTTTTCCCACTGTCTACCCATAAATCCTCATAAATCTACCCATAGCCACTAAATCTTTGGAGAAATCAGAAAAAAGTAAGGGGAAAAAAACTTAATCGTACCGATCCTTTGATGTTTGCCCTCTACAGTTGTCAAAATCCCTCTCCTTCAAATTCGAACCAAAAATATTCAAGTTTTCTCCGAGGTTGAGTGATTCGTCGTTAATGTTTGGTTTTCTCGAAAAACCAACCTGAATGACTCCCCCCCCCCCAGACAATGTTTGGATTTGCTCTTGATGATATCTGCTACAATCGAAATATTAACGATGAAGAAACCGTTTGCAGTACAGAAGTCTTGACCAGTGAATATAGGAAGACGAAAATATAAACTAACCCTGAAATTTTTAGCCCTGCAGTAAGTATAAGGGTAGACGAATGATAAAATTCCTGGTCAAATTTCATTTCCTAAGTTTAACCTAAATAAGAAAGCATAAGAAAAGAAAATGAAACAAAACAAATAAAATAGTCATAATAAACATAATGAACGACCAAAGAAGGCAAAATATCTACACTAAATACAGAGAAAACGAACTAACAATACAGAAGTTGCTTTGTTCTTCACTAAATTCTCTTTTTAGCCAATGTCTTATTCTCTTTTTATGTGTTTTGCTTGACTTTTTTGTCTGTTCAGTGGAGATATTTTGTTCAATTTTTAATGCTTTAGTTGATCACATTATTTGTTGTCTCTTTATATGTGTTTTGTTGGAATTTTACGTTGAATTTTTCTCGTTGTTTGTGCTTTTTATTAGATTAACGTTGGGTTTCCAACTTCTGCGTTATTGTTCGTTTTGTCTGAGATTACTGCAGATATTTTGTCAATTTTTCTCATTTTCTCGTCCATTAAGTTTATCGCGTCTTTTTTACGTGTTTTGTTTAACTTTTACGTTAAATATTTCTTATTTTTGTGCTCTTTATTAAGTTAATGTTGGTTTTACAACTTTCGTATTGTTGTTTCTTTTTTGTCTGTGTTTATTATATTTTTATTTAAATTTCAATTTGATCCACTTCACCGATAGGATGGAGAGTTCGACAGTTTGAGAAATGTAGATTTTCAAAAAAAATTTTTTTTTCCGTGGGCAGAACTTACATAAATAAACAGCCATTGCAAAATATTGTGCCTGGTTTTTATTTGCTGATCTTTTTATTTGAAGAAGGACAAATATTTAGGCTGCGAAAAATGTTTTAATGAAAAATTTAAACAATATCTCTATTTTCTCTTCAAATTGAGGTTTAGTTTGAATTTGATTTTCACCGAACAAAGCGCCTTATCATGAAGTTTCATACAACTTCATCAAAAGTCAAGTTCAATGAAGTTCCTCAAGACTTGAACCTTCACAAAATAAATCTCATTTTTCTCCCAACCTCAATCGTGAAATGTTCCGACATTTCACACAAGGAAAGTCACATCGTAAATTTGCATCGCTGTGTAACTTCGTGCAGTCGACCGTAAATGTATTATTGCTGTGACATTTGTAGGAAGAAATAGACTAGATTGCGCAGTAATTAAGTCACCGTGTTGGAAAATAGTACATCTAGAACAACTATAGATACACCGTGTGTGCACGAAGTTTTCCATTGTGAAGTTTGTTATTCTTTTATACATTCAAATATATAGAACTAGGAAAAAGACAGTTTTCCAGATAATCAGTTGGATGGCTAAACAGATTCCCTTTCGTTCTTCATCGTGGAAAGTTCAAGAGCCGTTCCTTCCTGTTGAATTGTCAAGCGTGTGAACGACAATCGGTTAACAAAGAGGGCCTCCATCACATACGGTCCCGGGTTCAAGATCCCGACGGAACAATAACAGAAATCTTTTTTCTTTTTAGACGAAATCCGGGATATCCCCGGAAAAATACACCGGACGATCCGAGGTGTCGGATGGTAGATTGAATTTCAAGGTGTATCTTTACATTCGAGGGTGAACTTGTTACACTTTAACAGACCGACGGAAATGAAACTATGCCGGATGAGGGAATATTTTATTTTTTTTAGAAAAACTCACTTCTTTTCAATTCAAAAACTCACTTCTTTCCTTCATTTCACAACAAAATAAAAAAATTCAAAAGATTTATGTTTTTTGAGTTTATTCAGAGTTGATATGCTGATTCTTTTGGATTTTCAAGTTTTTATATTACAATTACTTTGTAATCCGTAAGATCGAACGAACAAAAGATTTATGGGAAATCACAATTTTTTATGTGCACTTAATTGAGTATAATTCGTATAAAGAAGTATTTCATTTTACATTTCTATCTGTGTACGTCTTACATATAGCTTTCTGCATTGATTGAAAAGAATAAGAATATTAATTGAAAATAATAATCCATCATTAAAAAGAACAAGTAAAGGTCAAAATCCCCATATCAGCCAATTACCATTCCCAACCGTGCAATCACACGAAACTGGCTTCGGACTTAAAACACCGAACTTCTCTAAGGCAAAATGTCTGTATTTGTTTTCCGTTTGCTTGAAAAAAGCTGAGAAAATTTGGAAATATACTTAATTAAATTGAAATTCGTATAAAGCACTATCTACCTTACAAGCGGATAAGTAATTCAAATATAGTATTTATATATCATTCTACAAAAATGTTAATGTATTTGTTTATAAAAATCTTACTTTATTGACTTGGGAAAAAAAAGAACATTAAGTGAAAATATTAAGTACATAATTAAAAAGACGGCCAAAGCTGAAAAAGTCGAAATCCACCTATCACTCTATTAAAATTTTCAATCGTGCAATCACACGAAACTGGCTTTGGACACCGAACGTCGGCCAGACAAAATGTCTTTATTTGTTTTTATTTGTTGTTTACTTGAAAAAAAAAAAAGGTGAGAAAAGGTTGATGTGTACTTAATTAAATTATATTTCGTATAAAGCACTGTTTAGCTTACAAGCAGAGAAGTAATGTAAACATAGCATTTATATTCTCCAAAATTTTTAATGTATATGTTTATAAACAGCATACTTCATTGATCAAAAAAAAAAAAAGAAATTAAGTAAAACTATTAGCCCATCATTAGAGAAGAACGAAGCTGGAAAGGTCAAAATCCCCATATCAGCCAATTACAACTTCCAACCGTGCAATCACACCGACTTCGGACTTAAAACACCGGACTTCCCTGAAGAAGTCTAAGAAAGAAGAAAATCTAACAACAGAACAAAACATCCTGGACGAATTTTCGTACGAAAATTAACGATTTACTAAAACAGCGGTGAGTTTATAATTATCGGTTAATACAAATGAGTGGTAAATCTTCATTAAGATTTACATATTTTTATTAGTTTAAGAGTCTTCGAGCTGAACAAAAAATTCAATGAGATGCAAATTTGTAGCATCCTTAACCTTGAGGCATATTCTTAGGTTTCGCAATGAGAAATCTTTAAGATCTTTTAACTGTCATGTCATGACTGTTCGAGGGTGCAACACAGACCTTTGTTGAAAAACACGAGTTTTCTACTGGCATTACTTGCTTGACTTCCTTATTACAGCCGAATGGGCGAGAGCATACCTCAACAGATTGTAGTATTTTTTTATACATATGAACTTTTCATAATATTTTTACGAGATTTAAGCTCGAAAATTAGAGACATTCCGGGAATATCGTAAGTATAAAAACCGGAAATTTGGAACAGTCATCGAATTCTTAAGAGGTGCGTTTTCTAGGTTGAATTGTGCAACTGTTGTCCAAGCGATAAACTTGTCCTTCGTCATATCTTAAGGTATATTTTTTCTCAATATAAAATAATCGCTCACCTCTTATCCTTGATGGTCGAAAATCACAAATTATCCACTCTGTCAAGGTTCAAACATACAGTCGGGAGGAAGCAGCGAGGCAGAAACACTGAAACCGGAAAAACACACGGCGAGGGCGTAAATCGCGAGAATTCACAGAACTGGGAAATGCGCGCGGTGGACGTTCGCCACGACTTGTCGGCGGTGAATGAGCGCCCGTTGGTAGGAGGTAGAGGGCGCCCCCGACCCCGATGTCCTCACGGGACGACTCCCACCCCATGGGCCGCGGCTGTTGCTCCTTCGAGAACCCCCTTTATTTTATTTAGGGTCGACCTTGACTCTGATATCTGGAAGATTCCTTTTAATCACTCTTTATTCTTCTTCTTCGTGGTTCAAAAGGGAATTTTATGAAATGGCCATGGTTGGGACTCCGGCAGTCTTCCGTAGGATGAGAGACTCTTAATCGGACCCTCCATCTTACCGGGCCACCGTTAAACTTAAAATCACCCCACTCCTACATAAGACTTTTATGGTTTATGTCATTAAAAATAAGGTTAATTCTTTGGAGTACAATATTGAAGCCACTGCCTACCATAAAGATAAATTACCCAGACAAGGCGGACCCAGGGAAGTGATCGGTCTATCAGTCTGACAGCTTCCAATATAATCCGAACCCGTCAAAAAACATTTATTTTCCCAGAAATATATACTTCCCTCTTTATGATCTTTTTCTCGCTGAATACAGTAGAGTATTATAGAAATTAGCCATAAAATTCACGTACTAATATAACAGCGACATAGTCAAGGTGAATTTACGAAAGTGAAAATTCATCTACCGAGTAAAAGTTTTTGAAAAGAAGAAAACCAATATACATGGGAAAGTACGAATACAAGGCATATTAAAATAGTTTCTGCACGATGTCCTCCGTGAGATTGACTGTATGTCCGTACGACTCTCTTTTGAAGAGAAAACACCCTCCTCCCTTGGCTGGCAGTCCCCAGCAAATCACACCGTAGCTAATGTGAAAAAATACAGCGTAATGGAGTTGGAGTTTGAATTCAGCGGAATGTAGTCACGGAGTCTAAATAACAAGTAACATAAAGAGGAAGGTTACGTTCAACAGCAATCTTTCATGGCCTAGTGTCTCAGACGAGCTTTAGAATTTTGTTAAAAGGTTCGCGAGAAAACCTCTACGATTAAAATAGAGGGTTTAGAATGGCGCCAAATAAATTAGTGTTACCCTAAGCTCATGGAATTCCTGCTAACCTCAAACAAAATGTCTGAAGCAACTTTGGGCAAAAAAGGATTAAATTATAAACTGATTGTGGAAACTTTATGTTTGGCAAATATAACAATCGATAAAAGATGCAGAGTTTGGAAATAGAAGATCCGAAGATTAACAACTATAACAATCGATAATTAATTAAGTAAACTATTCCAAGAGAGATTGGCGCTAAAACAGTCGTTGCCAATAAAAGGGCGGAACCTCGCTGCGCCCGCAATTTCTTGAGCCATAAGCTCCTTTAAAGTTGGAGATATTGACAAAGAGCCATAAAGTGGAGAGATGAAAATGCATAGTTTTCATTAAAATTTAGACCAAGTTTGTTATGCCACATCAAAGTTACATTCTTTAAGCCGTAATAATCATTGTTTTCTTTAACTGCAGAGGGGTCTCCCCCATGGCATCTGCATAATCAAAAATCCTCTCAACGTAACTCGTTGGGCAAGTATACAGGGTGAATTGCTACTCGTGCTACAAACTTCTCCAGTAGATTCTTCACCCTAAAATGAACAAAAAAGTTCATATTGTCCATGGTCCGATTCTCAACCATTTCAGAGTAATTTCGCTTTTTATCGATTTTGAAAGATATCACGTCCTGGGGTCGGAAAATCGTGATATCTTTTAATCTAAACATTTCTCTGAAAATCTAATAGCACCGTTGAAATTCCCGTTAATTTTTCAATAAGAAGATGACGGTGGCAAAATGTTTGGGCTAATTTTTTGTGTTTTATTTCAGCCAGAACTACAAAAAGAGTGGAAAATTGTGTAAATCGGAAAGTGTATAAAGTAATCCAGAGTTTCTAATTTTAGTCTCAGAAGGCAGCAAATTTGAGGAAAACTACCTGATTTAATAACGCTTCCAACGCACTCGTCATTTTCTTATTTAGTGGTTGTGAGACCAAGATGTTGATGACAAAAAGAGAAAAAATGGTGGTTCAAGGATTGCTAATGTTTGAGAGTTCAACTTTTTAGATTGGAAAAAACATAGAAACTCACCAATAATTTTTAAAATTCATTTATTTTTATTCATTTTAGTTTTTGTTCAAATTGAAAACCGTTCTCCGAAATACACAAACGTGCCCGTTTTCTCATACTTCCAACTGTCACACCAAAACTGACAACACGTCTAAGTTTTTCAGCAGCGGTGAAGATCCTTGCTCTCAAATCGTCGACGTTTGTCACTTCAGTGCGATAGACTAGTTCCTTGAGATATCCCCAGACGAAGTAATCCATGGGGTTAAGATCAGGAGATCTTGGTGGCCATGGAACTGTCCCACCACGGCCGATCCATGTTTCGAATGTTCGATTCAAATACGCCTGAACTAATCTAGAGGAATGTGGAGGCGCACCATCGTGCTGAAAAATTATGTTTCGTCTCAATTGTAAAGGAAGGTCCTCCAGCAAGGTGGGCAGCATGTTTTGGATAAAATTTAAATAAATTGGGCCAGTTAATCTTGCCGGAAAATCTAAGTAGGGACCGATGAGGACATTTCCAATAACTCCCGCCCAAACATTGATTGAAAAACGTCTTTGGGAATGTTGCTGACGACTTGCATGTGGGTTTTGATGGGAGTATTGGTGCAGATTATGGGTGTTAAATACTCCGTCTCGGGTGAAATTTGATTCATCTGACCACAAAATTCGATGAAAGAAGTGATGTTCCTCAGTGTCAGATTGTACAAGCCAGCAACAAAATTCCTTCCTACGATAATTGTCACCAGTATGCAATACTTGAATCTTTTGAACGTTGTAGGGATATAGTTTTTCCTTTTTCAAAATTTCACACACCTTGAACTGGGAGATCCTTCTTAAGCATTACATACTAAATGGGCATTAAATTAAATTAAAAAATTT
Source organism: Cimex hemipterus (assembly GCA_039619505.1). Taxonomy (NCBI): domain Eukaryota; kingdom Metazoa; phylum Arthropoda; class Insecta; order Hemiptera; family Cimicidae; genus Cimex; species Cimex hemipterus. Next base: position 20,146,323 of record CM077111.1, on the reverse strand, counting down.
CAATGGAATTATGATTTTGAGAGAAAAACAAAGTGAAAACACTTTTTGTGGTTTTTACAGTTTTTCTCTTTTTGTCATCAACATCTTGGTCTCACAACCACTAAATAAGAAAATGACGAGTGCGTTGGAAGCGTTATTAAATCAAGTAGTTTTCCTCAAATTTGCTGCCTTCTGAGACTAAAATTAGAAACTCTGGATTACTTTATACACTTTCCGATTTACACAATTTTCCACTCTTTTTGTAGTTCTGGCTGAAATAAAACACAAAAAATTAGCCCAAACATTTTGCCACCGTCATCTTCTTATTGAAAAATTAACGGGAATTTCAACGGTGCTATTAGATTTTCAGAGAAATGTTTAGATTAAAAGATATCACGATTTTCCGACCCCAGGACGTGATATCTTTCAAAATCGATAAAAAGCGAAATTACTCTGAAATGGTTGAGAATCGGACCATGGACAATATGAACTTTTTTGTTCATTTTAGGGTGAAGAATCTACTGGAGAAGTTTGTAGCACGAGTAGCAATTCACCCTGTATAACAATTAAAAAGATTCTCAACACCTTCAGCACCGATAACAGCTGATGTACTGTTAAGCATGTCTGCTTATAACCTGAGACATTTCATTCTGAATTCTTCATGTTGGCAGTGATATTGACGATGAAATGATAGCCATTGGAAAAACTATCACTAATTGTAAACTTTAAGAAAATATTTAAATATCACCGTCATTGGGTTCCTTAAGTTTTTATGTGTCGCTAGAACATTTGTAGCTCTCTAGTCTAGAAATATTCTAAGGTGTTTATTATTATTCTAAGGTATATTTAATGTCCGGCTTGGTTCCAGGTATGTGTGATAAGTACCGTATGTCGATTATTTCTTGTGAATAAAAATAGCATGACAGATATCTTCCTGATACAACTCAACCTTAATTAATTATAAATATCTACATCCCACAAATTATCACTAACAAACAAAATTGCTTTTTCCACTGCGTTTTAGTGAACAATTGCTCTGGATTCCGGTTTAGTAGAAGAAAGTATCGTGTTCATGTAAAGAATAATATTTGGCTGAAATCAATAACGCCCAGGGAAATTGAAAATAATGAAAGGACTTGTTTAAATTTCAAGTTGTAAAAACACTAAAACCACCGTTGAAGGGATGAAAGTGTAGAGTTAGATCTTACACGATCAATCGTAACACTTTTCATGGTTAACCTTTCATGATAAACTTTGGATAACATGCAATATTCTAATGTCTTTCAGGCGGAGACACTGTGCCAGACAGGCCAAAAGCCTGAGTATGGCCAATAAAATAGCTATCTACAAAAACAGCCCGACAAAAAAAAATTCCATTAAGGCACAGTCAGACACTGGGTAAAACAACAAAATCTCCATTGTTTGAGTATTTGGGACGAAGGACCAAATAAATTGACCGAAGAAAGTTCCGCCCTGAAACTCGGATCGTTCTGACTATGGGTTAAAAATAGTTCCTCCGTTCAATGGGAAAGTATTGCAAGACTGAGTGCATAAAAAATCGCAGAAACTAACGGCAGAGCTACTAAAACTAGGATGTAGGAGGGACTAAAAATGGATACACTAGAAGCTCTGAAGGCATAAGGTTGATATTGCCACGAAGCCATGTCCAGGCTAAGATTCTTACTGATGTGCCCTGTCAGATGTTCAGAAGAAAAAAATTACACGAGTTTTTTACTAGGGCATACAGAACAGGGACAACGGGGAGGTCGATAAATAGGCGTCGGAAAGTTTGAAGAGGGCAGCTATTGTTCCTGAACCTTTCTGCAGCATACCAGATTGCCAAAAGCGTACATCCATCTATCGAATAGGTCGAGAAGGACTTATTCTCGACGTAAAGTCCTGGGTTCAACGGGATTTTATTTGAAAGCAGTGTCTCTAATCAATGAAACCTAGGCCTTGTTGACAAGAATGATAGTGGGTTTGTTCATTACAGAGGTATAGAAGACAGTAGTTATCAATTTTTCAAAAAAATCGTAACGTGAAAATTAACCCTACATTAATGGTAAAAATTCTCGCTTCGAATTTTTGTATTTTTAGTTGGATTTCCTTACAACAGATCCCAAAGTCTAAGATAAATACTTGGAGGGAGGTCGAGGCGCGTCAATGAAGGGATGAAAACTTTAATTACAGTACTCTGGCCATCGGACTAGACATCAGGAACTCAATTAACAATCTTAAAAAATAAATAAATGTACATATCAGTTTTTTCGTTTTCTAATGGGATGAAAGAAACTCGTGCGAAGGAGGCCAGCGATTCAAAGGGCGCACATTTCCTGTTTCCGTAAGAAGAAAAAGGAAATTAAGTCGAGAAAAGGACCACGAGGAAAATTAGAGACGTAGAACTTTCCTTTTTATATAAATAAATACACCTATCGATTAACTGGGTAATTATTATAATTTTGATTATTTTACCTTGTTTAGATCCTATCTGGTTGAGAAGTGCAATTTCATGGCTCTATATAGGGAGTGTGTAGGATTGCCACTCGATATGTGAATCAGTCAGTCTGCCGTGTTCCAATTCTTGCAGGAAGTGTGGTAGTTTAATTGTACATAGCAATGATATTGTCCCTAGCGTGTGTGGAGAGTGAATGTATTTATTAGCGTGAATCCCTCAAATAGGTTAGTGTGTATGTGTAGATAATGATGGAGGAACACTTTTGGACCAAAGCTCGTGTACCAGGCATATAAAGTAAAGTTGATCGACGGATCTATTTGAAAGATTATTGAAAGCGCGTAGGTCATCCGATATGAGATTCGTACTTGAGCACGGCAGCAAGTTCTGATTTTTGAAAAAAAAAAATTTTTTTTAAATTTTATATAGATAATTTGTATTCATAGAGAGTGTTAATAGTAAATGTATTTATTAGCGGGAATGTTTCGTGTGAGAGGGTCTAAGGCGGATTAATGAGTACCCACGGCCCTCAATTGCGTTAGTTATATAATTGGATATCGTGATGGAGGAGATTCGAGAAATCTACTTTTAGACCAAAGCATGTTCCTGATGTGTCCCACGTAATTTAAGGGTGCAACTCCTTGGATCCATAGTAAGTCGCCCGACATGGATTTGGGCTTTAGCCGGGCAGTAACTGGGTCCCCCTTTTTGGATTCTTAGAGAAAACACGGTATTATAGTACCCCCAGCCTGTATTAAGAGTGAACGTATTTGTTAGCGTGAATGTCTAATGAAAGAGGACTAACGGTGACCCTCAATTAGGTTAGTTATATAGTAGGTGTGGAGGGTGCTGGAGTTATACCAAGTAATCGACCACCATAACCGTATGAAAAGTTCTGAATTGACCCAGCTAAGGGCAGCATCAGCAGCCCACCAATCTCGGTGGAAAAGGCCGAGGACTGACCCCGGACTTCCAATACCCGGGGGTGTTTTTCAAAGTCTGACTGGAATCTTTGTAAATTGAAAAAAAATTGTCGCTCGACTAGGAGAAGTGGTACACATTACATACATACTAATACGAACATACATCTCATTTGAGCTTATAAATCCAATACCCAAAAAGCCTAGCTTAGAAAACAGTTATTAATAATTCTAATGTTTCAATGATAAATGAATGATCAAAAGCTGTGCTTTGTTTAAAAATTTATAGTAAAAGTTGAATCTTATGTGACACATTGGACGATGATTCATGTATTTTTCATTGAAGTTGAGATAAAATGAAACATTCGATGGGCAAACTACTTCCGCCAAAGTCAGTTCGTTAATCATTCGAGTAATTATTTATTCGAAGAAACCATGCATTTTTAAAAATAATTAACTCACCGACTGTCGATAAATTGAGCATAAGACCTGGCCATCCTGATGACCGACTCACCTGAAACAAGAAAGAAATGCATGTAGGTTGAGCGAAAATAGAAAAAATCCCGAACATTGGTGGTCGTCACTTAGGTTTAACGCTGCCCTCATGAATTATGTATTGTAAAAAGAGAGGGAAAAGATTATTTTCGGTTAGGTATGAAGGTATAATGACGCTATTAACTTAACAGAATATTAGCTTAACGAGGTCCTGGCGCCTCCTTTTTTCTCCTCGGCCGTTTAAAGCCGAGGTACCATCTGTCAAGTGAACATATCTTAATTTCTGCTGAATTCCGTGTGAAATTGAAACTTAATTGCAAGCAAAAGTGCCTCGACGAGGATTTTTTTTCTGTTGGTCCGATAAATGGCTTGTCCCAGTAGGCCAACTCAAATCCCTCAATCGGAATGTACAACGAATTTCTTTTATCTTCCAATATAAATTAGAGAGGATTTTCATATGAAATCAGAATATTCTTAAAATCTTAAATAAAATGTTTATACAGTCGTAGTATGGGTTTATACATGTATATCACTCACGTTAATGTTGTTATTAATCGATTTATGATTAGATGTCTAATTGATCAGATTACTTATTTCAATTAATTAATCTTGTTATGTAAGGTCTTGGTAGAGATGAAAAAGTTAGTGTCAAGAGCGGATTCGAACTCATGACCTTCGACTCAATACGCCTCTGCTCTAACCAGTTGAGCTATCGTGACATCGATCCACTCGGACACCAAGATAAAAAGAATAATTAATTAAAAGAAGTAATTTGGTCGATTCGACATCTAAATATAAATGGATTAATATTTAATAAGTAAAGAAGTATCATTTCACTGACAGTTCCCCGTGGCCACTTCATAATTCGCTGAGAATCGAACCCTGATTGCACGACATTTGAAAAATGGCAAAAAGTGGGAAAATTCGAAAGGTTGTAGGTTGGGATGGGATGTTGGTGTCCCAGTGGATCGAAGTCACTATAGCTCAAGTGGTTAGAGAGCGGCGTATTGAGCCGAAGGTCGTGAGCTCGAATCCCGACTCTTGACACTAATTTGTTCATCTCAACCAAGACCTACGCAAAAAGAATAATTAATTGAAATAAGTTTTTACTAGTGTGATATCTATCCATCGTTACAAATTGACTGAAGGACAATTTGATGATCTAAATTCTAGCCTATTAGCCATGGCTATATCAAAAACAGATCTGCTAACCTTTCATGCTTCTCTTTGGATCCCAAATACTCTTGTTTTTATGGAGGTTTTGAAATATTTTTACTAATGTTTGAGCGAAACAAGTTGTAATTTTGCTTGTTTTTAATGGCCCCCTTGTTATGGGTAGGTACGCAACAGTGTGGGTACTTCCTAAAAGTACCTGGCACAATACTTAGGTTGTTAGGTAAGTGAGTCAACCCAGTTTTTTTTTTATTTTTCGTATATTTTACCATTAAAGTTACGATTGAAGAAGGACATAGGCCGAACATTACTAAACATTTAACAGGAATAAACATAAATATAGTAGTTATCCCCATCCAACCTTTTTATGTTAGTGTCCATATACATATAAATTATGTGTTCATCTCCGCTTTATTTTTATTCAGTGTTTTAACTTTTCAGTCGTTGAGGACCAAATGACTTGTAGTTTATTTCGAGATTCGATTTTATTACTATTTGAGTAACATCTTGGCCGCGAATGGGGTCGTGTTTTTAAACGATCATTCCAATGATATTCCGTTAGACGTTTACCGAATAAAGGATCATTGTTGTTCAGCGAGGTGCCCTTCTCGGTTTGACGAAGGTGCTCGAGACTCGATTGTTACCATGTGTGCCGACAATTAAGATATGGACTTCAGCTCCCCCATGGAGTCTGTTGTTGTGGAATGAATGTCTTTACTTGAAATAACGATCTAAACAAGCATGTTTAAATATACTATGTACTAGAAGTCAGCTTGAACCGTTCGCTGAACAGAAAATGGTCTATAACACTACTTCAAAACCTTACTTTTTTATGTATTTTTTTATCTGAAGACTTATTCCTCAAGCATTTGCCTACAATTTACTCTTTAGAAAACGTAAACAGTATGGGCCTCCTATAAGTTTATAAATTTGATAATCTCTCGCTGAACTTCCCAAACTTTTTAGCCAGCAAAACCTATCGTTCATACCTTTAAAATTAGCTACTTGTAGTATATAGTAAATTAAAGTTTTATAAATTAGCCAGCCCATTCTGGTGATGGAATGGGATATGACTGTGACAATAAACATTACAAAATTAAATTGACATCTTAACTTTATTTACAAAATCCGGACCACAAAATTCAAATTCGACAGAACGTAATCAGTAGGTAGGTAGATAAAGCTGAAGCCAAATTCAAAACTAATCATTTGAACAGAATGATTAATGAATTAACATGAAGAGTGAGGTTGTTTTACCTTGCACAATTTGAGTACGTTGGGTTTACGTTTTGATAGCTGGAAGCGGTGTCTGATTCAGAATCTAAACAGCTTCAGTATTTAGTTTTGGTGGATGTATAGATAGAAAATCCGAATTAGCACAGATAAGTTTTGGTAAAAGAGTAAGAACATTGCTGTTTCAATTAAAATTTTGTTATCCTTACAGAGTCAGAGATGTAACTAGAGGTAAGGTAAGAGAGAGAGGTAACTATCACACGTAAAAATAGATTTCCAAGTCTAAAGTATTCATTTGAAAATACTTAACTGAAAACGGTTTGACCCCATTCATGGCTTTGCAGTATTGTAACTAGAGCTCACAGGACATCCCCAAACTAAGAAGGTGTTCACATGCGTCATCGATCAAAATACCGTTTGCAAGCTACAGTTTGTTTTCTTTAAAATAATTATTTAAGATAAGGAAAACACTTCGCTTCTTCTCTCAATAGATTCAACCCAAAACTGTTTTTTCTTCGAAGGCGCGAACTTTGTCAGTTTAGCATTGAAAGCTGTGATACTCTTTCCTTACAAAGAAAGACTCATCTCATTAATTATCAATTGGACATGAGGTACCTCATTTTTGTCTGGATAAGCAATGATGAACGCTTCCTAGTCGTCACATAGTGTTGTTAAAAGTCTTAACTTCAATGGCCAATACTTCAATATTTTAATTTTTTCTATTTTATATATATAAACAGAATATTATAACAGTAATTGATCCGTATTTTCTCATATTGCAAGTTTATTTTTTAAATACCCAAAAATAAATAGCCGAAGAGCTTATGATGAAAACAATAGAGAGTTGAAAAAACAAAATATTGAATACATGGAATATCTGTAATTTTTTCAGCGTTAAGATAGTTTCATACATTTTATTATCAAAGGGATGCACAAAGAAGGACATAGGTCTAATATCTCTAAAATTGTAGTTGTCCACAATTCAACAATTTCAACCTATTCTTTTTATTATCCACATACATGTAAATTATTTGTCGATTTCTGTTTCATTTGTATTCAGTGTTTATATAATATAATGTAAACAGAAGGGCCCGTTTGTGAACAGGAAAAGTTGAGAACAAAATTGAGAGGTGACATGTAAAGATTTCCAGTAGTAAAAGTTAATAGGCGGACGGTGTTTCTCTTTCTTTTACGCGGGGAGAGATACAAAAGATAATGCCGGCGTACAATACCTCGTACAATGTCGCAGATTAACTATTTCTTCCTGGTAAATATTTTTTAAGACTAACAGTTGCCCAGATAAGGCGACTTTCTAGGCGTATAAACTCGGTTTTGTAATTCCGGCGAAACTGTGATAACAGCCTCGTAACTTCGGCAGTGCAAACTTAAAAAATTCATCTGACTCGAGGCCAACGTTTGGTTAATATCCATTTCTAATTAAAATTACTAAATATTCAATCACTACTGATAAAAGGTGAAAATTAAGAACAGATACATTTAAATTATTTAATATGAGCCCCCCAAAAAATAACGTGGACAGCAATTATGAACCTTTTATCTATCCTGACATCCCACATCATTGACATCACTTCTGACAAAGTTAGTAGGAGTAAATTAAAAGAGCAAAAAATTGTTCGAACCCAGATCGTGATGGTATTCATGCAATTTATGTGATGACCCGGCTCAACCTTTGTGCGTAATTTCAACAAATCGATGGTAGGTTGAGTTTATCTTGGAATTATGGTACAATTGTATCCATTCATAACAAGGGAGACGATATTTATACAACCAACTTGCACGACTTGCACTGTGCACCTTATCGCTAAGGTCTTGAATCATTTGTGGCTGACATCCTTACACCGTCTCAGTAATTAACAACATGGCATTAAAGGCCATTCCCCAACTACTAACCTTAGTGAAGTTTCGGGATTACTTTAGAAAATGGATTTCAAATTGACTCTTTTCAAATCGACATATCTAAAGCTTTTGACCAAGTCATACATGTTATTGAGAAAGGGCGAAGCTTTTTTGTGTGAGAAACATCAGCTGGTTGACCTCCTTATCTGAATGGCAGATCGTTATATCTTTCATTGGGTCTACTTCAGAGGTATCGGAAGTTTCGCAGTTTCCCACTTTGGCCCTATTTAATTTCTGATGTTTATCAATATTTCGCTTGCTTTTAAGTATGCTAAATTTTGTCTGTTGGGTGATGCATCAACGTTTTTCAAAACATCCTTGACCCTGTACCCACTGGCACTTCCAGACGACATTCCTTTGGAGGTTGGCGTTCCGATAATCATCTTTCCCTTAACCTAAGTAAATGCAAGTTCATTAGTTTATCCACGTTACATCATAATCCTTTCGCTTTCCAGTAAGCCATCAACATTGATAATCCTGTCGTTGTTATCGATGACCTAAGATGACATTTAACTCCGACTGCAAGTTTAATACTCATATCGATGCAATTATTAAAAAGGGGAACCAACTTCGGATTTGTTAAGGTAATGATTACTGAATTTATTAATTCATTACTTTAAAAGGTAGGATTACGATTACTAAGACGAATTTGGAATATGCGAGGAATGTATGGCCGCCCTCTATTACATATGTTTTATCTCTATGGTCCGATCTCATCTACTATTATTCAGATATCGTGAGATGCGCTCTGGTGTGATGTAGATATCAGAAAAACATTTTCTTTATCGTGCCGACGTTTCGATCTTTTATTGACATCATCTTCAGTACCTGGGATTTATAAACATAGTTTACATTTAGAAAATACATATAGGATATGGAAAAGTGAATTTATACAATGCAAAATATATTTTATATTCCATCAAAGTTACACAGAAGACAAACACTTTGATGGAATATAAAATATATTTTGTATTGTATAAATTCACTTTTCCACATCCTATATGTATTTTCTAAATGTAAACTATGCTTGTAAATCCCAGGCCCTGAAGATGATCTCAATAAAAGATCGAAACGTCGGCACGATAGAGAAAATGTTTTTCTGATACCTACATCAGACCAGACCGCATCTCACGATATCTGAATAATTATCTACTAACGGTCACTAACTACACACTCATCTACTATCCTTTTTACTCTCTCGCCCTCATCACTCGTTCGCTCTCTCTCTCTCTCTCTCTCTCTCTCTCTCTCTCTCTC
>CM077111.1:20112615-20136497 GCA_039619505.1 Cimex hemipterus | reverse complement strand
CTCTCTCTCTCTCTCTCTCTCTCTCTCTCTCTCTCTCTCTCTCATACACACAGCGCGCGTGAGCTAGTAACATAAGCATAAACTAAAGTTGAAAACGACACTATGTGTAATTTCGTGTTAATAAATAATTAATTAAGCGTTTTCATTGGGTCGAGACAGATGTTTTTGAGTCAGATTAGAATTATGAGAAGTTAGTCAAGAATCATCTGATGTGTTATAAACCAAAAGAAGACTTGTTGTATCATAAACGCAGATATTTCACGTGGGATTCAGTGGGGAAATTCGGAAATATCGCCGGCAATTATTTTCTCTCTTAATTCTAGTTTATGTCCGACGGACGGCTGTCGGGTTGAATATATGCACTTTATTTTTACAGTTATCTATCCCATGAAATTCGAGACGTGAGGTCGAGAGGTGAATAGATTGTTGTCATTAGAGGAAATAGTCACTTGAGAAAAAAAAGTCCCCGAGGGTCACTCACCTCGAAGGAACAAATGCAAAATTGTAAAATGTAAGAGATAATTGAATGATTGATCTAACATTTCTGTACTCATTTGTTACTCTGCGTTATCTCACTTCGGATCATGTCTTCACTTTAAGAAGGAAACGGGCGTTGCGTTTCAAATAATAATTCACAACAGCATTAAAATAATTTGTCTTTAATATTTGCTCTCTATTCCAGTTTAGAATGTAATAATGTTTTTAGTTGAGATAAAAAAGTCAGTGTGACACATACATTTGAAAAATGGCAAAAAGGAAGGATATTTCAAAAGGTGGGGTTGAGACAGGAAGTGTCCGAGTGGATCGAAGTCACGGTAGCTCAGGTGGTAGAGTTGCGGCGTATCTAGGCAAGATCGTGGGTTCGAATACTGCTCTTCGCACTGGCTTATTTATCTCAACTAAAAACTTGAATTAATTTTCCTTTTATTTTCATTGCATTGTCAGACACTGTGTTTTCTTTTTATAAAATTAATGACACAGACTAACTTACTAACTGTTTATTATAATTTTCCCTTTTTTCCATCTCTCAATCCCGTTTATTTTTAGTTTTCTTGTCGATGTTTTGACAGTATTAACTTTTCTCTCCGAATGCCTCTATATTTCTTATGCTATATTAATCATTTCTCTTCTCTCTTCTCTCTCTCTCTCTCTCTCTCTCTCTCTCTCTCTCTCTCTCTCTCTCTCTCTCTCTCTCCTGTTTCTTTCCTCTTTCCCATACTGGCTGTATCTCTCTGTTTCCATTTTCACTTTCTACCACTTTCTCTGTTTTTCTTTATCTGTATGTCTGTTTCTCCTTACTCTCTTTGCACCTATTTTTTATTTCCTTTTGTCTACCACTGCCTCTATATATTTCTTTTTTTTCATCTTTTCCGTGTGTGCCTGCCTCTCCCCCCTCACTCCTCTTTCTTTCTCACGTATTCACTCATAATTTTTTCTCTCACACTCTCACCCCCCTCACTCACTCACTCACTCTCGCTATCTCTCACCCCCCCCCCACACACACACACACACACACACACACACACACACACAAACTAACACGCACACGCACACACAAACACACAGAGTTTATTCGTCGAACAGCTTTAAAATATATTACATTAATTACGGTTCAATGTTGCATGCTCATGAATGACACTCAGCTTGTTTAGAAAAAGGGTTTAGATTTAGACGTCTTCAAGCCATTTAAAATTTCTGACACTAAAATGTCTTTCATTTTTATATTTGATAATCGTATACAACTTGTCAGTAGTAATAACCCAAACAACCATCGCATTTTAACCAAATCTGGGCAGAGAATAGTGCTCCATAGAATTCGTTTCTCTATCGAGTTCCAGCAATTTTTGCATTATGCACAAAACAGAATACATTAGATTATTTTGTGTTCCAAAATATGTTGGTAAAGAAACCGAGTTGATGATAAAATTCTTCGACCACATAATGCATGCCTTCTTCGTTCACTTCTCCGTAACCTAACCGATGAATGGGTTCACTGCCCGATTCATTATTTGTTACACACAAAAAACTAGTAATAACCCTGGACACACTGACTAAACGGGCCAAATTAAATTCGAAAATAAATTAAGGGTGGGGCCAGTTCGGTCGGCCGTTTCCCTTTGTAGGCTATTACCCAGACGGGCCTTTAGCCAGGGAGGCTTCCCGCTATCTCGACCAATAAATCCATCAATCACGGCTTCCTGGTTGATCGATGGACTCGGGCGGAACCGGTAAATCAGGAGGCGTATGACGAAGGCAGCTTAAAAGACGTTCGAGACGTCAGACTTTTCGTCCCGAATCAAGAAAATTGTTCGGTTTCCTCGACTACTGCTTTCGTTTTCGTTTATTTTGCGAAAGCAATTTGGCATAATAAGGGCTACACGTGCCTCGCAGATTAAAGCTGCCAAAGATTGATTATAATAGAATTCCAAGAGAATAAATACAGTAAACTACATATATAAAAGATTAAAAAAGGACAAATGCCATTTTTTAAATAACTTCTTTCCTTAACTTCCTAAAATTTTCCTTTTTTTTAATAATTCCCTTTCCTTAAGGAAACTCACGAAAATAAATAAATTGAATGACTGACTAAAACGGAAAAACGTCTCAAAACCTGGAGGAAATAAATGAAAGAAGACATTTTAAAGCTTTTCTTTTAACTGTGAGATAAGAGATCATTAGAAAAATATTAGAGACAGCCCGGAAAAGATAATATTTTTATATTCATCAAAGGCGTTTATCGGGCTTTTTTACAGGAGCCCCCCAACGCAAAAATAGAAAAGTCCCCCTTTAGTCGGCCCGTTCGATAGAATGCCTTAAAGTTACGGCACATACTAGCCCGCAATGCGTAAGAACAACGCTGTTTTTTCATGTCTATCCATCATACGTTAATTAATTATATATTATTGTTTAACTATTTAAATAAAAACTCGAACACGAAGGTAATAAAAAGTACCACTCTCGTAAACTTTTGTATGCTTCTTTTGTTATCTGACGGATTCGCCTTTACTCCCTTCAAAACAGGAAAAAATGTTGTTTTAACACTCCGTTTACGACAGTTAACATGAATCATTCAATGGCAAATAGATCAAAGGTGTTTTTTCCATCTTAACCCGAATATAACCCGCTTGAAAATATCGAGATGATCGCCATATCGAAGAAGTTAACTATTATCAAAAGATAGGAATGTATGTAATTCCATACGATTCATTAATTGTAAGCGATTCATGTGAACCTTAAGAATATCTATTTATTAACATTTGAAAAATGTGAGTTTAGTCAAGTGACCAAACTCAGCAGATAATAGTGGATAATCACTGCCCAACTGAATGGAGATAATACTTTATCAATATAAAAAAAGAAGGATGTAACATACTATGTTGGACATGTTTTAAAAATAATGGAACTACTAGCAATTTTAACGAAAGCATTCGAAAGCAATTTAACGAAAATTGACGTTAAAATAAACGTTAAAAGGAATTTAACGAATTCAGCAAGCACAGATCAATACTTCAATACTATCAATGTCCACTGTGAATATTAAAGTATTGTTCATAATAACCTAATAATTCTGCAAGTATAAAATTGTTACTGAGAACCTTATGATTTAGACAGTAATAAATTCATCTCAGCATTGCAAAAAAACTTTAAAACGACCGCAATAATTTAATAAGGATCAATTTTATATTTTTTATAAATACTCAATTTGTCAAGTTTAATTAGGTTTTTGAGTTTTAATTGTAATTAATTTTCATATAGCTTTCTAAGAGATCCATTATTTTATGATTAAAAAAACAAATTCACAAATTTACAGCCATTTTACTTTACATACTTATAATTCTAACTATTTCATAAGTTTTTTAATGCTTCAAAGAAACAATTAATTTGAAATGAAAAAGGGAAATTTGAAATTATAAACAGTTGATTTGACATTAAGAAGGGTTCATTTGAAGCTAAATATATTTATTCCATGTTTATAAAAAGTTTATCTGAAATCAACCTTTTTAGATGGACGTTAAAAAAAATTAATCGCAATTAAAAAATTAATCTAAAACTTATTTTCACATTTAAAAAAAGTAGGTTGAAGATAAAGAGTTAATTTGAAATTAAACAAGGTTAATTTGACATGATATTTTAAATTTGAATTTGTAATGCAATGAAACTTGTGGCTTTAAGTTAAAAAGAAGTAATTAGAAGTTAATTTGTAATTTAAACAGGTTAATTTGGAGTAAAAAGAAGTAATTAGAAGTTACTTTATAATTAAAAAAGATTAATCTGAAGTTAAATTGTTAAATCGAAATAAAAAATAGCTAATTTCAAGAGAAAAATGAGTAATTAGAAATTACAAAAGGAAACTTTGAAGTGAAAAACGGTTAATTTGGAGTTAAAAGAAGTTAATTTGAAATTAAGAAAATTACCTTGAAATTAAAAAGTCAAATTAAACTTAGAAGGCATTTAATTGAAATCAAAAAGGTTAATGTTTGGTAGATGAGAGTTATTTTAACAAAAAAATCTATAGTAAAATTATAAACCAACAATCGCGTGTTTTTAATTATAAAGTAGTATATCACCCCTGAATGTCATAAAGGATCGGCATTTGTAATTTGCCAGTAGTTTAACATTTAAATATCATGTTTTCTAAAAAAAATTCTTAAATATCATACCTTCTAGGTTCATCGCACCAGGATTTCCCTTGCACCTTTAATATATTATAACATGAATTTTTGCATCAATACATCATAATAAAAACAAGCCTACTGCATGATGGGTTTCCACGGTACTTTAAATTACGATCGTAGCCGATCATCATTCCCACGAAAATTTGCAACCCAAAAAACCCCACGTCCATTATCGATCTTGCAGATGAGAAGTTATTCGTCAATCCTACGCAGTACTGCAACTTAACTATTTACGATTAAAAACTTCGGGGTGGTCAATATTACGCCAATGGCCACTCCTCATCTACACCATATACCTTTCATTAAAACCTAGGCAACAGGTCGAGGTTGAATACTTCGTCGAAGGGCCTGTTTTCGTGCAAACTAATACAACCAACAATCTCGCTAATAGATAAAAACATCTGTAATCATAAGAAACGAAATATATTTATTATGTCATATGCCTTCACCGCTCTCAGATATTCAAATAAATTTTACCACTGCAGTGTATTAAGACTTTTCTTTTAATCTAGTAGGTCACACCGTTCTCTTCCGAGTTTTAAAGCACCACAGTCCAGTAATGGACTTTTTTTAATTTAAGAAAAAAAAATTTAAGAGGGTTCGCAACATCAGAAGTTATATCAACCCTCAGGGTGTCGGTGTTTAAAAAAAAAATTGTAAGCATGTCGAGTTGGAATGCAGGGCCGCTGGATTCGAACCCGGGACCATTGCCTTACAGTAATGAGCACCGTGTCGACGCTTTAACCGTTGTGGCCACCTAGGCCCTAGTAAGGGGCAATCGAATCAAAATCATACAAAAGCTGAGGTTTATTCTGACCAAGTAATTTTTGTCCCGAATCGAAGAATTTACTACTACACTTTAATAACAAATATACACAGTATTGTCTATTAAGAGTCCATATATAAATAACATTGGCCTAGGTGTCGGTTTCGAATGAAAAACATGAATCGTAAAACTATGACCGAACTGTCCTCAAGGTTGTGGCACGATTGGAGTGGTCTATCCTGGGTTTTTTGCCCCGTCGCCACACCCGGTTGGGTCGAGACAAAAGTTATAAGTAGGCGTGCTTAAATCTAAATCGAATCCGTCCGATCAAAGGGAATAATTGGTGGGAAGAGAATGTGTACAAGGGCGAGGGTTCGAGCAATGTACCTATGTATTAAGCGTATTCAAATCAAGGAACGGAGAGCAATTACCTCGCCGGCCGGCTAACTAGAAGAACCATTGCCCGGATTACGCATTCCTCCTTGTTACACAAGATTAACGGCTTTTCGAAGTTAAATTACTTTTTTTCTCGAAAAGACGGAAAAATCTTGAAACAACACCGGCGTTTTACCCAGTGACTCTGATAGTTTGTGACAGGTGAAGTTTCGCTTCGACGACGTGTTTCCGCATCGGCCGTGCTATCGACCAAATAATACCAGGGGGAGAGTTTTAAGAGTTACGCACGAAATGTCTGCCTGTGCCAGGCGTTTTGTTACAATAACGCGTATACTTACTAATATCTACAATCTCGGCCTGAAAAGAGCCGTCCCCGTTTCTATTACGACACGACATATTAATTTTATGGGCACGAAATCAACTCAACATGTTCCACTTTGATCAACATTTTTTCCCACGAAGTCGTCAGACGCTACAATAGCATGAAAGAACAAGATCAACTTGAACTTCCTATCATTTTTGGACTTTGTATTAGTGAAAGCTACGTCAAAAACACGTCTCAGTTCTACAGGAAAAATTAGTATACATCGTAACAATAAGATCCTGGCAATTTAAGTTAACCGTTTCATGAATTTTCATCTTTTAACAGCACAGTACGAAAGGCTAGTTAATTATTTGAAAACCATTTAGATGACCAATAGAATTCCGACTGCCATGGGGTTTACAGAACGGTTCCACACGGCCACATCGGCATTAATTGGAGCAGTAACATAAGTGAATATTGTATCTTTCTTTATTCAATCGTCATAAAACACCACTGAGGCATTCGGCAGATTGATTCTTGACGTAGACGATGATGACCATAAAGGAGGTGTTTTACGCACCCCCGCGCAGGCTTGTGGCTTATTTTCTTTCCTAACTCTTTGTTTCAGCGCAATCCAGTAGGACCTTCTTTTGAGAAATATTATGTCATTGCTACAATACCATACGATTGTTATGGCTCTCCGGCGTTTCTTCGGATTTGAAAATAATATGTAACGGACCGTGTAAATATTTAAAAAAAAATGAATAAAAGGGAGAATTATGCGCGGTGAAAAAAAAGGGGTAAAAGAATCAACGGAACTATTCCGCACAACAGATTCTTCTACGTTTCGGATTCCACGGCTGGCACTCGCGTGGTTGACGGCATAATAGCAGGTGAACCGGGTAAACAGAAAGGCGAAACGACAGGGTTAGGAAAAACGGAAGGAAAAGTCAGAAAATTACAACCCGCGACCATTGCGAAAGCGGTTCACTAGACGGGGGCCATGCAGTTTTACCAACTGAAAACAACAGGTTGTGCGGTCGAAATCGAACAGAAGGCGCGAGGGTAACTTTTCCTTCAGGAAGAGGCCTTCGAGCCGGCAGAGTGACTGTTTTTCCTCCTCATCGAATTCAAGTAAGGCCATCGTTGAATATGCCCATGCAGATGTTTTCTCAGATGTACTCCTTTGAGTTAGGCCATTTCTGTAACAGTGTAGTTAAGGGTTGCCAGTCTCGGTGAGGGTTGTTTTAGGAAGTTTACAGTGTCGGGTACCTCTGGAGTTTACCCACTTTTCCTTTTGTATCCATTCTGTGATGGAGGATTGTAAGTTTATGTTAGCCATTCCAAGAATAGGTTCAGGGCCTATATGATTTTGAAGTCCTCCTCTGGCCAATTTGTCTGTTAGTTCATTACCCAAAATTCCGTTCTGATAGCCATGATATCAGATTATAGTGCTTCTGCACGTTTTGTAGATTTTGGATGCATCGTACGACGATTATTGACCAAGATCACAGACCGAAATAAGACCATATAGTCATAATTCATGGCCAATAGAACTAACCTCTTGTTTTATACATTTGTTTAAAAATTTGGATGCAGTGATGTGATTTATTGGCTATTTGGATAACCAATGTTCTGAGATTTTTTCTTCGTTTTGGCTTGCATAAAAATCGCCTGAACCGGTTCCGTTTTTCCTAATTGAACAAATCTCTTGTTTTGTTTTTACATGCTATTTATTTATGCTATTGCTTTAACAGTACGGCGATAGCCGATGTTATGAGGAGGTTTCCAGTGTGGCCACTTTTCAGATTTTCTAAGGCATAAAACATTGATGACATTTCAGTTGGAAGACTGAGGTATCTTCCCTAATGAGTTCTATCGCTCATATTTTGGCTCGTTAAAAAAACCGCGTGATCCGGTTCAATTCTTGCCAATCGAACAAACCTCTCGTTTTGGATATTCGTTTCATTTAATGAAGTATGTCGGAACTTGTCGTGAGTTATGAAAAGAAAATCGGCAAATTCGAGTGAACTTTACATTTGTGGCTCACGTTTAAAACATTTCCCTGTGTAACAGAGATGTAAAAGGACTAAACGCGTTTCAAAATCTCCAATGAAAGTAGACAGATTCATTATTATCGTAAATGGGTTAATAAAGTTGAAACTGAACAACGTGGAATATTACTTTTCTGTTAGGCCAGTCAGTACGGCTGTGTCGGCAGTAACGATTTTCGTGATCGGCCCTTGTTTTATAGCAGTTATTAAGAAATCTTCTCCTCTGAGAATAAATCCCGGAGTTCGTGCTACCGCGGCCCCCGCGAGCTGTGCTATTCATTAGCGAAAAAGGAAAACTCATTCGTTAATCTCTAATAACCATATAGTTTTAATTCCAGCTCATTTAGATTTAATGTGTTATCTTTGATTAGGGCTACTTTCACTTGTAAGTTAATAGAATGACGATTTGCTCATGAAAGTCACCATAGGTTTTAATTTGGGTTTATTGTTTTAACAGCAACCGTCTGTTATAAAAAATGGAAGAAAATTTTTTTTTACAACTATAAATTCGTATTCAAAGAGATTTTTACCAATTTTGAAAAATTTAAAACAAAAACGATAAAATTGTGCACTACACTTGTAATAAAATTGATTAATTTCGCTTCTCTAGGACTGGTTTAAAGTTCTTCTTGTTTCCTGTAAAATAATTAATATTTATGTGTTTGCTTTAAGAAAGTCCTTCTTGAAAATTTCATAATTCAAAAGAAAACATAAAACTTTGAGATTCAACAATACTCACGGTTATTAATCAAACTATTCCCACGCTTTAGAGAACGGAAAGTACTGCTCTGGTGCATAGACATCCCCTAAGTTTTTGACAGACGACCGGAAGTTCTGTTCAATTTAAAGCAGTTCCTACCCACTTCTTATAACCAAATCCGAGATTCCTAACGAACCGCTGCTTCC
Source organism: Cimex hemipterus (assembly GCA_039619505.1). NCBI lineage: Eukaryota > Metazoa > Arthropoda > Insecta > Hemiptera > Cimicidae > Cimex > Cimex hemipterus. The sequence continues at coordinate 20,127,395 of CM077111.1, read as the reverse complement.
ATGAGCGATGCGGCAACGATATTTCGAAAGTCAGTCCGATCCAGGCGGGTCCCACAAGGGATTTGGTCTCATCTATACAATTTATACAGCTGTCCTGCCGATATAGCCCAATCCAATATTGTACACAACATACACTCACGATGCTGCGATTTATCTCCTAGCTCAAATCTTGCCCAATTCCAATGACCATGGCACATCATTGGAGAGTGGTGTAAAACATGAAGGATGAAATTGAACGAGAACAAACGAACCCTAATTAAGTTCTCGCTAATCACAAGTGCACACGACGAACTACTGTAAATTCGGCGTATTGTTTAAGATAACTTTTATATCCTGAAGTTGCATGCATATCACAATTAGCCTGCATTAGATTCCCACGATACAAAGTTTAACCCTTTCTTACCCAACGTTGACTCAGGGCTACACCAAGAATAGTAAATGTCCCTAAAAGGCTTGGTTACTCTCATGTATTCAGGGCGAGAGCAGTGTTATTCCTTAAATGTTTCATCCAATTGGCAGCACTGATTTTTTTGGCGCCAATCTAAAATATCCTCTTTGGAGTCTTACATCTGTAACCACTGGTTATTTTATCGATTGTTAGATTTGCCTAACAAATATTTTTCATATCAAGTTTATCACCATTCTTAACCAACATTAACCCATTCTTGCCTAATGGAGCTGCAGAAACCATGCTAACATTTGTAATTTTGTTTAAGGTTAGCAAATCGCGTGCTGTTCCTGTTTTATTGGCAACACTGATTTATTTGGCGCCAATCTATACTGACGGGAATTTCTGCTAGCCTTTTAGCATAATTGATACAGTTCGACTTGATCTAAGACCGCATTAGGCCATAAAGGAACAAGGATTACATTGTAATATTGAACATGCCGCATTTAAAACTGTATTTCGAGACAAATGCATTACAATATTTTGTTTCGTTTTGTCAGATCATCCTTTCTAATTTGACATGAGTGGTAAGTTGACAGGAGTGAATCGTTGCTGAAATGACTATTATTGGTTCCCACTTGGATTGTTTCAATAAATTCGATTTTATACAGAAAGTGAAAAATTTCGTTCAGGGTTCATGACATTCATTTACAGCGTGTAAAACTTCAGGTACAGTAAACAAATAAGGCTAAAAGCCTACTTTTCTAATCAAGGCAACAAGAAAAATATAAAAAAATAAATAAACACTGTAAAGAAAAGAATAAAGTATTGTGGGGCTTAAATATTATAAAGAGTTTCTCCCTTTTAGCCCGTCCTAACAAGATAATAATAAATCAGAGGAAGGGGACCCATGGGAGTTACAGGGCTGATGACCGACCGAACCTGCCACCGAGCGCTTTTAGTAATTATTTAGGTTTAATTAGAACTTTTTTTCACGTATCACATTCGATTCTGATCCGGACCAATCGTGCCAGCTCAAAATCTACTTCTAATTTGATCATTTTTATGGACAGGGTATAGACCTAGAAACTAACGGTGTCAAAACATTTCAAGCTTTGATGTTATGGGAGAATAAAATCGGTACGCCTCTATGGTTAAAACTGAGCGATACGAGCCACTCCAAAACACCCTTCATCAGTTATGGCGACATAAAACCGTTTTAGTACCTTTGCAAAAGTATAGGCAACGTTTTATCTCCTGTCCTCAAACAACAAGGTTTAAGGTAAATTTAAAATAAACTACATGTGGATATAATATTCCGAGGGAGTAATAGCCCTTGAGAGCTACGGTACCTCCTTTTTCTGTACCTAGAGCACAGCGGTGAGACTTAATTCGTCAAGAAATGAGGTAAGTAGGCTTGTTTCCATTGGTTTAATTTCTGCATAGATAGCGTTGTACATTTGTACCACAAGACTTCCTCCTACGGGCAGTTGAAGGGCTACAGTTTGCTATCGGTGAGTGTGTTGATGTCTGCGCTTCCTTGCAGACTCGAAGACAGAAAAATGATTCAAATATCCATGCAGATCGCAGTGTCCTGTTAAGTGTCGACGATTTTTCCTGATTCCTTCAATGCATTTTGTTAATTCTTTCCTTCCAAAACTTCTTGGATTGTTAGTGTACAATGAGTAATTTCACTTTTTCATATTACCTTTTTGCCTGAGGTGCTCAATGAGCATTGATTGATATGGTGAATCCCTACACAACAGAAGGCTCAGGCTATCGGGGGCAAAACCGCCCCTTTCCTTGCAAGGGCGGCCTTTCTCTTGTTTCTCTCTATTCAACTTTTCTTGTTTCTCTATCTCCTGAGATTTAACAGAGAGTAATTTAATTTTGCATACCTAATTTATTTAATTCTGAAAGTCAACACTTTGCGCTAATGATGTTTAGATATTAAAATGACTTCATTGTCCAATACTGCCTAAGGGACACGTCAATTACTAGCTAGTGCTTAGCTTAGCCGGTGATAACTTCTGTTTCGTTATCTGTTTTACAATAGTTTAGAAGTGCCATTCTCAACAGATGGATCTTTCTCGGGAAAATGTGTTAAATAGCGATTCAAAGATTTTTTAGATAGTCGTTATTTTTTTCTACGTCGCGTTGTCAAGAATTATTAAGGTTTACCCTTGGTTTGTTTTTGATTGAACCAGTGGTGCTCAGCTGTTATTAAAGGATTGGTTATGGGTTGACGCTGTGAGAGAAAGTGGCGACTATGTTCAGAAGCTGGGTTTTCGGGATGGAAAATGTAGAGAGTCGAACCTACTGAATCCAACCGTTGGAAAGCCTTTCTCATACTATAATAGATACAAAATATAAATATTGCAAAGCCTGATAGGTATAGTCTGTATGATCTTCGGTGAAGAGTCCCCGAGGAAAATATTCCTTTGTACGTTAAATGACGAACATTCTTCAAACCGTCTATTAATGATTCTGTCATGAAACGGTTATAACAAAGAAGGTATATTAATGTTAAAAATTACAGACGGATCGATCGCAACAAATGAAAGAAAATTCTAATTGAAATTAAGGCACTGTATCAGGTGGCATTCAAAAAAAAGAATCCATTATTATATTTCAATTAAGCTGTTTGTCACTTACAAATAACGAGCCTTAAAAAAGGGAATGATAAAGTTGAAGTAAAAATAACAAGAAAAAGCTGTATTTAAATTTCCCTTCTGAAGATGTAAAAACAAACAAACAATTTAGTGAAATTCTGTGACGTCTATGCACACTTCTAATTAACATAAATATAATTGTTTTTGTTGTTCATAGTACTAGTTTATGCCTTCTTTAATGCTTAATTAAGTTTTTATTCTTTAATAAATACAAAATACTGCGAGATGGAGTCCCGTACTTAACTAACATATATCTTCGGAATATATACAATAAGTATTTATAATTAGTATTTAGCAAATGCCCGTGAGTTTAGAGTGGGTGCCGTGTTTTTCCTTTTAATGCTTCAAGGAAACACTGATTTTTTTGGAGTGAATCTAAAATCTCCGTCTTGAAATATACTATCTTAATCACAGTACCTTTTATCTTTTGTTACATTTACCAAACATAAATTTTTCAAATAGATAATTTAACCTTTCTTATACGAAGTTTCTGCAAAGCGTTCCCAATTTCAACAATTTTGTTTTACGTTGGGATAAAATCCCGTGAATTAGGGCTGGGGCAGTGTTGTTCCTGCTCTGCTTCTGTCCGTGAATTGGCAACACTGATTTATTTAGCGCTAATCTAAACTCACAGGACTCCCCATTTAATAAAATCGCTGACGAATGAAAGGTACTAAATTTAATTTTTAAATTTAAAATAATGAAATATTATATGAATATAATATACAACGGAACAGTACAATATATGGCCTTACGTGTATGAGCCCGGACCTATTACATATTTCATAGTACAATACAAAAAAAATTGAGACAAACTAGTTTCTGGGTTAAGGATAAGTAAAGGCTTAAATAAATATCCCGCATCTAATACCGACATCTTGAAATAAGAAACCATAATTTTACTAACCGGTTGAAAACCGGTCATAGAAGAATATTTTCGATAATTTAACGATTATAATGCATGTAATGATTCCCGGTTAATCTTTTATTTCGATTTTAAAATCGGAGTTATAATAAGGTAACCCCCTTAGCCTTTCAACGTATCCTCCATCAATTGGTGCATGATGTGGCATGCTTCGCCGCCGCGTCTGATGCCTTACCAGACAAAACCGATTTGAAGTAAAATAAGGGCGGGTTATGTTCCAATCATCCGAATAAATTTTGAGAACTCTACTCAATTTTCTGGTGTAACAAACTTTAACTATTTCCAGCAAACCTAATATTTTCAGACTTCAAGCAAAGGGGCCCTCCACTGATTCAGAAATCGAGAGAAATGGATATTACTGCATCTGAGGAATAATTTTATTCACTTCATTCCAAGAACACGAAGATTTAAGCATAAATCACACACACTCTCTTTGTGCATAAAAAATAGAAAAGAACCTCGAGGGAAAGGTGCTGTAAAAAGTACCAAAAGGGGAATACACCTCGGTGTGAACACTGAAATTAATGTTCGAACAATTATGGTTCTTGCCTGCCTACTTTCAAGCAATAATATTAAAAATTCCCTTATAAGGATCGTTATTTATTGGTTAAACGAAATTCTTACCATATACAATACACACATATTTTATTTCGTGTAAGCGTACTGTGAGTGTATGTGTGTAAATTTAAGTATGTAATTTATTCATGGCCACTATAAAAACACCTATTACAAACATGTGCATACGTTTCACAACACTGGCACAACGGCCAACACTGCACCTAGTAGGAACATGAAATGAGAACCAAGCCGAAGCTCAAAATAATGGATTGAAGGATGAGGAGTTCTCGAGGCCGTTTCGTTTATGAGTTTTCGAGTTGAGAAAGTATAGAGAGGGCTAATATGATTAGGATGGGCAGAGGGCTCGATGCGGATTTCGGATTAGTTCGGTGACAAAAGGATATTGAGGAGAATTTGGTTGGAGCATGGACAATTTGAATGTTACCATGGCCATGTTACATCAACTCCCCATCTCATGAATTGAATTGAAATATGACAAAAGGAGAGAAAATTCGTAAGGTGAAGTTGAGATGGGGAGTTGATGTCCGAGTGGATCGAGGTCTCGACAGCTCAGGTGGTAGAGGAGCGGCGTATCTAACCGAAGGTCATGGGTTCGAATCCCTCTCGTGCCATTAACTTTTTTCATCTCAACTAAAAACCGTAATTAATTGTGAAATGTTAATTAAATTTTACAGGTCAAAACAGATTTGAAGATTTCGGTCCTTAAAGTTTTCGCATTCGTGGGATTCCATGTCAGATTGTAGTATACTCTGGAGCATAGTGCATGAATGAATGTAATTTATGTATTAGAGCGAATGGAGGGCTTATCCTCCAATTACCCCGAGGAATATAGACTACTCTGGAGTGGTGTGAATGAGTGTGGTCTGTGTCTTGTAACCTATAAGGTTGAATGTCAGGGTTTCTCCGTAACTATCCCAAATAATATCGAGTTCTCTGTGGTAGTGTGAATGCTCATTAAACTATTCTATTTTTATTTAGCTTCTGTACAACTGTGTTTGTTAATTGTGTTAGTTTAACGACAACATACGAAGCTCTGAGGTACAGAGAGTCTAGCAATAGGATGAAGTGAAGAGAGAGTTGGTTTCCTTTACATCATAAAACATCATAACTGGGCTGAAGAAACATTAAAAGATATTAAGAAATTTAGAACACGAGGAAAATAGCCAATGAAATTCTAAGGAAAAGAGCCGTGAACAATTTTTCTAAAAACATCGAAAGTCCACACTACATTCATAATTGATAAAAATAAATAGTTAATGATTAATAAAAACTATCCACGTTCTTTTATTAGGGAAAAAATCCTTAATTATAACTAGGAGGCGTGCACAGTGCACGTTTCTCCATCCACGAGAGTGATCGTCTTTAAGATTAGAAAAATTGTATAAATCGAAAGTTTCAAGAATGTTCAATCCTATGAGAATTTCATATAACAGATAAATATTTAACGAGCACGAAAAACACCAAAGTATCGTCCGTATCGAGCCGAGATTTTATCAAATGCTGTTAACAGTCATTCACTTTCACTATCTTTAGAGAATTAGTGCAGACCGGAATTAATTTTTTTTGCTAATTTTGTCCTTTCGGCATAGAAAAGGTTAAGTAAAATTTTAATAATGTTAAAAGGTCTTAATGAAATTCAAAAATAAAACGATATTTTAAATTCGGTAAATTAATCGTTAAGAGAAAGAGAGAGTTTTACTAGGTTTTTGTTGTACACGGAATGAGTTACGAAAAAGCTCCTTTCCTAGACAAAAACTAACGTGCATAAAACATTCAACTTGTTAGCGCCGTGTTGGGCTTCGTAAATCCATTCTCGGTACTTATCCATAGAGGTATCCTTTTCGTGATTCTTCCCTCGTACTGTGCTGTTCCGGACAGGCTCGTACAAATTAGACGGAAAACTCCAAATGGTCGGTTCTAAACGTAAAAGGTAGATTTATGCGTTAAGATAAATCGATGGACATGCATTACATCTGGCGTCCGAGAGCAGTAACGGTACCGACCGACTGTGAGAATCGTCCGCCCGTTGCAACTATAACTACGTATGACCCCGGGGATGACCTCCCAGAAGGTTGGCGTTTATGCGGACTCGTGCTCAGGCTCATATTGTTCTCGTGGAACCCGGTGGAAACCGAAAGTTGTAAAACATCCGGCCAATGGCAGTGTTTAAATCATCCCCCGTGACGCGATTTATTCGAGAATGATAAAAATCTTTACTTTGAAAAGCTTTCTGGTAAATAATGTCTCATTTCGTGAAAGAAAAAACGATTCCCTTTTGAACATTGCGTTATGCCGTTTCTTGATAATCCACCTACGCGCTCACTAACATCACTTGACTCTTGTGAAACTTGTCCCGCTTTATGAGGCCTCTTCAAACCGGACAAATATTTCTCATCATATTTGTACTCCTTGCTCAACACAATTGTACGCTGACTGTACAATACCTTGATCATCTCAACAGTTTGTCACTTCAAATCAGGTCAAGATTCTTAGAAAAACCCGAAAACCTTTGTCAGGACCGTTCTTCACGTTCTTATGAAGAACTTCAAACGATGGACAGTCGTGAGAGGAGTGTGAAAACGTAGAAACACGCTTATTCCCGTGTAGCTCACTTTGAAGGAATTTATTTAACTTGCGCTTTCTCCTTTCATAGATTTATCTCACCTTCTTTGTGATGTACCCGGACGATCTGATATGTCACTAAATCATCCTCCTCGGCCGACCCCTTAAAAACGCGATAACAATGGATAAAACTCTTTTTTTACTCGTTGTTTTTGGACGGTGTTCTCCAGGTTGTAGGAGGGTCTGCGAACTTTCCCTCTCGGACGCCTTCGGCGGACTCCTATCTGGAGCGATCTTGTAAGAACTTGGCGAAGAGCCGCGGAATGCCTGTTACGATTAGATCTAGCTCTCAGGCTACATCACCTACATGACTCAAAACGGCCGTCGACTTCTCTGCGATGTTTGAAGAATTGCCTTAATCTTACAATTTAAATCATTCCACTCTCGAAATTTATACGTCACCTATTTCATTCTGAAACAATGGTGATCTTGATTTCTCATAAAATGTTTTTTAAAAAATTTCTATAGTACAGTATTATTCGGTATTGCTCCGGGGGAGTTCCCATCTATTCGAAATCGAACAAAATATATTAACAAACTTATGTAAGAACATAAATTACGACACCAAGACATTTTCATTTTCCTGCTTGCGGCTTTTCACCCATCCCATCGAAGCAATCTCTTCATAAGAAATAAATTAGTAATCAACAAATGTGTGACTGTATTAATTGCGAATTGTTTTTGCCAGAGTAAAAAAAGGCTACTCAATTTCTCCCTTCGTCATTTTGCCAGCGGTCCTAATTTCTCTGTCTCCCAGTAGAAATCTATTGTGAACGAAAAACCTCTTCTTAGCTCACTTCTCTTCCTCTTTTTAAACGCCTCTCCCGTGAGCACCTCTCCTTTTCCCCATCAATATTCCTTTAATATTTCCTGCCGTATTCTTCGCGTTCTACGGCGTTACAACGGGGCCCCTACGCCCTTCAGTGAGTGATTCCTTTTTTTTTACACTCCACACAAATTCGTGTTTTTTTATTCTTTTATTTCCTTTATTTAAATTTTATATTATTATCCAGCGAAAACAGTGATTGTACTTATTAGCGTGAATGTGTGATGTGTAAAGGGTGATGGCTACCCACTAATTGAACGAATTAATCTAAACATTGCCTAGGAATAGGTCGAAAGCTTGGAAATTACAACTGAATTTGTTTTTCATGAAACCTACCTTGCTCGAGAGTGAAAACACATCTAAAACATAAAGTAGTTCTTGACCAAAGGTTAACGTGGAACCATTAAAGGCATTAATGGCATTAAAGCGTATGCCAATGACTGCAGAAGAACTTGAGGGGTAAGAAAATGGTCGTTCCTTTGACAGATCACGATCATTTACGCATGTTGAACATGGTTGCCGGTTCTTCCTACTCTAACAAGTATAGGATAAATTGCAATTAAAATATAGTATAAGCTATCAAAGTTTATCAATAATCAAAAAACTTCTAACAACCAATTTTTCAAATAATGTCATGAGTTATTTTCGTGAAACCAACATGAAATTTCGTTGTAACCCCTCAAGAATTCATATATATTTTTGTTTAAGTTTAAATTTAACAATCTTTTTGGCACATAATTTTCAAGAAGTGGTTAAAGGAATATCTTATTGGACTGGTTAAAGGATTTTAATGTCAAACACACCATTGGGAAGAAGAGGGCCTTGATCGCCTATGCGCTTTCGAATCCCGTCTGTAACACAAATTTTTAATTTCGAAAAAATTGTGTCTAATAATTTATTGTTTTAATACGTGCGTACGATTAAAATATATAAAATATTCCTATAATACAAACCCAAAATTATTTGTCAAACATTTACCTCGTTTTTTAAAAGGAAACAGTGTCTGATTTTCATGTTTGATACAGTTATAAAATGCTCCTGACAAGTTCTTTAAAACGAACTATCAACTATAAAAATCGGTCTCCTAAGTATTTGAGAAAAAGGATGTTTGAGCTTGCTAGGTTGTGAGTCACCCAGAAGGTCGTCGAAATTATCAGTCAACTAGTATAATTTTATTACAATATGCATTTTTTAAAAATGCTGTAAAATGATATTTACACATAGTTGATTTAAGCAAGTAAAACGGCGAAATAAATAAAAAATATTAAGGTAAACAGAAAATTTCAACTTTCAAAAAACAATTGTCGAAACCAGGGCATATTCACAAGATGCGGCGAGTACGTGTCCGTCATTTTGGAGTTAGAATCGCTTGGTCGGCCCCTTGTGAGTCAAATATTAACAATGGTAATGCTATGGTATATATTATGTTATAGTCGAGAAGTAGTATGAAACTAGGTGAAAATAGCGGTAACATTCGCCAAAAATAGACCACCTTCCCTAGCTTTCTCAGGAAGTCATACGTGTTTTTATCTAAGAGATAAATGAGTGAGTCCCAGATGGTACCACTCTGATATTCTAGTATCTTTTTTTATAACTAGTGTGAACGCCGGAATGCCTTATTTAAACGATTATTGTCGAATCTGCTATTTTCAACATTGCTTATTTTTCATGGGCAAAACTCCAACGTGAAACAGGTGTGTTCGAGAGTGAAAACTTTCAACCACCTTCACTATCGGAACAATAGTTAGGATGTTGTAACCCTTCAATGGGCTCATTTGACCTCCATTTCGGCTTTTTAAATGTACATTATTTAGAGCCCCACTCGCAAGATTTCTATTTGAACGAATATTGTCGCTCCGTCACTATCGGCCTGTATCCGGAGTGTCAATAAAAAGGGACTTTATCTCGAAACTTTCATCTTTAAGTCTTTCCCTTCTTCCACTCTCGAGCCGGGTACCTACAGAACAATGGTACCTTAGTCGAGAAAGGGTTCTCCCCGATGACGTAATCACGAATCGTCTTCGGAGGTCGAGGGGCTATCATCACAAAGAGCAGCTCTTTGATCGGCTCGGGGAACTCTTCCGCCTACTTTTTCGTGTCGGTACATATTTATTTCTCACTGTTTTGCAACACCCTTAATAGAAGTACTCAATATCTTACATAAACGCAGATGACGAATATCTGCTATCCTGGACCTAGGAATGAAAACCACATTAATCATTTCATCTGACAAAACCGTTTCCTACGATATTTCAATCGGGGATTGAGTCTTGATAAAAAATTGTTATAAATCTTAGCGTTCCTATCCAAGATTTTAGTCTAACCAGATGGACATTGGAGCTCACGATTTTAACACGCTGCCACGGCTGTCGTAAAACTATTCCTCTAAAACAGATGTTACAGGTATGAATAGTAAAATGATCGCCTTCGGGCACCTTTTCTTGGAAAAGGACCCTCTGGAAATGGCGAAGGAAGGCAGATTTGAATTACGGCCCTCCTTTTCTGTCCTACTTGGACGTCGTGAGGAGCCGCTGCACCCTGCATTCCACTCTTTACGAGGACGTGGCGAAAAGAACTGATGTAACGGCCTAATTGAAATCGCTGCACTTGACGACTCCCGCTTGATTTGTATTTTAAAAATCAAGTCGTATAACACTTGTTAACTCTTTTGGCGACTTTAACCGACCTTAGGCTTTAAAAATATGATCTTTTATGATTTACAAGTTCAACGATGAACCATAACAATCTTGTTTCTGTACATTAAAAAGTCCCTTTTTGAGGTTCGTTTTATGTTAGCCATAACAATAAATTATGCGATCGTACTTAGTCTGTAAATTCATGCTAATGTCTTAATATATTTTTAAAGTTAATATTATTATCTGTTATTCTCGTTTATAGTTCTATCTGAGATTTAAAGAATAAAATATTGTAACGTTGCATATCTAGAAGAAATTCTGCTTCGGTCTATTGTACATTCCTTCGTTCAGTCAAGAAATTGTGCTGGGTTAAACATCATTTTTCTGATCATTTGTTTGTTCTTGTTTTTTGAAACGTCATCTAAGACACGTTTCCAATTAATTTTACTCTTTTGTTTTTAATGTTCCTTGACAATTAATGTACAATTTAATTACAACTCTAACAAGAAAAATTTTGCTACTGATCTGACCTAGTAGGATGAAAGTTTTCCTTCGGCATGAATTGAACCGACCCTTTTTTCAACAAGTTCAACGTTAGTGAATACTAGAAGGCATTCAACCTTCAGCGGTGAATAAAATATCTGTTTACTTCTTGTATACTACATGTGTATATTTTAAATCTTCAGGCGTCTTCAGATCCCTTGAACGTACCGTCAGCCAGTTTTATCTTTCTCCGAATGTTTTATCCCTTGCGGTAAATCACCCTGGTGTGGAATCCGACCGACCACGAAGACCATCATCCAGCTAAAGTGGGTTATTTTAGAAACCCATTCTCAACCCTAGGAGGATTTTATTAAACCTTTTAGGATTTTACGCTTCGAAACCCAGGTAGCTCTTAACAACTTACAACCGTAGAGTATGCTATTTCCCCCCGCCTGTTTCATACCTTCTTCATGTTAGTGATTTAATTTTTTCGACTCGACGGATAGGTTGAAACACAAGGAACCTAATCCTGTGCTTTTCTTGCCTAAGCCAATAAGGGTCCATTTCACCTATGGTTCACTCATTTGTTAACGAATCTATTAGGATAATCTGACAAAATGAAACAAAATATTTTAATATATTTGTCTCGCACTTTCACATATGCCACGTACAAACTGTAATCTTTAAAAAATTTTTGCCTAATGTTGTCTTAAAGCAAATCAAATATTAAAATTGTGTTTTAAAGGCTAAGAAAATTCCCGTGAGTTTAGATTGGCGCCAAATAAATCAGTGTTGCCAATACACGGATAGAAAGAGAGCAGGAACAACAACGCGCTAGCCCTAACCTCACGGGATTTTCTGACAACTTAAAAAAAAAATAAAAGAGCCAAGATTTATAACCAAGAACTGGTTATGAAAATTTTGAAAGCGTAGTCTAGCAATAATAAAAAGAGATAAAATAGATGATTCCAAGATGAAGAATATTGCCAATAAACAATCAGTAACAACAGCGTACGAGCCCTAAACTCACGAGAGTTGCTGCTAATCTTAAGTAAAATTGCTAAATTTTACGTGCTTCTGAAACAACTTTTGCAAGAAAGAGTTAAATTATAAATTGAATATATAATAATTGTCGCCGAAAAAAAACAAAAAACAACAACAACAACAAAAAAACAATGCTACTAATACACGGGATGAAACGTTGGAGCAAAAACACTGCACCCATCCTAACCTCATGGATCAACTAAGCTAAGTTTTAGGAAATTTGCTACATTTGGTGTTGCCCTGTGGCAACGTTGGACAAGAAAATATAGAAGATAATATTTGGTCGAAAACTATGAAGGATGTCACATATGTAATTACCTAAACTTAGTCTAAAACTAATGGATTAAATTAATTAACTGTGTGGACTGACCGTTAATTCATGACTGTTGGAGATCGTGAGATGCGGTCTGGTGTGACGTAGATTTCGCAAAAATATTTTCTTATCATGCCAACATTTCAATCTTTATTGAGATCATATTCAGGGGAATAGGGTGAAAAAAAATGAATTTTTACAATGATAGAAATTTTAGATTCAATGAAATAGTCGGCCTAGCAAGTTTCTAGCAGTGTATAAATTCATTTTCGTACGATAAAGAAAATGTTTTTCTAAAACCTACTTCACACCAGACAGCATCTCACGATCTCTATGTAATCATTAAATTAATTATATCAGTTTATACTCAGGTCAGTGCTGAACCTACTTAAACGCAAAAATTTCTGTTTTTGAAGAGATAGAATTATAAACCTGGTTCAACATCAACGGCCATCGAACCCTAGTTAAACCTAGTTCAGAGTTAAACGACGTTCATCTCATAATTCACACACGATCTCTCGTTTCAACTTTGAAAGTTCCTTCTTATACATAGTTCTGGCCAACTTTTTTTCCTACTTGGCAACAATAAGTCCACTTATAGTTGATAATGATCGTCTGTCTGCAAGTGAACTCACGCTGAACTGATGTAGTTTTTGATAGTGTCATTTTGTGGAACTCTCCAACAAGTTAATAGATGGCGAATTCCGAAAAGCGTTTGAGTAATTTAATAAGGCACGAGTAAAGACAGATCCAATGAGTTTACGCCGGTTCAGCATAAGTCCTGCATTTGCTATTTCTTTTTCTATAGAAATCAATGCCTTTGATCTCGCATATTTATCAATATTCCTCGAGTCTCTCCTTGAACTTAGTTCATCTTATTAGGTTTCAGCGAATCAAGTTTAAATTCGTGAACATTAAGTTTGTCGTACATATTGTTTTTATTCTAACCTAAGTTCCATAAAAAAACTTATTAACGGACCCCCATTCATCAATATGATTATGGAATTTAATAATTCCAATAGAACACATCTCCTCCCAAGCCCTTTGTTATCCCTGATTATAAGAGATAGTGGTGATTGATATTCAAGATGGGGCCATTTGGAATGTGGGCTAATCAGGTAGTCACAGTACGGTAGTAAATAAGGAGACGGTACAACGGTTTGTCGGGTTATCCAATTAAAAATCTAGGCCAGTCATCTTCTTTGTGAGGAGATCCATCCCCCGGGGACAGGGAGTCTGCTACATTTGACTATGTATGAAACGAAGACGGGGCAACTCGGGCTACCCTTGAGGCAGGACTTCCAGATAGGCGGCACCGTTCGATCCGAATCGATCACGACTCTCCTCTAGGCAAACCTTACCGTTCGTCCTCGGCAAACAGGTGGGCCGGCCTCTTTTTTGCAGTCGTTATTCAAATTTTATCAATAGTCGAACCGGTCCATCAGCAGATCAACTTCGCAAAGCTGTTCTGTAATAAAACGTCCCGCATCATCACAGCGATACTACGTTCAATTTAATCATGTTTGATTTCCATTCGATCATAGGATACGATGCCAAAACGACAATATTTGAACAAATATTTCTACAGACAAACTAAACAAACTTAGACAACAAGTAGTCCTTATTTATTTTTAACATGTATCGATTTTAGGTCCTGCCAGCTCCTCTTCTTCAGCTGTTATGACTTAAAACAAAAATAAAAACCCACCAAATATTAAAAAACAACATGTTAACAATTAATAAAAGTAACTTAGTGGCAAATGAAAATGAAACACTGAAGGATACAATTTAGATCATGTCATTTCAAATGTTTTTCTAATGATGTTATGCATCGTCAACTTTTTTCTGATACATTTTGTTAATTTTTAATCATTATATATGAAGTCATTTGATCGCACCATTGTTTTTAGCTTTAAAAATATTTTAAAATAACGTGTCAGGATACATAGGCTGGTAATTGAAATTGAACTAGGCCTGATGTACCATGTATAATTTTTTACCGAAATAAGGTAAAAATTTAAAACTGGGCTAAAAACATTTACCGCTTTTTTGATTTGTTTAGTTAATTTGTTGAAGAGAAAAAAGTATATATAATTTTTCTAATTCTTATAATTAATTATTCAATTTTAAATTTGATTCCTATTTCTGATATATACATATCAAAAATTAGAAAATTCTGTAAGTATTAATGCAGAAAAAGATGAAAATAAGATAAATAAAAAATACCGTACAAGTTATACTTATATATATATATCTATATATATATATATATATATATATATACTGTCTTTT
>CM077111.1:20092576-20112215 GCA_039619505.1 Cimex hemipterus | reverse complement strand
GGAGGTTCTAGAATAAATATATATATATATATATATATATATATATATTAACTTACAGAATTTTCTAATTTTTTATTCACATTCTCTAGCCACAATAGTTTTTCATTGTTATTTCTTTTATGACAATTTTTATTATTTTTACTTTTGCAGAATACAGTGTATGGTTAGTTTTATCAATTGTAAAGTTTTTATCAAATATGTTGTTCTTTTTCGTGAACGCCTTACCTTATGCACATTATTTGTTTTTCAGAAGGTTGTCTATATTATCTTTTATAGGTGGAAGAATAGAATTTTGTTTTTAAAATACATGTGAAGATTAAATTGTTCCATTAAGGGTCTTTTTACAAATTTTTATAATTCCTTCTGCCAGTCCTTCTATGCAAACAGTACCTACATATTTTTTGTTTGCATTATAACTACTTTCTTTATAATTCCACTTATTATTATAAAATTGGGTTTTTCTTTTTTATTACAGCAAAATTAATTTTTCATGGTAATTATCAGGCTTAAGTAAATCATATTTTGAGAATGCATTATGGCACTTATTTAAAGTTTTTTGTAATGTGGTATAAACTTATATAAATGATTAAAAATGAACGTTAAGTTAATTTGTTGACGAAGCATAAAATCATACGAAAGAACTATAATAACTAAGAACCATAATTTGAAATATCATGGTCTATTTTTGTACATTGTAACCTTCACTGTTTCACTTTCATTGGGCATGTAACTTTTATTAATTGTTAACATGTTGTTTTTTAATATTTGATATGTGTGAGTTTTTTCGTATTTTAGCTCATACGAATAAAGACTTCTTTTTAGGAAAGTGGTTTACGCTTTTCCTGCAGAAATATTTGTTAAACTATTTCGTTTTCGGCGTAGTATCATATGACCCAATGAAAATCAAACAAACTCTGTTTAGATGGATTGTTTGAAGTAAGTTGTTCTTTCTTGCATAATGAAGAATAAGATGAGACCAAAAACTATAAATGCAAGAATGGCAGACAAGTTTTATCTTGTAATGAATTCTGAACCCTGTAATTATATACAGCTTGTCCTCTGAACAGATGGCAATACTTTACGAGGTTATCTATCCTACATGACAAATTAGATTAAAAATTCCCAGTTGACCAAAGTTGGTTTCTTTACTATAATTCATTTCATTAAAATCAGCCTCATCTCAATAAAATATTTATCCTACTGTAAAATTGATTTCATCCATGGAGAGCAAAAACTCTATGAAAGTAATAAGCAGTAAACAAACACTTCGGTACAAACTTAAGTTCACTAATTTCGTGGTCCGCATGACCAATTTTATCTCAACCAAAAACCTTAACTAATTCAACATAAGAAAAAAATCTTGTAAAAATTAACTTAAATATTGAAAATATTATAATTCTAGGATCTTGGCTATGGCTTGGTATCTATGGAAGATTCGGAAAAATTGATTCCTGAGAGATTTTGCCCAGCGTAGGCTTTAGGTTCCCAGAAGACGAACTAGCGATCATAAAACATTTTATGCTCGCTAACATAGGGCGAACTGTTAGGAATCGTTTCCACATATTAATCAACATGAAGACAATACAGACTCGTTCTCTGACTCCTATACCTTTCAACAAGAAGACAGCACTTGCTTTAAAGCTGTATTCGACGTAGGTCTGTTTTATTGTTCGTGTATATTCGAACATAGTATTTCTATTTATCTTTCATACGTGGTCAGATGCAGGGAGCCCCGTGAACAGGCACCGATACTTGAGGGGGTACATGGCATTGGTCTGAAAGTTCCTATTTTCCTGAGTCTGAGTTTTCTCAATTGTATTCGAAATATTTCAGATTATTTCAAACTTTCGCAACTTTATTTCATGAAATCTATCAGTTGTCTTTTTGTTTATATCTCAATTATCTTGCACTGTTGTAAGATTCAGCACTGCGTACGGGTGTCGATTCTTCAGGAGGTACATGCCAAATTGGACTAAAAGCAACTATATTTCAGTCTGACTTTCAACTGTATTCAGGGTACTTCACCCTTTCCATAAATGAAACGGTATCTCTTAAAGTAATAACCCTGTAGTACATTTTACTACAAAAAAATGTTCATAATATCATGTTACAACGACATCAAGATGGAATTTTTCAGGAAAGTGAACTATTTTAAACATTTAATATAATTTTTTGAAAAACTAAACTAGAAACCACCTTAAATTCCGATTAGTTAAATTAAATTTCAATTAATTATTCCTTTTATGGAAAGTCTTGGTTAAAAAGTTGGTGGCACGAGCGGGTTTCGAATCGCGACAACAAAATTGGTGTAAATAAATAGGCTCCCATTACTCTTGATTTCGTAAATTGCACTTTCATCTTCCAGAAAAAATATTTTTCCCCTTCAGTTGAAAAATTGTACCCCTATCACTTCGTCGTAAATTGCCATTATTTATCAAGGATTTGCATTTACAGAGTTCACGATAGTAAGTTAATTGATTTGTTTTTCGGATTGAATTCTTCAGGAAGGTTTTAGAGATTTAATTTTATTTTTTAACCAAAACATCGGAAATCATTTAAATTCCGATTATTGAAATTAAATTAAATATGGAACAAGTAACTCAAGTTAGTTAAATATCTACAAAAAAAATTTGTGATTACACTTGTCTGTCATAAGTGAGGTAAACAAAAAATTATTAATTCTTTAAGTTAGAGTAGAACGTGGCCGTTTAGTGAAAAATCCTATGATTTCTCAAATTGGCTTAAATAAATAGACTCCCATTAGTGTTGATTTCATTGCACTTTCATCTTCCAGAAAATATAATTTATTTTGTTTTGCCTTGCGTAGAAAAATTATAGCTGTACCACTTCGTAGTAAATTGTCATTATTTATCGAGGATTTGCACCTACCGAGTTCACGGTAGGTAGTTAAATGGTTCGTTTTCTTTTCTTTTTGTAATTTTTATTTTTCCTAAAGGAGAATGACTAACAAATCAAAGCCATACTGAGTGTGGTAGTAATTGGATATTTTACTGATTAATGTATGGAATATAACTGGTGGAATTAATGGTAACCGTTTAAGGTGGTGTAACCTGAAAGAGAAAGCTACCTTCAAGAGAAAAAGGAAGTCAAATAAAATGAAAACGAAAAAAAGAGTACGTCAAAAGAACGATAGGTTAATAACTGGATAATTATGGCATTATTCACGTGGATCGAGGGCGAGTTGTTTTATTGTGCCGGCGGTCGTGCTTAAAGTCCCTCGTGTGAGTTATTAGATCACACGTTTCAGCCGATCCTTTAACTTTTTGTATATATATATTGTTTTTTAAAGGACTAGCTCACCTGTTTATGTGCCGTTACCGCGAGCGATCTGGCGACGTCAGCTGCTGGAACGCAGAATTCCATTTCGAATCTTTCCGTGTCCCCGAAGAACTTGGTGACGAGGAGATCGCGAGCTTCTCTCACGAGTGGTGCCCGGACGGATACGTACTGAGGATAGACTTGGCCAAAGTACTTGTCGACGAGACAGCCTACGTCCCATTTACCCTGTAATAAATAAAAAAAATAAAATTTTCAATAAAATAATGTATGAAATCAAATATCAACGCTTTTATTTCCACACACACCCGTTAAATAATAAGTAATAAATTATCCTGGTAGAACTAGGTTTAAAGTGTACTGATATACAGCGTAACAAATAAGGTGAACACCGAATCGATTTCAGAAATAATTTCACGCCCGTCACTCGTTTTGGTGATCTCACATAGTTTATTAGATGACCGTTCACACCTCGCTAGACGACCTGAGAGTCAAATGTAGAAATATGCCCAATGCTTAACATCCCTCAGGATTGATTTCTCATCTTAAGCTGATGGAACTTTCACCTCCCCATAAAAAAGACTAAGGGCCTATTTGTATTCTAACCCAAATACACGTTCCCTCGAGGTATAATTTGTCGACGGACTTTCTGCCGAGGATCGAACATCCCATCGGGTGAACTATACAAAACCAATGGTCTTGTTTTTGTGTACAAAACATCATATATGTGGTTAGTTTGAATAAATAACAAAAACCTAACATTTTCATAGCTTTAATATTTCGGTTCAATACAGCATACTTTGAGCGTGAATGCTTGTAAATCTAAATCGGGGAGGGGCATAACTAAGAAATAGTGGATTCTGTCAAAAATATTCTTTCACTTCTTTCTTTCTTCAAGTGGTATAAAATAAGCTCTAGAATCGAAGTATTTAATAAAAATATGATATTATCGTTTAAAATAACAAAATTAGCGTCTTTTCCAGCTAGATGAGAAAGTTATGTTAAAAACCACCACACGATTCCTAGCGAAAATTAATTTGGGGTATGTAAAGTTCATGTTTTCATAAATAGTTTCCGAATTGAAGTTGATACACGCTGTATATTGACAATTTATACATTTTTTTAATCAAATCCTCTTTCTGTTAAAACCCATCGGATGCTGATGAATATTCATTGAATGTATTGAATAAGTTGAACTTAACATAAAGCCGTTTCTCAAATATGTTTACTCTCTGTACTTCGTAATAAATTCTTTCTGTTGATTGTAGACCGTATATGTTTTTTGTTTTGTTTTTTTCTGGGCAGTATATCATCTCTTAGCTACTTTTAGAAAACAGGTCGATCCGGACTTGGTTCGCTCTCAGGTATAAACCGTGATTTGTTGAAAAGGCTGAACAATCTAAATCGGTCCATTTTCAATTGCGGTTCGATGTCGCGGAAAACCAATACGTACGAAATCCGCCCGCATACCAGTTCATCAGTTACATTCAGAATCCTAAGACTCTTTGGTGAATAAACTAATAATTCTGGTAAGAAACGAAGTATTGCTCTCTTTTTTATAATGACAACGATCGTAAACGAGTTTTAGGAGGAGTTAAATAATTTTTCTAATTAATATTAATAATCCCTTGATAATATTTTGAACTTGTAAATTACTTTCGGAACTTCATGGGCAGCGAGAACTTTCTGACAAATGGTGGGCTGAAAGTTTCACTTAATATGTTAATTTAGACATAAATCTAGGTTCAAAAAATTTGCTTGTTTATGGCGATACTAATTAAAACAGTTTGCATTGAATCTGGTGGCACTGAATCGTATAAAACATAAACTGGTAATGTCCGTAAAATGTGGTTTATCAGAAAATATAAGTGGGGATGTATTAAACCCTATTAAAAGGAAATTACTAGATTTACTAAAAATTCCTACTAGATTTAGTTTTTTTGAGCTGTTTTTCGCTCTTTAAAGAGTCTCTGTATTTAGCGTTTCCATAAAAGATCTTTTAGTAAGTAAAGCTAAATCATGTTTATTCCATTTCGAATTATTCGCTGTGAATTTTGTTTTCTATGAGAGACAGTCGCAGATACGAACTAGATGAGAGCTGAGGCGTGTTGCTGAGTCTTATAACAATAATCCGACGAGACTGGCACAACTGCAACTAATGTATCATTTACTAGCTTGGAATAAATAAATATCAATTTATAAATTACTTTACTTGCATCAATTTCGAACGAACTGTTACTAACGATTAAAAGGCTGAAAATTCTCACAAACATGCAACAAGACGTCACCTCGTCCAGCTCAAAACCTTCCTCTAATAATGTTAGAATAACAATAATACCAAATGAAATCAACGAAGGAAAAAGACCATCCCTAACAAGATTGACTGAACGCGATCTTCAGACGTCCCATAATGGTAGGACAAACTGCTACTGTTCAAATGGGATTACTCAGTGCAAAAGTAAGCAACGCATTAAATCATTATTTATTGCCTACTTTGACTATGATAGCTCCTAATTCCGTAAAATTAATGTAGATAAATAATGGATTTAACTGTATACAATTTAACACAGACAAATCCACCTCTTAAATCCCGACTGCGGACAAGGAGCGGTAACTCGGAATGTGCATTGACAAACGCCTGACGTGAGACACATGACTGAAACGCCAGAAGGTTACGACACGATATAGAACTCGAACGACTTCTTGATAAACGCTCTAATTTACCTCTCTCTAAAAAAAAAGGCTGCTTTACAACATCATAGTTATGAGCCGGTATGGACTGGAACTGGGGGGTTCAGCCAAACATTCCAGTGTCCAAGGTTTTCAAACTGCCCAGTCCTTAATATTACTTTTCGTAGTAATACTAGAGGCTCCATTTTATGTATTGAGCCTAACTACAGACACAGATTTACATATCCCTTTCGTTGAAGATGAAGTACGTTCCAGTTACTGTACATTTCATAAAAACCTCCCAACTACCGTAAATCAGCATATCAGAACTTTCCAGAATCCCCTCAAACCCTCCCCGCCGTCAAACCTCCTTGAAAATGATGGTGATGATAGTGAAAGTGATAATGACACAAATATCAATTAAAAAGACAATTATGTAATAACATTGTAATAATACCAATGGGTGTTTTCACAACTCTTGGTATTAATTTTGTATATAGTACCTTGCTCACTGCACTTGTTACCTACTTGAAGTAGTTGTCATGTACTTCAAACTATTTTTGAAAAATGATAAAAATAAATTGAGTGATGCGTTAAACTTGTCCATCAGTGTATATTCGTGAAGATCTGCCTTACCCCTATCGTTTCAACCGGGAAACAGTACTTTATACTAAAGGGAAATCTCTTAACATTAAGGCTTCCCTTATAAGATATATTTTGATCATCGGGAAAGAATTTTAACGCGAACAATATCCTGGATCTCAGCCAGTTCTCTCAGGAGTCTCGATCCAACGACTACAGATGAAGAAAAAAGAAGAGGACCAGAAGCCCTGGAACACTCTACTGTTCAGTCGCAATTTTACGAAAAAAGATGGTCAAGGATCCCCTCAGAAGGCATTTTTGGTCGGTGATGGTACGGAGCTTTCTCGTCTCCAAACAAGAATCATCTCAATAATGTGACATAGGTACACATGGTTAAAAGCGAGCAAAGAATGTTTGTACATATGTGGTTTGAAAATTTATAAATTTCACACTTTGATATGGGAGTATTTGACAATTTGCAATAAACGGATGTGTTATGCATGGGAGAAACTTGATAGTTATAAATGAAGAATTGCCTGACTTTTTAGGTCAATATTTTTGTACATATAGAGAAGCACGTAAAATAAAATCGTTTACAGAATTATGTTCGTTTTTTTTTATACCACTTGTACAAATAAATACATTATGTAATGAGATACAACATTTATCATTTGCATACATCCTGAGGGGAGTTAGCAACCCAGCAATTTGAATAGTTATTATGTATCTACTATTACATAAGCAGTTCTCGGGGTATGTTGGACATGGATGGTGTTATGATATAGGCAGTTTTACATGGAATGCGAAACATTTGGTAGAGATTAATTTGTTAACAAATTTTGTAGTCGTGCGGGGTCGTTTGGACGGCGTAATGATTCTGAGAACTTTGAATGGAAGGACAATTCGTTATACATGGTACTGCGCATACATATTGGTAGGTTTATCAGTTCATTAAATTCACTAATTTCTTGGTCCGCTAGACCAATTAATACATTATAATTGATTGGTCAAGCGGACCACGAAATTAGTGAGCTTAACGAATTAAAAATGAAGTATCACTAAAGCTCTCCGTGGTCATTTCATTTGTCGTCGAGAACCCAATCCTACTACACGACATTTGAAAAATGGCAAAAAGGAGGGAAAACTCGAAAGGTGGGGTCGAGGTAGGAAGTTGATGTCCGAGAGGATCGAGGTCACGATAGCTCAAGTGGTAGAGCAGCGGCGTATCTAGCCGAAGATCGTGAGCTCGAATCCCGCCCGTGCCGTTGACTTTTTTTCAACAAAAACCTCAATTAATTGTGATGCATTAATTGGTCACGCGGACCACGAAATTAGTGAATTTAATGTTTTAGTAATGTTTTATACAGTACCAGCTCATTTTTTGTCGACATGTAATTCTGTCCAAATAGTTGGTAGAGAGAGGTTGAGAGGTTAAGCGTGTGTGTGTCAAAATGGAACCCAAGTAGCCTACCCCAGTCACATAGAAATGTTGTTGAGTGTGTGAGGGAGATTGAGTCTTTGTGCTCTGAGTGTAACATGGGTGGGTTCTTTAATTTTTATACTCCAAATATGCTTTATTCTGCTATCGATGGATATATGCCTAGTGCTCCTCCGAGGAACCAGAGGAAAGCACGGCTGTCTGCAATGGATGCAGGAGGTTAGAAGGAGTTGTTGGGATGGACATGTAGAAGAGGTACAGGAGTGGTCAAGCACACCGCCCTGTGGAGTCACATACAGTCAGAGTTGTCCTTGTAATACATCTACCAATGTCCCCTACACTATTCTTTACTCTATATAGATGAGATATGTGGTTTTAACGCGAAGCACGTTCTGGGTTGTAGAATGTTGAAAGAGAAAACCAGATTGGTGGTCTGGAAGAATGTTGAGAGACTGAAGAGTACGGATCCTTTTAGGAAGAAATCTTCTGAGCGTTTAAATTACCCGCAAAAAAAAAAAAATATGGCCAAAATTTAGTTATAGTCTGTCATAGTTATCGGAAATCGTGAGATGTGGTCTGGTGTGTCGTAGGTTTCAGAAAACATTTTGTTTGCCGTTCCAACGTTTCGATCTTTATTGAGATCATCTTCAGGGCTCAAAGAGTTTGTTTTCAGTGTAATTGTGTCTTTCTTGCGTGCCGTGTTGAGAATTGGGGCGTTCACTAAACACCACACGTTTGTCATATAATTAATTAAGTTAATATCGTAATAATTAAAAAATTAACAATTTAAAAAAAGTATGTATATTCCCTATTAATATTATTGTGGTGTACGCATGATAGTGAATCGTTTTTTTTTTTTTTTTTTTTTTTTTTTTTTTTTGTGCATTGATTGCAGTACTGTAATCTATCTATATGAAAATAGAAGAGAAAGCAAACAAAATGTTTATCTCTCCTTGCATACATGCTATGCTTAAATGCAATAAAATATTCTATTGTATTCAAAGCTATTCTACTAAACCGTACGCCAGGCAGACAACGTGGATGGTATAAAGAAATCAAAAAAGAAAAAGCTAGCCTGAGCGTAATAGAAATTTGAGCTCCGTAAAAGGAAAAGTCTATCGCTCGATACAAAATAGCTTCTTTCCAATTAATTCTTGATAAACAGTTTCTAAAAGTGACATAGTGCTCTCGTGATTGTAGTAAAGTGCCGATTGAGTATTATCACTCGGTTGTGCCAGAGAAAGCGATCCACCTTTCCAGTTTTAATTTACATCAGGCCGACGCCCACTTCATAACATCCTCGTCAGCGACTGACTGTTACATATCGCGAAATCTCACGCGCATAGTTACCACGGGTATTGTTTCGACCCATTAGGGAAACATGGGACCTTGACGGTGCAGGGGGCGTTTTGCTTTATTTTTCCAACTTGACCTTCATCCTTGACCTCGGCAGGGGATAAAGTCGGACGCAAGCTAAAAACGGTCATCAAACGTTCCAGACACGCGATCCCTCTGATGAATGAATTAGTGTGCAAATCGTCGCATAAATCCCCCTTTCAAGATCTTAACAGCCTTTTCAAATGTATTATAATTAGGCAGAAATGATTTAAACTTATTGCTGGCATTCCCATAAAACGCGAGACTAAGAAAACTTTCATTTCCGAATGAGCAGTGCAGCCGGTAGAACTTAGTCATTTTTTGTACATTCGCACAGTAAAATGTTGTTAAAGAAGAATAATAAATTTAATTATTTTTATTTTAAAGTTTAAGTAACATTGAGAACACCCTACCAACCTATTACCATATCCTAAGATCCAATCTTAACCATCGTTAATTCCAACTAGCCCACATAACTTCATTAGATCCTACGAATCCTATTCCATCAGGTGTCCACAGGGCAGCGCCCCCGCTCCTCTGCTTTACTAAATTTATACCTCTGACATACCTATCCAACCGAACTTTACCACATCTTTGCAGATGATACCGCAATCCTTTCTCCCTATAAACATCCTGTCACAGCTAACTGTAATCTCCAAAATCACTTTGAAATCCATGAAACCTACCTGACTCCGATAGTGGAGAATCAACAAACAAATTATTCACACTAAACAAGAAATCGCTCTTTTGTATATCTCAACAATAGTCAACTCCTTGGGAATTACTGCTATTCTAGTTAGAAAATTGATATCGCACTCCTGTCTATTTTAGTTCTTAAAATCAACTTTAATTGTGGACTTTATGTAAAATCTGCTCAAACACGGGCACAATGCAAGCTGTAACGTATCCTATTCAACTGCTTTGAATAATTTCACCAAAGGACTTGCTAATCAGGATTGAGTTCTTTATTGATAGGATGGTGGATCGACAAAAAGCTGCTCGGGTTCATTCGAGGATAAAAATAATTCCACTCACGGCGTAACTTTTTATCAACAGAGTAGCCCACCGCGGACTGTTTTTGTTTATGACTTTTATTTTTTCGTCTTCTCACATTGTTACATGTCATTATTATTATTATCTTATTAATAGTTTTTATTTTTATGCAATGCACTCAACGCTACCAAAGAGTGTTGTCCATTACATGTGAGCGAATTTGCCTAAGCACTACCGATAACTAGATAACTTCAACAACTTCGGCCAAAAATGAAAGCAATTCTATTTCCAACTCACATAGAAAATACAAAAGCATGAGACCCTACTAGCCTCACGAGAAGTTCTACAATACAGGCCACCAAATAAACGACCACAAAAACTTCTAGCCACAAGTCATGGCCAATAGTCAAAGACTCTGTCCAAGCACATCCTGGGATGCGGCGGTCACTGTTACAGCTCCTCGAGGGGTGCTTATAAACAACTCGTTCGCTCCTTTCAGCGATACTAGACAGAATGGAAACAACTGCGCCCACAGAAGTCCCCACAAAATCCCCATCTACATAAAAAACATAAAAAATTATGCACTAATGTCTAATGAATTATCACAACTTGCAGTAAATGAAAAATTCACCACAAAAGTGCGCATTGCCGAAGGGATTGGAACCTTTTGTGAACTAAGGACGATACTTCGGATTCTACCTGGGCAAAGGATTGACGTGGTACCCCCATACACCACTTAAGAGAATAGAAATATGGTTACCATGGTAAAACGGCTAATGGACAGACGATCTCAACTCTCGCTGATAATCCAAATAAAACTTTGCATTGCCCTGCTGGCCCTAATTTAGACAGATTTGACCTCTTGGATTACTAAGCGTTCCAACCTTAAACAAATCCAATCCCTTTAATCTAAAATCCTCAGAGCAACACTATGTCACTTATTTGTTTTCAATCATACCCTTTATATGACCCAATCCCAATACAAAAGGTTCCTAACTACCCCATCATTTGAACCCTTTCGTTAAACACCTGCCATCCATCATGTCACTTCGCCAAACTTACTACTTGACATCGGTCATACAGGATGGTGTCCATCTGACTCACCAAATGCAGTTGTAAAAAAAGGAAGACGGAAAATAAAAAGACACTATCCATAGGATTTTCATAGTTAGTTACGTTTATGGTGTGTATGAATGCGAGAAGAGTGTTAAAGGTTAAGTTTTCATGTTAATAAGTATGGATAAAAATCCTTAATTAGTAATTATCAATAAATAAAATATTTACAATCAACTAGTCATAAACTCTTTCTTTCCCAATCTTTCTTCTTCTCTCAGGACAACACCAAACTTCACAAATTTCCTAAAGCTTAACTAATCCCCACCACTCTAAAATGGAATCTTCTAGCTCAACCACTGCATCTTTTATGGATTGTAACCTTTGCCAAACATTTTTCTTTTTCAGTTTGTAATTTAACCCTTTCTAGTCCAAAGTTGCGGCAGAGCCATTATCAAATTTGTTTAAGGCTAGCAAGAAATACGTGAGGTTAGGACTGGCGCGGAGTTGTTTCTGCTCTCTTTCTGCCCGTGCATTGGCAACCCTGATTTATTTGGCGCCAATCACAGGATTTCCCGTTAGCCTTTAAACAAAATTACTAAAGTTCGTTATACCTTATACAAATTAGATCATAAAGGGTTAACATTAAATCATTGTTTTCACAAATCCACCATTCATACTATTTTTTCAACAGGAACGAGATTACAGCATTACTGACCATTTTATTGTCCCTCCCCCAGGTATAATTGGACAGTTGAATATTTATACAAATTTATGCACAACCACACCAACGCGAGGGGTAAACTACAAAACAATTATGGAAGCATACATCTGCATTAATTTACAGCACGGTGGCCGAAAACGTAGAAATATTACCGACGGTCTAAGTAGTTAATAATAAATCGGGGGTCAAAGATGACGCTGAAATACCTCTCAGTTTATTTTCCCGCTACCGCTTGTAATTTATCATTTCATTATTCTCCAATTACATTGGATCATTCATAAGGACGTGCCTATTAGGGGTATAAATAATTTCAGTGGACTACCAAGAATAATCAATGGGCTTTTATTAACGGTTCAGTAATGTCGCTCTCCTTTTTTACAGTTATTTGAGCTTTTTTTCAATTGTTTATTCAGTTTCTTGTGAAACTGTGAGCAACGAAGGTTCATTTAAAGCCAGCCGGCAATGCAAGACAATTTTGTTTCCTCTGATAATTCTCCGTTTTTGCATTGTGTAACTGTTCACGTTTTAAAACTATAGTCGCTAGATTCTCTGTTCCGTTTGTCTCTGTTGGCCATGTCTTAACCTTCCAGATTAAAAATTTAAAAAATAACTTCCAACCGTTTCCAATTGAAAATGAGAAAGCAACAGGTAGAAACACTTCAAGTGAGCTGTATACCTACTTAATACCAACTTTCGTTTTAATTTCAAAATGTTCCCATATTTAAAACAAAATCGTTGACGTTGAAATAAACGATATCACCGAAATGAAAGGGAAAGTATTTTTGTTATTGAATGAAATAAACGGCCTTTTTGTTCAGTTTACGATTTGAAACGAGGTCGTTATCGCACAATGTGCACTGTACCTTAACAGATCTCTTTCATTATATAGGTTACAATAAAAAAGATGTTATTAACAATTAATAATAAATATAACTTGTTAATTAAAAAATTGGGTTCCTGTATCTTGAAAATCATAAATCAGTTTTCTAATTTAAGACCATCGCACCATTGTAGTCATTTTTTAATTAAAGACAAGAGAAAATTATAATTTATCGGAAACTTTTTTTTATACTGTCGTCTGCAGGATGGTAAACATTGTTTGATATTTCCTTGTCAATCCTGATCTGGCTAGCCCCGCTGATTTAGGGTGATAATTGTGGAATAAAGTTCTAGTTATGACGCCTTGGATGCAGGGGGTTGTGTATTGTCAATATTAGTACTGTTTGTGTGTTTGATGTCGGGGTCATTTTGATATTCGGTGCTTTTCATTTATTGTCTATGTAATGATTTTAATGAAGTTGTTTAATAGTTCTTGTGTACAAGCCAAAATATGAGCAATCAAACTCATTAGAGAAGACGCTTCGGTCTTTCTAAGCGAAATACATGTCATGTGTTGTTGAAACAAGAATGATATGTTTTGTTATTTTAAAATATCCTCATAACATCGGTTAGCCAAGTGGCATGTAAAAAAATCACATAAAAATTAGTCACTGAATGCAACAAAAATCCTCAAAACCTGTAGATACCTGATGATATCTTTGGTACCAGGGTACGAATGAATTCTGGATTACGAAAACTCGGACACACAGGCCAGAGGAGGCTCTGAACCTATTCTTGAGATAACAAAAGCATGTAATATATACGAGTAATGCATATTGGCCGTATACAGATGGTTCAAAAATTGAGGGTAGTTCGGGATGTTCCTATTATGACCCAAAAATAAAATCCGGTCAAGCATTAGGCTTCCGCATGAAGCATCGGTTTTCACATACAAACTAATCGCCATAAGAGAGGCGACAAGACACATATTAGACACTACAGAGCCAAAACCGGTATGTCTTGTTTTATCAGATAGTACCGGTATATTGGATGTTTTAGTAACACACACGAACCGCAACGTCAACAAATACTTAATCTGGTAAAATAAAGCATTGTTAGAAAATGGTCAAAAGAAATGTATGAGAGTGGAATTCATATGGATTCCGGCGCACTGCGGGATCTTAGGTAATGAGAATGTGGACCTGCTTGCGAAGGAGGCTGCAACAAGTGGAAGAAGTGTTTGCATTAGGCTCCCATATTCCGATTTAAACAGTGCAAAGAGGAATGTGAAGAGGTTGCAACGTTAGTGTGAGGAAATAGAAGGGGTTTGGTTTATAAAGAGATGTTCCCCAATTTCAAGCTTGGTTTCAGGAATTAGTGTTAATAAAAAAAGTGCAGGAGTCAGTAGGTTAAAATCTAACCACGGAATGTGTAAAAAGCATAGCTAAAGAAAATCAATTTGGACGAAGACGAGTGGTTTAAATGGGGCGAGGAATTGTAGGCGTAATGCCCAAAGTATATTCAGCAGCGGAAACAAATATTAAATATCAAAGATTAACAATAAGCGGATAGAATACAACAGTATATGGAAGTTGAGGTGTACGGCACAATCGTAAGCAAAAATAAATATATATAGGATATAAACACAATTAATTACGGTTTTTAGTTGAGATGAAAAAAAGTTAATGGCACGAGAGGGATTCGAACCCACGACCTTCGGCTAGATACGCCTAGATATTTCAAATATCGTGTAATCTGTTTGGATTCTCAACGACAATTGAAATGGCGACGGAGAGCATTAGTGAAGTATACTTCATTTTAAATCATTAATTCACTGGTTTCGTGGTCCGTTCGACCAATTAATATAACACAATTAATTACGGTTTTTAGTTGAGATGAAAAAAAGTTAATGGCACGAGAGGTTGAAAGTAGGAGTTTGAAATATGGCAAAAGGAGGCAAAACTCGTAAGGTGAGGTTGAGATGGGGAGTTGATGTCCGAGAGGATCGAGGTCACGATAGCTCAGGTGGTAGAGCAGCGGCGTATCTAGCCGAAGGTCGTGGGTTCGAGTCCCTCTCGTGCCATTAACTTTTTTCATCTCAACTAAAAACCGTAATTAATTGTGTTATATTAATTGGTCGAACGGACCACGAAACCAGTGAATTAATGGAATAGGATATAAAAATTATATTTATGGAAAAAATTGAATTGATATGGCTGGGGTATAAAACTGATGAAAAAAACCTTACGACTGCTAACTGCTATAGTTAGAGAAGGCATCCCGGGTTCGAATCCAGCAGCCCTGCATTCGGAGCCGACATGCTTACAAACGGGATGTTTTTCAAAAACACTGACACCCCGAGGATTCATATAACCTCGTAGTTGAAATACTATATAAAAAATTGAAATGTAAAGTCGTTTCTATTCGAGTGGTTTGTTTTTCGTTTTTACACATTTCATTTTATTCTTTTTAGCTTTTTTGATTATGCCTAGGAGGGATAAATAAAATTTTGGAATCGCGTGACGGGCTATTTTCTTCGATCAGTCCCTTTTATATATGGGGAAGGGTGAAATGTGTAAATAATTCAAATAAGGTTTCTCTATTTCTTTGGGATAGGGCAAAGGTCGTATTTCCTTCTAAGGTGGTGAAGTTCCGGGCCGGGTCACGGGCTCGTGTCCGTGGGCAGTGATATGTCACATTTCAAATCTCGATGTGAAAACTGTTCCGAAAAAGTGTTCCGAGTCAAATTTCACGTCCGGTGGACTATCGGCGTGGCCGTTTCGTCGGATCCTTAACGTAAGACCGAGTGTATTTTATAGCATTCCTTGGTATGTCCTCATGGCAGGAACAGTGGTGCTTTATGAGAATTCCAGAATCGATCGCCGAACAAAAGGGCGCCGACGAAACTGGAGAAAAATTTCCTCTTCGGCTTCGATCATATCTGATTGTATATTACTATCTAAATTCACACGCCTGCCTTATTTCATTCACTTGCCTTCCAGTGGCTGGAAACATTCCTGTTCAACTTGATACCGTAAATGTGAAACTTTATGCTTCACACCTGCAGAATGCTGGCTGTTGCCCCTTATCTTTGTACATGTTACTGATTATTACAACACTATCAAACACATTTCAAAATGATACGAGGGAAAGTTGGATCGTCTATTATTCTACACAAAATTTAACTTTTTCAATTCCGTTCCCTACTTCAAGTAATTCGTCAATTGAGTATCTTTTATTATAATTTTTTCAAATACTATTTACAAGAGATTTTTTGTATTGTAGCGCTCCACCCGGAGAACGTACGCTCTGCAAACCACTAATGCTGCCACTAAGTGTGAGTGATTAAGGCGAAAAAAGTTCTCGAGGAGAGCATCGATAGGCGACTTGCAGGGTCCCCGGGATGGGAATGTTTAGAAATGGCTTGAGATGTAGGGTTAGGATGAATCGAGAAGTTGGTGTGAAACTTTTGGAATCGGGAATGGATCAATTCTTTGACAAATGGAATGTTGTGATCTTTATGGGTGCCGAGGAGACGATTAATTAGTAAAAGCTATGACGAATTGTCTGAAGGCTTTTGATTGGAAGAATTGTGTGCGCTGAATGGTGGATAGCTAGGCAGAATCCCATAGTTTCCACTCCTTAGGTCCAAAGAGTTCATCTGCTATAAGGTTACTTTAGTGTTGAAGCTCAAGCCAGCCAAAATTTCGGTTTGTAGTGTCAAAATCTCCTATTGCATACACCCCGGTTTGTTTAGTAACGGTTATTAGTTATTGTACTAAACAGTTAACTTGAATGGAAGTTCGCATTCTTTTGTTGGAGGGTAGGACTATTTGTCCAACGTGGTCATTGAATTCATTTTTCTCCATTAGACTTAACCTCCAATTTTTGCAACAGTTTTCGATAACTCAAGGTGTTTTAGTCGTTGGAGGTATCTTTGATAGAATTCGAGGTAGAAAACGAAATTGGTTACCTCCCGCAAAGGTGGTGATGATGGTAAAGGGTGCGCAGTATAAATGACATAAACGGTGGGTCCAAGAATGCTCCGTGGGACGTAAGCTTGTGTCAGACGGTCTCTCTCGCCGCACGTTACTCAGAAGCAGGTTTACAAAGAATACAAGGGTCCATCTAGGAACGCACTCACTATTCTGTAGAGTGGAGAAGAGTTTCTATAGCTCTCAAACCTTGTTGGCCAATGGAATGATGAAGACGGAAGCCGAATTGGTGTGAAGGAATTTGTTTGACCATCAAGGATGGGATTAGAGCATTTTAAAAGGACGAACTTTACGTACTTTGGAAGCTCGTAAAAGTTCAACGTCTAAATGATTTTGTATGTCGTTTAAGGTTCCGATTAAAATAACGAATTTCCTAGAGATTCCAATGCCATTGTTGTAATCAAATGTCTATGCATGTAGTAGATTAAAATTTTATGAGATATTTTAAGCTTAATGATGTGGGGAAAGTTTGAAGTCACTGGATGAGAGAAAATAACTCGAATACAATTGAGAATAATAGTCTGGACAATAGGGGCTTCTTCCATTCTGGCATGTCGGATAACATCGTGAAGTATTGACGTCCCGTTCACGGGACACTGTGCATAATGTACAATTTTATTTTTTATTTTAGAAAGAATGTTGATGTTTTACGACCTGATTTAAACAAACGAATTAAACCCGCATAGAAAAGTACATACTTTAGTTTTCATGCCCTGTAAAAATATGTTCAATAAACGAAGTACAACTGGCATGTTTCGATATGATTGAAAATGTTAATAAATAATAAGTAATCAGACAAAAGTGACTTATTAAATAGATGCCCGCATGAAAGAAAGTACTGGATTAAATTGCAAGGAAATTAACTAAATTCTAAGCTTACAATATTTACTCTGATTAAAATTTATATTAAAATTAATACAGCACAAAACAAAAACGAGGCAGAATATAAAATCATGCCTCAGAAAATACTCAAAACAGCAATTCATATTAAATTCACTAGGGGTCTTTTATAGTCTTTCGCTAATAGTTCATGGTATATCGAACCAATGACTGACAACTTGTAAAATTATATACCGAGTGATTCATTATTCGTACGAAGAAGTCCGTTAGGTGATTCTACACCTCAAATGCCACAAAAAGGTCCCATTCTGGCATTCTCAACTCTTTTCCAGATAGTCAGCATTTTATAGTGAACTACTACTGTCTTCATCGTAAGACTAGCTCCTGAACTATTCATTTTGGGAGATTTTTTTTAAATTTCCCACGGGTACCTGGAAGCAATCTTCCTGTTTTCAATTTGTTTGCATATAAAAAATAGCGACGGATTTTCACCAATTTTCTTGGCACAATGAAACACATAAAAATAAATTTATGATGACATTATTTGGTATTTCTTTTATACAGATTTGTTCTTTCCACAAACAACCTGGGACGAGAGGGTCGAGATTTTTACCCTATTCTGTATGGGGACAGAGTGTCCTTTTTGGTTGGTCCGCCTAGTTGCTCTTGAAGCAATGACGCTTATTTTAAAAAAATCTTTCTTAGTGTCGATTCAAGTATTACCTTTTTTAGAGAACAATTATACACGGTACATCAGACCCAGTTCGACATCAAAATTTCAAATACGACCCTATAGATCCTGATCAATTGTTTTAAAGAATTGTTTACGCTGAATTGGACCGGTTTTTAAATTAGTCAAAAAATGGCAAAGTTATGACAAAAAGTTTGATAAAACGCACTTCGTTCGTTTCGTTATGATTTTCTTCTTCACTAAAGTAAAACTTTATTGTTTACATTCGCTTTGTTTGTCAAACTCGCATTATGAGAGCAAATCTTCATTCAAGGAAGGAAATAAATTTTGCAATTGTACCTATACATTCATTAACCCATTCAAAACAAACAGAAGAACACATTTTTCCTTTTCGACAGCGAGTTGTACTCCAGACTATGACTGCCTTATTGATAGTGGTGGTATCGAACGTCGTGCAGTCGAGTTGTACTCTCAGCAATTTAGAGCAGAAGCGCAGCAGCAGAAGCCGGCAGCGTAATTTCGACGAGGAGCTGAATATTTTACGTGAAAATCCGTATTCCTCTCCGAAATGTTGAAAGGATTTTAGATTTTTGAAAAATATAAAGATGTACTCCGGACTTACAATCTTAAGCCGTATAGCTCTCATCTTCTCCAAGGACTTAGGGACTTTGCTTTTGATATACGTTTTCCTTGCACGATTTGGGAGGCAGCAGAAAACGTACTTCCATAAATCCTATGGTCATGTTCATGTTCACCTCTAATGGCCGTTAGAATTTTTGAACGTGAACAGAGGACAATCCAAAAATTTCGTACTCTAGTCATCATCAGGTGGTTAACAGTATCAACGTGTGGTGTGGACTTCTCCAAAATAAATTAACTAGGCCTTATTTCTACGAAACTAATTTAAATGGTGCTTAGTTCCTCAATTTATTGAGGGATTATTCGGAAATCGTGAGATGCGGTCTCGTGTGACGTAGGTTTCAGAAAAACATGTTCTTTATCAAAATGTTGAGATCATTTTCAGGACCTGGGATTTACAAACATGGTTCAAATTTAACAAATACATGTAGGACGTGGGAAGAGTGAAATTATTCAATGCAAATATATATATATATATATATATATATATATATATATATATATATATATAATATTTAATA
>CM077111.1:20004900-20092176 GCA_039619505.1 Cimex hemipterus | reverse complement strand
GTCTTACTAGACGTTCTCGTCTCTACAGATATATATATATATATATATATAATATTTAATCGAACTATTTGTTTCTGCGTAATTTTGCCATGCCATGCCATCGTGTTGAGAGTGCCAGAGAAATATTGATGTTGGATTTTGAAGGGGCGGGGAAGGAAGTGGGTATAATCACATCCCAATGAAGATGATCTCAATAAAAATCGAAAGTTGGCACGATAAAGATAATGCTTTTCTGAAACCTATATCCCACTAGACCGCATCTCACGATATCCGAATAATCATCGACCAAGTCTCTAATCACCATACATTTTTTAGGGAGGTTTTACCAACGCTATTAGATGCTTCTCTAGCTTGATGGATGCCCCGTCCCCAATTCTTTGTTCCTGAGACATAATTTGAATCGTCACGTTCAGGTGGATAAGACCACATTGATCTGTTGTCCTCCTCAGTCACACGATTTAACTCCGTTTGACCATTTTCTGCGGGGCCATTAAAAAAAATACCCAGCAACCTCAGTTGAAGAACTGCGGCAAAAGATATAAAATAATTTCCATCCATCTCCACTGACTCTATCGTTCTGAGGATGAGTGAAGAGTGGTTAAAAAGAGCAAATCTTTACATTTTTACGCAAGGAAGGCAGTGCGAACGTGAAATTTGATTAACATATAGCAAATCAATTTTTACTTTTTGCCATAGTTTAACATTTTTAAAATCCGATTACACCATTGTTTTCAATGTAAATAATCCTTTAAAATGTGTCAGGATGTTAGAAATTTTGAAATTGAACTGGAAAGCCTGAGGAACCATGTATATTTGAACTAAAAAAGGTCAAAATTTGAAAATAGATAAAGAAATATTAAACATGCATTTCTTTTGCTTTTTTTATAGCGTCATCATTTCAAAAGACATTCTGCCTGGCCAGCTAAAAAGAACACCCTGTGTACGGTTTGAATTTAATCTAAAGTAATATAAGAAAATGCCTTGAAAATTGCAAGTTTATTGTGTGTTGACTGTTTGACTGGAGTTGCAAAATGAGGAGATGAATGAATCTCATTCGAAATTCTGCTCTCTTAAAACTAATTTTAGAGGCCTTTAAATTCATTAAAAATAGTCGTCGATAAATTTAAAAAAACAATTTGGTTTCTCTGCCCCTGCTCCAAGCGTATTATCTTTATTTCCAATCGGGCTAATAACAGCCCACTAGGAATACGATTCTCCGGATTTTCATTAGTGAGACCGTGCCGCCGCGCCGTCTCCAGTCAGACCTATTCTCTCCTAGACAACTTTCCCTTATTGGTGAGTGGAGAAGGCAAATAACTCAATGTCCCTCTTCGGTTCTACTCTATCTTCAATAGAGCTATCTCGAGATATCTAACAATGGTACAACTTGTTCACATCGGTTCTAGATAGCCATCAATACTTTAACCCCAGTCATCCTGAAACGGATCTGAAATTCTATCCGTCATAAGGACCCTTTCGGCCTGTAATCCTCTTTTTATATACTTACTAAGAATAATTTAATCTAACAATTAATAATTTCCAACGTAGTACGAAAATTAATTATTAAACTCACGTTACGGCGTTTGTACTGGAAATCAAGTTTTGAAAATTAAATCATCATTTCCACAGACGATTCCCAGTTACCTCAGACTTAATTGAATTGACGTTCATCGAGGGAGCCGCTATAAATTACAAAATTACGATCTCAACTCATGATATATTCTGTTATGATTACATTATCATTCAGTTTTTTATTCTACTTAATTTTGATTGGGTGTCAGTGGAAGATTACAGTTATCAAATCGACTTAATATTTTCTTGTCTCAAATTAAGAGCAAGAATCGACGCAGATGTAAGGATGCCGGATAAAAGAGGTGGCCACAAGGCCTTCTGCAAATCGGCCTAAATAGATCTATTGGGAGCCCCTGTTTTAATAAGTCACTGGCCTATTTGCAAGAAACTGCACCTTTCTAGCTGTATCTGTGCAGTGTTTCTTCTGTCTGTACTCCTATCCGGTTCATGTGGTTTCTTAAGTCTTAAGTGGCAATTGTCCTGTCAGTAGTCCTTCCAGAATTCCCGGGTCGGTTGCTTTCCAGTTTGAAAGGTTTGCGAATGGTCCTTCATTGCATCTCTTCGAGTGCCTCTTACCTGTGGAATTGTTCCACTAGGCTTTTGACTCATAAAAGATCCATTTTAAGAAGTATGCTATTTTGTGGCAGGTCTTGTGTGACCCAAAGAGTCCATGTTGGTCCCCCTTTTGGCCAGCATATCAACCTTTTCCTTGCTTCTCTGCCACGAATGCCCAGGGAGAAGAAGATGTAATAATTAATAAAAAAAACTATCACCCTTCCCTAGCTGAAAACAATGGCTGAGATCTACCACAATTGCATTTCAAGCACGTAGACGCATGTGCGTATGAAATGAAACAATCACAATGATGCAACCTTTTATTCTATTATTTATTTATTTTATTATTGTTATATATTATTTATGTACTTTATTATTATTATTATTATTATTATTATTATTATTATTATATTATACTATTTCATCATGTTATTTCCAACCCTAACCATTCCAACGCACTGCAACTCTCGATCAACTCAAAACGTGTCTGGAATAATAATAGGTGGATCGCACTACATCCCCATTACAGAAGAATTGGAATCTTGGGTAACTAAAGCAGATAACAAATAGAAAAGAGTATTCCAAGCATAAGACAAGAGACACATCTAATCACAAAAACTACCTAAAGAGGATCTCCTTGTTAACAGAAAGGAATTAAAAAACTGGTTTATTTACAGATATGCTTAAGTAAGTACAGCATTAAATAAACCACTATCAAAAAATAACGATTATATCTAGAAGAGACAACAGAACATATCCTATGTAAATACCCTGCAATAGCTGGGAAATTTGTGTGGAACCTAGGAAAAGCATTACTACACTAAAAAGGCCTTAGATATCATACTATTGAATTCTACATTTTATCCAAATTAATCACAATAGATGAAAGTTGAAGTATATCAAGGGACACGTCGACTCCATATGGGAATTTTAAAAAAAGTCGACCTCAACGTTTGTGACGTAGTGAAATATCTACAAAATGAAATATAAAAAAAGCAATAAATGGATAAAATTATTTACCTGCAGAGGGAGGGGAAGGACTTCGGATTGAGTTTCGTCCAGAAGAGTCCCCTCTGAGGCGGTGTCCGAGTCGTCTTCTTTATTGTCCAGATCTTTGCCGGTTAAATTTTTGCATTCTTCGACATCACATTTGTCCGGTTCTTTGTCCACCTTGACAGCCGTGCCTCCTTCTGTCCGGGAGTCGTCTTGAACTTCTTCCGGCGTCTCCTGGTTTATGTACCAAGAGGTTGACGCGTTCGACCTGGAGCCCGATTTCGATCTGGATCTGACTTTGACCTCAACGTGCTTGCACTTCTTCTGAATGTAACTTTTGACCCGCTTCGATTTGGACAGTGTCTTCCTGCTGAATTCGCAATTGGCCTCGTCACGATCCGACTCGTCGGCCCAAG
This sequence comes from Cimex hemipterus, assembly GCA_039619505.1. Classification (NCBI taxonomy): domain Eukaryota; kingdom Metazoa; phylum Arthropoda; class Insecta; order Hemiptera; family Cimicidae; genus Cimex; species Cimex hemipterus. The sequence continues at coordinate 20,088,640 of CM077111.1, read as the reverse complement.
CGGTGCCGGCCCCATCCTCGGCACCAGTGGCCTCGCTACTGTGGTCCCTCGAGTGGCTGTGGCTTTTCTCGCTCGGAGTCACCTGGAACGAAAAACAAAGTTAAGCTCAATGACGTCACGATAGAACAATAATCATGAAAAATACCGGAGCCGCGGAAAAAGAAACGAAAGTGAGGTTAAGCTTTGAGGTTGTGAGGGAAAGCAGAAGCCCTAAGGGGCTTACAGGGCTTAAAGGTTATCACATATTCAGCGCTACGAGAGAACTTAATTATATACGGCTTCGTGACAGCCAGAGATGCGGAATATTTGTTAACCTGATTTTCCACTGTCTCGGTATTAAAACCCCCAATTCAATTAGAAACATGTGTGGCCTAAAACAATATCTCGGTGGAAATCGCAAGCCTGACAAGAGCAATTTTATTTGCCCCCGGGTCAAATCACGCCAACGATAAATTAATTTATAAAACATGCAAAAGATTTAGTATTTTAGCAGTTTCGTAGGGGAACAATTGGAATCAACCCATTCCCGTAAATGTCAGTTTCCCACCCCCTGTCTTCGCACAAAGGGTCTGCCCGAAGGAACGTTAAGCGTCATTGTGTTTCGGTGGTTCTCTTTGAATTTATATCGTTTTATGCCAAGAATATTAATACAGGCGAACATTTTTCATTACAAAAGCTTACTAATTTAGTATACCCATTATTTCCTATTCATTACCGATAGAGCCCACCAACGTGGCACCGGGTTTCGACACACACACCTTCCTCTCCCACAGTTACAACGAATTCTTTAGATTTTATATACACGGGTTGGTCGCTTCGTACACGTATTAGAAAATCGTCCAATTCACACCCACAAAGACATTTTTGTGAGGTTTTCAAACTCTGACCCCCATAAAAATTTAGTATGGGAGAGTTTTTAAAAGCAAGGTTTTGTCCAGTCATTTTATTTAGGGTGCTATAGCGATAAACCGTCGTGCGGGTGGAGGATGAACGGAATGACATCGGATTCCAAACAGAATTCCAGTGAAAGTGCTCTCACCCATTGTCGTTAGAATTACACAACTCTTCGATTTGAATAGTGCCATCGTCTTGCGGCCCATAAACCGAAAGCTAGAGAACATGTAACAGAGATTGAGTTTACTTTGGCTTCATTGCAACATAAAAAGTATCTTTATCTCTGGTTTTCAGTATTGAATAAAATTTTAAGAATAATTTCAATTAACCATTTTTTCCCAACGTTGCCTCAGTGCAACCCCAAATTTAGAACAATTGCTAAATCGTAAATCTCGCGAGTTTAGGGTGAACGCAGTGTATTTTCTTTAATGTTTCATCCCGTTTGATTTTTCTGGCGCCTGTCCAAAATCTCCATTTTGGAATCTCCTAGCTGGAATCACTGCACCATTTATTGATTGTTATATATCCAGTTTACAATTTAACCCTTTGTAGCACAAATTTACTTTTGGTCAAGCGAACCTTAGCAATTTTGTTTAAGATTAGGGCGTTGTGTTCTTCCTGCTCTCTTTTCTGCCCGTCTGTTGGCAACACTGATTTATTTGGCACAAATTTAAAATCTAGCATGGAATGTTAATTGTACAGTATAGCTCTTCACCCCAATACTATCTTATATCGATTGTTATATTTGATAAACACAAAATTTTCATACGTGTTTATAATTAAACACTTTATTGCCCAAAGTTGCTTAACAATCCCAACTTTGGTAATTTTCTTTAAGGTTAGCAGGGAAATCCCTCCCTTTTAAGGCTGGTGCAGTGTTGTTCATGTTGTCATTCTGCCCGTGTGTTGGCAACACTGATTTATGTTGCATTAATCTACTCAGGGAATTGCCCGCTAACTTTTAACAAAATTGCTAAAGTCGTCTTGCTCTAAGACAACATTACCCTACATATGAGTAAACAATTTGAGAAAGCAGGTTTATTGTACATTTGACCTTCTACAACAAAAAAGAGTTAGGATTCGTAAAACTTCCCACTTAGAAGAAAAAGAGACATAAGTTGCAATATGGCCGAATGTCTCGGGAAAACTTAGTACTATTACTGGTCATTACAACTTTAAATCGACCAACGTCGTTCGTCTGTTCAACAATCGCAGAGTGAATCAGTGAACTGTTCATCATTGTATCCGTCCCTTTCTACCATCCATGCGTTATTTTCTTGATTTATATATGTAAACAGCGATAAATAAGGAGAGACACGTGGTCAAACAGAAAATAAAGTGAAATTGTTTAATGAATTAAACATAACGAATTTTATTGGCCGACTGACTGAAAAGGAATGAATTAAGGGACGATAAATTTCTATCGCCCCTCTCTTTCCCGGTTTTCTCATCTGCGGCCACCCCAGTCGAATTAAGCCTAAGGGAGTGCATTCAGCCGTGACCATAAACATGTCAAGAGGGATACAATATTCCACACAACAATAACGCCTTGTTTATTTAAGTTTTTTGTAGATAAGATAAACGTTTTCCCACAAGTGACAAAGATGGCACAGAAGACCAGTTAGATTTTCATGATTTGTTTTATTTTTTGACATGAACAAACTTCGTTCTTGGGGTGAAATGTCGGGAAGAGGAAAATGAAACTTCCAAACCCTTTTAGTTCGTATTTCTAACCTAAATTTGAATATTCTGGTTTAGGACGAGATTACTTGCAAGATACCCGATAAACCTCGAAATTCCCATTTATGTCGCCCTCTGACGAGCAATCCATCAAATTATTCACTAATTAAAGATTAAAACTCATCAATTATAAATATTAATCAGTCCCGCAGGGTTGTTGAAAATTGACAAGATTTAAAGGAGAATAATAAAACATTTACCTGGGCTTTTTTCATTTCAAAAAGGATAGTTATTGATATTTCCGAAGATCATATGACATTATAGTAAAACATTATAAATAATCTATGATGATGTAAATTAATATTAGTTCAATATTAATATTCCGAGGTTACTTTCTCGAGGTCTTACATATCTCCATTTTATGAAGACCATAGAATTTGACTTTTAAAGTAGCTTTTTCTATAATAGTTAATATGCCATGTTAAGGTAAGTCGTATGTGTCTCTAAATGCACATATATGTCTGTTTGGCAAAAAAAAATTTTTTTAAATAATAGCTTTCTTTCCAAAGCTCTCAAGGCACACCATCGTTAGAGTAGAGTCAATGATGGTCCGTTGGTCCACGAGTTGGTGACCCATGATGAACCGTGCCAGTCAACACTCGCGGAGGTTATCAGACGAATTTCGACATTGTGCCATCTTCAGTGAGGAATCTCACTTTGTCGGAATAGGACTTGTGTGAAATTGGGTACCTCAAAACAGCCTTCTGAACTGCTAAGAAAAGCTTTAGTTTGGTACTGTCCATGTTTTTGATAAAAACTAGGTTTCTGAACTATGTCGTTTTTAATAAAGGTGTCCAACATAGCGTAACACTAGCCAGCAGTGTAAGCGTAAGTTTCTTTACTACCGGCCCAGATATCATCGGTACCAATACAATTGTCATTTTTTCTTGTACTAAAGAGCAGCTGCGACTACAAAGTAAGTACAACTGAATGATGATCTAAACCGTCTATTCGATTAATTGCGCCACGTATTGGGTCTCGCGCATTTTTGAGTTACTCAAATGCGTTTCGACAATGCGCCATGTTCAGTGAGGAACAAATCAGTTCTACTTGGGCAAAATGGTTGGTCCTTATGGAGATGGCGCAATGGAGAAACTGGTTTGAACTACTTCAACCAACCCGGGAATGAAGAATTACCCAATAAGTGAACAGATCCGGTTAAGCATTAGTTCACTAACCCGCAGACCAATACCCATCTCAATTATTTTGACCTTTTTGATGATGATTTGATGATTTCATGTTGTATTACTCTTACGTGGGGTTGTATTTCATTTTGGCCTAAGACTCTGTTTGCCATACGTTTCATATATATGTATGCAACGGTGTCGATTCCGGAGACACTTCTTTTGTGAAATAGTGCAATGCATTGTTCCTTTAATGTTAAAGGATATTATTTATTTGAATAAGTAAGTATGAATTCCTGTCATACAGAAGGTCTTAACGTCCAGCTGGTGAGACAGACGACAGTCAAACGACTTTAAAATAATACAGTTTCATAGCATAATCATTAAAAAACCATAGACTCTGCGGATAAACTTTTCAATATACTTACTAATTTGTTGTTATATGCATTATTACATAAACATGTGTTAAGGGCTCATGTGAGCCTCTTAAAAAAATAATGAGGCATTAAGAAAAACCTTCAATTTTTTACAATAACGATTCCTCGAAAAATAGATAACTTCTGATGATGTCTCACCCAGTGACGAGCTTCTTAAAGAACAAAAATAATGACTCAAACTCAAACAATGACAAAAAAACTGCCCTTTTTACTATAGTCAATTTTATTAGTGACATATAGATAGGGACCACGGACTTATCGCCGATGGGGAGGATTATCTGGGATCGTAGTCGAACTGACTGACCGGGGATGTGAGGAAGACTCAGCTTGACGAATTACTTCAGTCCAAGAAGTGCGAGGTTTTGAAGTTCAATCTACTGCAAATAATAATTTACTTAGCTAAGATGGGTATTTGAGAGATAATGGTGTTCCAGCTGCGCTCTTTCATTGTTAATTCTTAATAGGTGTCACAGGATAAACTGTACCGTGAAATTATTCGCCGAATCGTCTGACAACCAGTTATAATGATCGTTTGGTAATGACAACTGATAATATTGTTTCATCTATGAAGTGCTGAAGAATGCTTTATATCCGGTCGCATAAAATATTTACTATTTTGATCAGAGATTTGGTTTAATTTACTGAATTCTTCACAATTGCCCGAATACGCAGGTCATTTCCATTTTGGAAGTCGTTCGCGCTAACCGTACGGTGTGTTTATAGGTGTGTGTGTGTGTGTGTGTGTGTGTGTGTGTGAGAGAGAGAGAGAGAGAGAGAGAGAGAGAGAGAGAGAGAGAGTTTGTATGTGAAAATGGTCCGAAGTTGCTGAGCACACTTTGCCAGTTTCAACTTGCTTTAGTCTTTTAGTGTTTTTTTTTTTTTTTTTTTTTTTTTTTTTTTACTTAAGGAAATAATTTTATCTTTCATGCCATCAACCATGTCTCAGCATATCCTTTTTATTCTCTACTTTCTTACGGTTTGTTCACAAAATTGGCAGCCTTAATTTTCGTTGACTCTTACGTGCTTTCATAACTATCACAATTTACCCCTTTCTTGCTGAACATTGCTTCAGGGCGACATCATATTTAGCTAGCTAAGCCCATTAATGAGGTGGTTACAGTGGTTTTCCTTCAACTTTTCACTTCGTGTATTGGTAACACTGATTTTTCAGCCCAAAATCTAAACTCAGTAAACTCACAGGATGTCCTGCATTCTTTTAACAAAATTGCTAAATAATTTGTTTGATTCGTGAGAAGGGGTCAAGGATGAAGGTAGAAAAACGCCCTTTTTTCATATTTTTGCCTACGTTTCTACCTTTATTCGGATCATCTTGAGGGCAAATACAGATGCAAATATAAACTTGGGACCAAAAATTTCATAGTCACATAAAGTATGGTGCTATTCTTGTGGTGTCATGCTGATTTTGTGTAATTTTTGTGAAACGTGATTTCGCTGATTTTATATGATCTCAACTTCCTTTAAGTTAAATAAAACCGCCTATGATGAAAGAAAATTTCCCAGATTCACCACGTCCCACGCCCTGTCACCATCATATAAAAACAGTAGCATACAAATCCACGTTTCGCAACATTTCACACTACATCAATACGAATCCACATAGCAATGTGAGTAAGAAATATTTGGTTCGAAGTTTATTCTGTACTGAATTTTTTTACAATCAAAGTATGTTTTCTAATTTACCCAGGTCCCAAAGATGACCCGAATAAATGTCGAAATATCGGCAACAAAAATGAAAAAGGTGTTTTTTAAACTATCTCATTTTGGACCGCTCCTCAGGATTCCAACAAATTATTAACAACCGATCACTAAAAAAGATAAAATTGCTAAAGTTCGTCTTGCTCTAAGACAATATTAGTAAAAAAAAGGTTAATTGGTCTAGTAAAAATCTTAAATTTAATGATGAAAAAAAAGTTCTAAATATAAACCTCCCAAGGCAAAAGGCCAATTCAGCAGGAAAAGGAGTTAATCTTTCATCTCTCATCCTGCGAAATAAAGTCACAGGCCTACGAGTAGTTCTTGAATAGTTTGGATAAGATCTTGATGAAAAAGCACTAGTAACTGCCAATTTTTCCACCTATTCTATAGTCACAATCTGGACAAAACTATCTTAAACATGTCTACAAATCGACATAATTAAGTTTTTAATAAGTGGTTTCAAATTTCTTTGAAGAATCAATCCAAATATTGCCAATAGGTCGAAAGCTTGAAAGTAACAATTGTATTTGCTTTTTCGTGAAGCCTTCCTCAATGCAGATTATTCGAGAGTGAGAATGTATCTAACACTTCAAGTAGATTTGACCAAAGGTTAACGTGGAACCAATAAGGCATTAAATGGTATGCCAATGACTGTGGATGAACTGAGGGCTAAGAAAATAAATGGTCGTTTCTTCAGACAGACCATGATCTTGCATGTTGAATATGGTTGGTAAAATGTGTAGTGTTTAGTGAACGTTAATTAATTAATTAATTACTCAGAGATCTTGAGTCGTGGTCTGATGTGACGTAGGTTTCAAAAAAACATTTTCTTTATCGTGCCAACGTTTCGATCTTTATTGAGATCATCTTCAGGGCTCAAAGTGTTAAGTTTTTATTAAGGCAAGAATGACACAATTATACAGAAGACTAACAATTTGAACCCTGTAAATGAGCTCAATAAAATTCGAAACGTTGGCAGGATGAAGAAAGTATTTTTCTAAAACTTACCTCACACCAGACCGCGTTTCACGATCCCCAAATAATCATGGTTGCTAAAGTCCATCCTACTCTAACAAGGATAGATAAATTGCAGTAAAAATGTAGTAAAAGCTTGTTTATTACTAACCAAAAAACTTCTCAAACCAAATATTTATCAAGTAAACTAAGTCATAAATTTTTGTCGTGAAACCAATTTGAAATGCCGTTTTAGCAGTTCTAAAGAACACTACATATACATTTTTGTTTACACCAGACCGCATCTCACGTTATCTGAATAATTAATAATTTATCAATTGACTTATAAAAGTTCTACGGTTTGTCAGAGGTCGTTATAGGAATATATAATTGAAACTGCTAGAAAACCCAAAAACTCCTAAAAGGATTTTAATGTCAAACAAACCATTTGAAAGAAATGGGATAATATATATTTACAAATCCTATAAAAATGCACAAAATAGCAAATTGTAAGACAGAAATTATACAGTTATAAAATAACGATTTCTTTAAGCTAATTATCAACCATGAAAAGCCGTCTCCCTGGGTGTGAGAAAAATGATGTTAGAGCTTAGTTGCATGTCAGTCACACAGAAGGTCGTCGAAATTATCAGTCAGCTTATGCTATATTTTTATTGAATTAAGCATAAAAAATGTTGTAAAATTATATATCCCATAGTTAATTAAACAAGTAGAACGACGAAACAAGAATATTAAGAAACAGAAGATTTCAACGTTCAAAAAATATTGCCGAAATCTGGGTCGATTCACAAGAAATGGTTACGTGTTCAATATTTTGTAGTTAGAACCACTAATAAACACTTGAAGTAGGCCCCCTTAGGCCATAAAGGGTTAATTGTTAATCCACTCTTTTTCACGATACGAGTCTCTTTTCTTCATGAGTGTGTACAAGCGAAAAACGGCTACTTTTGTTGTTTTTGCAATCTTAATTTATTACAATCTGAAAGCTTTAAAGCCGATATCTTTAGAACATCAGAAATATGCCCTTACAAACCCATCCACCTGCCGCAAAGCATCTGCCACAGTGGCAGTGGAGCCCCGTGATTGCGGTTATTGTATTATTGCCGGAACGGGGCGAAGAATTCATGTCGGGGATGAACGCTCGGATCCCCCATCACTCGCACATTTACATTCCAATTCCTCGTCCCAAAGTTTCTGAACATATGCCGTACAATTTTAATTTATTCAAATTTATCTGACACTTTAACTTTATAAATAACAGATTATGCAACTAGCTGTTTTTAAAAAATGACATACAGCTTACGTATTTAATTGAAACTCTAAGCAACAATTCCAATTTAACTGTCAATGAAAGTTCGTATAGTGTTACTTACTTTACGAATGGGCAAACAAGACATCACCCCACAATTATTGTAGAAGGCCAAATGATGAAGAAACACAACTTACCAATTGTGACATGGTGCAGTTAAGTTTCCAACACGTAAAGATGTAGAAAAGTGAACGAAACCGGAAAACGTTCAGCATTGATATTAAGGGATCACACTAGACCAGCGGCTCACATGGAATCCACATTTGACTAAAAGGATGCAGATGGTATTGCAAAAACCACAAAAATGACCCTCTGGCTACACACCTGCGTCTTAAGACTAATGTTGAAGGGTCGGTGGTCTAGTGGAGCAGGACTCTGCTGGCCAAGCAGCAGCCCGCAGGCTCATAAACCATCTGCAAGGATAGGCCATGTAAATAAACAATAGAAACTTAAGGAGGGGATACAGGCAGACATGCCAATCGATGCCACTACTCCAAATTATAATTTTCCCAAACAGTACAAGGTACTGGAACCAGAACGGGAAGAACGATCCAAAGGAGCACTATTAAAGGCAAACTCCTACGGGTACAATGACGGCTTCAAAGCCGACCAGGGCACGGAAGCTTGAATGGGCCCAAAGACCGAACCGACTGTATATGCTACATTTTTCCAGTCTGAAATCATAGCGATTGAATATTGCGGCAGGGAAATAAAAAGGCTAGGAAAACATTTCCGGAAGATAGCCATCTTCTCTGACAGTCAGGCAGCACTAACGGCTTTGTGGTGGTCTAACCCTGGCATGGGACCTGAACACTCCTGTGGCTTTGTATCCTGCGACAAAAGAGGATACATCTTAAAATGGAGTCCAAAACCTAGCAGAGTATTACCACAGGTAAAAGGGACGCGAAGAGATTCATAGAAAGACCATCCGCAAAACTTACAAAAGAATTAAAGTAAGCCAATCCCAACCGAACCAGGAACGCAACTAGGACAAGAAAACCCGCAAGCAAGATTCTACCCTAAGGAAACGCTGACAAAGATATGGAGGCTGATTAACAATCTGAAGCTTACCAGTTAGTTATACAAATACATGGGAGCACAACAGAAATTTTCAGGTCGAGGTTCAGAAGGCCTTGTGGCCGAATTTTTTTCCCCTATTCCCTATCCCCAGGATAATTAAACCGAAAGCCTAGAGAACAATTTAAGCATTATGGACCTAAATAAATACTAATAAAAATGTCCTCTAACACCTGAAAAAAATATTAACATCCTGACACTTAAGCCAAGCCAGCCAAAATAATCGTAATTATTTAAGTTTTGAGCTGGAAGTCAGAAATTCCAGTGTAGAAGGTGAGAATCCAACGCATGGGTCTGTGACAAGCCAAGAGACCTAGCCAAAGACTTGATCTCCGCGGTCCCGAAATTTAAGTTAGTAGAATATATACAGAAACTTAAGTACTATTACAAGTGTTTCAGGATTTGTATATTTGCAAATACAAATTTTCTGATTTCATTCTTTGAGGTAGGTATTAGGCATTCCCGACCATGATAAATGAATACACGTAATTTTAAAAATTTCCCATTCACATTCCGGCTTAAAAATCTCAGCATGTGTCTAAAAAAGTTGAAAATTAAAATATGCATGCAACATGAAATAGCCAATTAAACAACAACTTAATGCTCAGACGTAAAAAAACTCGCAATGAATTTTGAAGTATCTTACTTAAGACACTTAGCCAAATTACTCGGAATCGTAAGAAAAGTCTACACCAAAACGCTACTAAATAGACGTTACAAACTATAGCCATCATTTCTCGACAAACTACAAAGTTTCACTAAACTTTACCAAAACTGTTTTTAAATGGGACGATTCAAAAACCTACGTGAACTTATCCAACTTAGTGGGTCGACTAAGCATTCTAATTTTCAACGCGTACGCAGATTTCATCCAACCGTCCAAAGAAAAACTAACCCTTCCTTTTTATGTATAAACCAACATATACTGAGACTGTAATGTAGCGTTTGTGTTTGCCCATCACAATGGTCTAGTCCGTCAGCTCAGGAACGCTACCATTCCAAATAAATCTTCCCGATGACGAAAGCCACGTGATTCCTATGTGTAAGTAACTAATAAAATTGGAGATTTGAATAAAGGTGTCTGTTTAATATGTTAGCTGGATCGACTACTTTTTTATCCATGAATACTATGAATCTGAGTATGGTCTGGATGAAAAACAAGTTCTATTGTGCCAAGCTTTCAACCTATTTTAAGATGATTTGGGCAAGTTTTCGAGAAAAAAAATTGAAATCATTTATAAAAACCTAATTATGTCAATTTGTAAACATCTCTAAAATTGTTTTGATGTTCCATATACGTACGTGTTATTATATACTTATTATTGCAATTAAAATTATGTTCAAAATATTGAACTAACAAATGATTTTAGATTTAGGTTACAATTTCACAAATCATTATATATTTTATATATAGATATTCAGTTCATTAAAGATAAATCCTTAAAGTTAAAATTCGTTAAAGCAGCTTTAAAGAGTTTGAAAGCTCCGAAATGTTTTCTTATACCGATTTTGAGTAGATCGAAAATTTCCCCTGCAGGTCACGTGCTGCATCAGCTGAGCCCTTTCTCTCTCGTAACACCTGAAATTCTTCAGTATAAGTACGAAGGTCTGGGTCGAATGGAAGTCTCATGGTCACGTGGACAGTTCGAAACGCCTATACGATGCTCTACAGGAGACGGGTTCAGTACGGAGTTTGATGAAGTGATAATCTGTCGGCAATTTTGTTCCTCCTGTTGTTGTTCATTTTCTTTATTGTTTGAAAATATGTTTAGCAGTTGACGTAATTGTTTTGTTGAACACATTAGTATTCCCTTTTGTGATACCAGCTCGGGATGTTTTCGGCTGTTATGTTTTTATATTGAGAGAATCTATTGGCAAATCTGACAGGGAACAGTCCACTGAATCTACTTGGGCCAATCTATCAGCTTCTTCATTTCCTTTCATTTCAATGTGGCACTTGTACCTTTCTGCTTGGTTGCTGCTGCACTTCTTTACCAGTCTGAATTTTCCCTTTTGAATGTAATTTTTTATTACTTGATTGTATACTACGAATGCATCCTAACCTTAACATACGTCTTAAGATTGCAGATAACAATTTAAGTTTTATTTTCATCCGGACCATACTCAGATCAAGATATTCATGATTGGAAAAATGAAATTTTTTCCTAACGAATAATTATTTCTGAATTTTTAGGAGGATCACTACGTGAGCCCTCATCAGGTTTATATATTTTTTATACATTATTTAAAAAATATACATATTAAAAAATGTAATATATTACAATACGATATACCTCGATTCGAACCCATGGTCTTTTAATATATTACAGTATAAAACATTTATTGTAAAGTGGTTTGACCTCTCATCCGCAACACACATACTTTTCAAAGATCATTTGTTTAACGTTTAGACGTTTAGTTGGGCACATTTGGGCATATTTAAAATATAACGTCTTTGTTTTGTTTTGGGATTTCGTATTTTTGTAAAGTTTTTTTTTTTATCGAAATTATTCCTTTCCTGTGTATTATGATGGCAAAACTGCGTATTTCTCAATATTTAATATTTTATAAAAGGCCGTCCCGGACAAAAAACGGTGTAAAGAATTTTTAAGACCGTGGGCGATCCTGGATAGCGAGAGTGTGTATCGAAGGGTTCCAGTAAATCATCTCGGATATTAATTAGAATTGAACTGGTGCGGGTCACACGCGGCGGGGTGTTGATGAAGGGTTTCGAAACGTGCCGGATGAGGACAGAGGCGAAGCTCCTGCCCAACATAAATATCAATATGAAACACTTTGACAATGGAATTATTATTTTTAGTAGTGTTTATTAAAAACGGAGGAGAATCGATTCGGTCTCAGGGAACCGTGGGCCGACAGAACCGTTTAGTGCGATTTAGGAAATAAAAAGTCGAAAAGAATAGGTTTTAAACTTATTTATAAGGATCGCAGTAAACCAATCGCGATACCAATTATGCCAGTCATCCCCATCTTTTATAGCTTTCTAAATATGGCAGGACCAAATAGTTCTTATAGATTTTACGATTTATCATTGTTTTTGTATCATTAGACTAATTAGTATTTAAAAGGTGAAAAAAAGACAGAGGTGATAAAAACAATGGACGGAAGAAATCCCCGTTTCCGCATTTACGACCGTGGGCTTGGATAAAATTTCCGTTTGAACGGCTTTCGGCTCTGTCGTAGAACTGCTCAGTCGTAACATACATACATGTTTACTCCTTTTAAACTCTCTTGCCACTAGAAAGAGAGAGGTTAATATATGGGGGATAACGGTTAACTCCGACCCTTTAAGGGTTTACGATCCAAGTTGAGATTTACACTGGGCCGAGTCCTTCCTAATTATCAAACCCGGTATAAACTGTACCATCGGGGAAATTATTAGCATATCCTAGTTTTTTATCCTAGCGTATGAGTTTTTACAACTGGCAAACCGACATATCTTTTGAGGGTTGGTTTGCATTTGTTTTTAAGAGTTTCATGCAGTTAATTTGTTGTTGTGAGATGTTATCCGACATGACAGCCATTTTCACTAGAGTTGCGAAAAACCGTCCTTTTTAAGGATGTGATCAAAACCGCACGCTCAGCGAAATGAAACAGCTTTTTTTCGTGGCTCAATCCTCAAATCAACCCAATTTATTTAACCCATAACTCTACGTGTACACTTTGGCGGATTTTTCGAATTTAGGTGTCCCAGCATCGGTAAAGATTGATTGTATGCATCACAGGGTTGTTATGTAAAAGGAATAACGAACTATTAAATATTTCTTTTTTCATTATTACCAATAATAAATTTCAATTGAAAAATGAAAAATTCAATGAAAAAGAGTTTAAAAAAAAATTCACATGACTACTAACAACGCTGTAATTACATATTTTAATTGATTACCCCCCCCACTAACTATTTTCGAAAATTGCTAAAGTTCGTCTTGCTCTAACAATAAGACCTAATGGTGTCAAAAATTAGTTAAAGGGTTAAAACTTTGCATTACAGCTTTTATAATTCGTTGGTATTTGCTGATTTTTTTACATCATCTTTGGGACTTTTTTTTATTAATGAACAACAAAATTAAAGTTATTAAAAAAAACGTTGAAAGTTTCTCCATTTTTTTCAAAATTAGGTTACCGTGTAGATTTGACTTATCTTTAAAACGAAGGAACACTTGTACAATTTAGGATGCCCCCCCCCCCATTGTTTGCCCACTTTTCCACCTGGCACGGGGTTGGGGGCGGCGTCATTAAGAAATCAATACAATTCAGGCGGAAGGCAGCGATGGGCAGTGGGTAAGGTCACGCCTATCTTCGGAGTGAATGTCTGAAAAACTAAGGGAATCCCTCCAGGGGTTAATTTCCGGAAGTTATTCGGTCGATTAGGCTTGCTACCGTGAAGGGGGAGAGCCAAATTGGCTTTTTTTCACCTAATTTCCACGCTTTTTATTTCCTTCATCATCCCGTACAAAACATCGAGTGGACTAATCGAAATTACATCTCGTAAAATTTGAACATTCAAATAGCACATTTTACGAGGTATGATCCACAAGCCTTCTAGAAAACATGGATTCTCAAGTTTAAGCCTGCTACGAATGCTGGTACATCCGTCGCCAAGGTGCTTTTTAAAATAAAGAAGAGAGGATCAGTTACTCCCTTCTTAATTTAATTTATGATTTTAAACAAAAAAAGTGTTGTTAAATACAATTTCCAAATCTATTTGAATCATGCCCAAATCAAGTGTATCTCTTTTCAAGTTAAATGTAAGGCTTTCCAATTCAAATTTAACAATTTCCATGAATCTTTATTACTTACTTGTTACCTTTCGATAGTTCAATGGCTGTTTCCATTTCAATTTAGTCAGTTATTACTTATTAATTAGTTTTCGAAAGTATTACATTTAAGTTTTAAAGAGGTAAATTTGATTTGTAAACTATTTCACTTTACTTGGGAAAGGTTCAAATAGCCTTGGATATGATCATATGAAAATTATTTGAAAGTTATGTAAAGGATTAATTGGAAATTTAAAAAGTTCAATTTGGAATTTAAATGGTCAATTCCAAAACAGTTCATTCGAAATTTTTAAAAAACCTAATTTGAAAACTCGTTTTCTTAACTCAAAAATATCCGTTTTATACAAAAAATGAGCAAATTGATCTTTGCAATAAATGATCAAGGAATTGATTTTTACATGGTCATAATCTTTAACCAAAAAGTAAAAATTTAATTCAATGTTCACGACTCTGTTTGGTTGCAATCCAACTTTCATCAAAGAGTTATTTTTATTTTTTTCCAATCAAGAGTTACTACTACGTTTGGAATTAATTGAAAATGTAAATTTTCGTTATAATCGCACAACCGGACACTGAATCGACTCTGACTCTGAGGGTGTCAAAAGCACTTCGATAAATAATGATAAGTTGGTACATGCGAAACTTATAAATCTAACAGCCCCTGTTTGCATTTGAAATAAGAGAGGAAAGAAAGTTGTGACTTTCGTCCATAATCCTAGGATAATAAAGGAGCCAATTCAGTTCGTGACTTTCTCACGGATTGCGTCTCTCGTTCAAGGCGGACCATAAGTTTCCAAGTTTGTGAATTAATGTTATAAGGTCAGATTTCGAGGTTATTCGTGGGTGTCGAAGGGGGACCACCCCAAAAAACAACTGTCGAACTTTGCCAAATAAAAATAAGTTATACAACGTGAACAAGGATTTCAAAAACGACTGGACGTTTATTAATACTTAACTTGCGTCGTAAATTTTACTGTATAAGAATATATTTATCGTAAATTCCATCTTCAATCTAGCAAGGTGGTGAAACCGTTTTAAAAATTTCTCAGAGAATCGACTGTATATGAAGTTGTTTGCTTTTGTCTTTCCTGGTTATATCGAACCGTTTTGAGAACGAGCACACAAATGAGATGTATGGAAATGTATTCGTAAGTCCATAGTAAACTCTCACTATTAAAAAGTGGGGCGATCAACCCAACGGAGATGCTCACCCAAAAATGAAGGCACCGTGTCCGTTTCACGTCCAGTTAGTTAGCAAAATTCCTTCTCCTTCATTACAATTTCTCTTTCCACGTTAAGGTCCAAACGGGGCGAAACGATGTTCCCATCAATCTCGACTCATTATTTTTAGGCCATTTTTTAGTTTCATGAAATCTGATATAATGACAACAACACTCCAGCTATTGGATCATAAACTTCCCTTCAATCGTTCGGAGCAATAACTTGTCTCCAAGAAGTTGGGAGATTGACATAAGAAACTGGGGAAACAAAGTGGTCTCATCGGAGAACATATCAATCACCCATCCAAGTCCATATATCGCCAACTAAGCCACTCTTGTTCTTTTCTGACTCTTCCTTATATTTTTGAACAACGAAAATGGCCGTTGCTCACAAATAAATACATAAACTTCACTAAAATTACCATTTTCCTTATAAATATACCATTGCCCTTACAAACGTCATCAAAAACCATCAAAACATGATCATACTATTAAAACCAGTATGGCAAATAACCGACAGAGAAGAGAAAGAACTGGAAGATCCTGATGATCGGGGACGTTCATAGGTTCAACACTCCCCACATGTTACAATTTATATTATTATTGTAAAATAAACCATTTACGGATTCTTCTATCGGAAAGATTGAATAATAGACTAAAACGATTAGGACTGAACCTACGTTTTGTTTCTCGTTTTGATGATTGAACTAGTACTAGTACATTGATGTTTTCAAAGAATACTAATTGGGAAATGAAAATTCATTTCTAAAATATAAGAAGTCGTTTTTTGTAGGAAACACAAGATCCAAATAATAAACTCGTCGAGAAGGATTTCCCTTCCAAAAATAAAGGTTGGGTCCAAAAAGAGAAGCGATACACAACCTCTCGGTGAATGCAATTACTGCTTAGATTAGGTTACAGGTTTACGACATTCTTAGCCGGTCGTTTACAACTCGCTCCCATATCTGGAGATGATACAACTTTGTCACGGTTGTAAAAAGTCATGCGAAATCACACACACACACACACACACACACACACACACACACACACACACACACACACACACACACACACACACACACAAAATTATTGAAAATTGCGTCAAAGGAAGAAAGTTCAGCCCAGAGCTAGGACTGCCCAGTGGTCTATTGTAGTCTTTAATAATAAATCATGATCGTCGCGTTTGCCAAGGAGACATAGCCGGCAATAAAGGAACGTGTTAAGCGGTTCAGTATAAACTCCGCCGTCCGTCGAAAGAGGAGGAGACGAAGGGAAAAGGGCGGCACTTGGTTATTGATTGACCCGATTCACTCAGACTGTCGGCATTTTAGGAGGATCTCTTCCCATTCACAAATTCCTCGTTCAATGGATGTTTGACATGCACACTCGAAACTTTCCTGTTTTTCTTAGAACTGATAACAATCGGAGTTGTTTCCATCGTGTCAAACGAAGGCCGTCGCTTCTTCGCAAGCGTCGGCCCATCATTTTTAACTGATAGATAAACTTGTTTTGAGATTTTGAGATATGAACACGCGAGGATGATGTAAAACGAGAGCCGGTAAAAAATTACCAACAGCCATGCGACTACACGATTCATATCTACTTTCTAAACAACCAACGAAATTGTAAACATATTTATCTGGCGGTGATTTGCTTTTGTTGCAAATTGGTCGATGATGTTGATCTGCTCCTTTTCAAAAGATTTTTCACCTTTATGCTTTTTACATCTTGAGCCGTGAATTTCATTTAACATAAAACGTAAAATAAGTGATACTTGGAAGAACTACATATTTTTAGCTCTTTATTCAACATAAGAATAAATTCAGCTTATTTTCTTAAGCTGACCTATTACCATGAGTTTAGGGTGGGTGCAGTGTTTTTACTTCAGTGGTTCGTCCCATGTATTGGTAACACTGATTTTTGGCACCTATCTAAAATCTTCATCTTGGAATCTACTATGTCCAACCACTTTTCATCGTTAATCGATTGTTTTATTTGTCAATCATACATTTTCCGTATCCAGTTTATAATTTAACCCTGACTTCTTGCTTAAAATTGCTTCAGAGCTATACCAACTTGAGCAATTTTGTTTAAGGTTAGCAGGAAATCCCGTGAATTTAGGGCTGGCGCACTATTGTTTCTGTTTTGTACTTGCTGTGTATTGACAACACTGTTCTGGCCCCAAACTAAACACAATGTGTTTTTCTTCCTCTAACTAAAGCATTAGTTTTTAAATCGTTAAATGCATGTCATATAAAATTACCTAATTAAAAAAATCCATATCTAACCTTTTATCAAAATGTATATTTTGTTAGAATTTCTTCGTTTTAACGTTTAACTTTGTGTTAGGGAAGCAAAATTTTATCTGGATATTTCATTCAGGAATAACGTGAAGTCTTTCAAAATAGCGATAAGTTAACACATTCAAGGTCCAAGGAAATTATCTGCATAAAACGGAAAAGCTATTTAAATAGCACATCCCTTAAACAGATGTTAATGCTTGAGGATGTTATCCTACATTTCAAATTCGTCTAATTACTAAACAGGTTCTCAATTATATTCGAAATATTTCACTTTCCAACTTTCAACAGTCTTTCACAACGTTACCCATAAACTCGCCTGTGTCTATTAAACTGATAACCCTACTGTAATTTGGATTGCACCAATGGAAAAGGCACTAAAACCTCTATGAACGTAATACAAAGTAAACAATATGACCCAAATTGTCCTACAGATCACTAACCTCGTGAACCAAAGCTCTGCAAAATGGGCTAAAATTAGGCAGCATAAAAACGACTTGCAAACCTGTGTATCACGGGGGCAATGAAATCAATCCCTAAATTAAACTAGAACCTCTGAAATACCTGTCTCCATTGATGAAAATATTTATACAAGGAGAAGCGAGAAAATGCGCAATTAGCCTCCAGAAACAAACTGGTAGGATCTATACTATAGTTTAGATAGACGTTAAATGAATCAGGGCGCCAGTACGCGGGTAAGATCAACACTGCATGAACCCCCTAACTCATGGGATTTCCTGCTAACATTAAACAAAATGTCGGTATTTCTCTCAAACAACTCTGGGCAAGAAAGGGTTTAATTATAAAATGCGCACACAAAAATTTATGCTTGGCAAATATAAAAATTCATAAAACATGCAGTGGTGAAGATAGAAGATTCCGTGGTGGAGATTTTAGAATGCCGAAAAAATCTGCCAATACACGAAGAGAAATATTAAATTCTTATGAATGATAAGCATTGCGCTTTCCTAAATTCGTTATATTACCAGACCATCAGGAAATTTGATAAATTTGTTATTTTACCCTCAGGTAACGTTGGGCAAGAAACCCTTAAAAGATTAAACAATTTCTTTATATGAATTGCGTAAAGAAAACAGTTCGACCATCGGCTATAAAACTTAAGGAAAACTCCATCATATTTCATCAGTTGAAAATTCCATAACCCCGATTGATATATTGATGTAGGATTCTTTTGTGGTTTCATGTTGATAAATAAATATAATGTTTAAAAATTCACTGATCTATATTTATTATCAGCAGTTATCAACAATGGGTAGACAAGAAACTTTCTAAAGGCCAAAGCTTTAACACAAAACTTGTAAAAATAAAGGTTAAAAGAAAAACCTACAGAATACTCAACAAGTAATCAAATTTAAAATCGTCAGTGGGAAAATGAAGCTCTTACATGTCTTTGAAAATATGTCAACTGTCATGACGGGAAAATAGGCCCAAATATTTTGAAAATATTGATTTCCCACTAGGCAGTTCAAGGAAATATCAGCGATTGATCGTTCCTTAGCAGCACGTTGAAATAAGCTTTTCCTCTGCGGAATATTGCGTCATCCCCGGGAAAATCATCTCCCCGTCTCACAGCATAAAGGCTGTTTTAACAATGCACGGGATGGGTTATATAAATTGACGGTTGCAGCAATTAAAGTTACGTCAGTATTGGATAAATTAAACGCTATGGTTTTTTTCCTAGTAAAAACTATAACAACATCAAAGTTTTAAGAACAATTAGAAATGTTACATTATTTGGCTCGACCGGTTAATAATGAAACTTTTTTGATTGTGTAAGCGCATCGCGTAACTTATAAATTTTTTTCTTTTTTACCAAGACGAGGTTGTATGAACCATTTTGAAAAAAGTCCATTTACATGTCGGTTTCGAATTCACGGCCGCTGGAGAATCTAGGACCTTTACATACGCTCAACGCCTAAACTGTTGCAGATCCTTATTCAAAAAACTGGATACGATAAATTTTACTTTTTTTGTTCTTGTATTAGTAGAAATTCCAGTAGCGGCGGTGAGAATCGAACTAACGAACGCGAGATTTAACAACCAAGAGTCCGTTCGGCGCGCCACTTGGCTATCGCAGTCCCCTTTTAACTTTTACTTGAAAGATTAACAATGTAACAAACAATGTATGTTTTTCAATATACTTATAGCAATTATTTTTAACGGATTTTTAGAGGACCGATTTATTTCAAATACTAACATCCAGAAATGATTTCTTTTTTTTAGGTTAAAATGGTCATTTTAACATTAATGCCCATTCATAAATAAAGCTGCGTTCTAACTGTAAAACAGATCCAAAACTATGATGTATTATGCAATAAACTGAAAGTATCTACCCACCATTTGTAGTAAACAAAACAGTGAACACTTTAGGGATATGTGTTGAAAAATCAGGGACTAGCATAATTTAAAAGAAAAAACAAAACATTCAGTTTTTTCGTCAACCTTTGACAGGTACATTTCTAACATCTACAATAAGAACTCCAGAAGTCTCCTGAAGATAAATAAATTACTTTTTTTCTGTTAGAATGGTTAAAGTTTAAGCAAAAGGTGAACCCTACAGGTAAACATTCGGTTGAAAAATCAGGGATTAACAAAATTTGAAAGAAAAACAAAACATTCAGTTTTTTCATCAAGCTTACAAAGGATATATTCTAATATCAAAGTTAAAAAATCCAGGAGTTTCCTGGATATAAAGATATGATTTTTGCGGTTAGAGTGGTTAAACTTTAAGCAAAAAGTGAAGACTATAGTTAAAGATTTGTGTTGAAAAAAACAGGGATAACACAATTTTAAAGAAAGACTAAACATTCAGTATTTTGTCAAGCTTATGAGGGATATATTCTAATTTTCAAGGTAATTGTTACCAAAATGGTGGTATGAAATAATGCTTTCTTTTTGTAGTATCTTTTTGGGGAGTTATAACTTCAATGTCCAATATTTACCATAGACAAAGTCGCGTACTAATTGGAAAAATAGCCAGAACTATTACATTTTATTTAATAAACTGAAATCATCTCTCAGGTACTCATTGTGCCATGCCCAAATGACAAAAAAATGAACGCTAAATATTTCTTATGAGAAATCAAAGATTAATACAATTTGAAAGAAAAAAACAAACGTACAGTTTTTTTGTCAAGCTTTTGAAGAATATATTCTAACACACAAGGTAAAAGTCCTGTTAAAAGTTGTCCAAATGGTGAAATGAAGTAATGCAGTCTTTCATTTAGGTTAGAATGGGAATTTTAACTTTAATCTCCATTTTATTATTTTAAAAAAGCTGTGTTAAATGTAAAACCTGCCAAAAGTGTGATACTTTATGTAACTAACTGTTACCTTTCAATTGTTAAAGTATAAAGAAAAATTGAACACTAGATTTAAAATTTTGTACAGAAAAATGAGGGTTTAAGACCATTTAAAAGAAAAAATAAAACATTCAGTTTCCACATCAAGGTTTTGATGAATACATTCTATCCTCAAGTCTCCTGAATATAAAGAAATTAGTTTTTTAGCTTAGAATGGGCATTTTTCCTTTAATCTGAAATACTGTTCATAAGTAAAGCTGCACTATAAGTTTAAAAACATGTACTAAAACCTAGTTGAAGTAGTAAAGATATTTGATGTCAACTGGCATTATCTATCAACCATTCAATATTGTTAAAGTATCAAAAAATTAACGCTATATTTAAAGTTTTGTATTAAAACATCATGAATTGAGATAATTGAAAAGAAAACCTTCTGTTCCCACATCAAGGTTTTCTAATATCCAAAATAAGGAATCTAGGAGCTTCAAGGAAGAATTCAAGGAATACAAAAAAATAATTTTTTATGTTAGAATGGGAATTTTTACTCCAATACTGTTCACAAATAAAGCTGCACTAAAACTTTAAAATATTGTGCTAAAAACTAGTTGAAGTAATGAAGATATTTGATGTAATAAACTATCATTATCTGTCAACCACTTATTTTTGTTAAAGTTAAAGGAAAGAAACACTAAAGTTAAGGTTTAGTATTGAAAAATCAGGTATAAAACATTCTGAAAGAAAAACCTATCAAAAATCTTTCTCTTTTTCAAGCTTTCGAAGAATATATCCATCCACTTTGATTTGGCCTATCTGTGGCCTATTAATTTGCCTATTAATATTGTGAAAAGTTCAATTATATTACACGCTGTTATCAATTTTATCACGAAAATTATTATAATTGAAAAGTAGATTTTACAAAGTACTTCATTAATAATGATCCAGAATGTAACGTATTTTTTGTCGATATTTCTTCAGGACATTTTCTTCGTTTATTAACTAAATTGTAGCGCATGGGTATATCTTTTGTAAAAAAGAACAGTAATAATATTTATATAAATTCAATCTCAGGTGTTCACAAATTAGATTGGGATAGACACCGGAAGAAGATTTGCCAGGGAGAGAGAATATGTGATTCTGTATGAAAATAGCTTCCTCAAATGGGGTCATCAACCCACCCCCCAGTGTGGACCAATATTGGATATTTCAATTTTTTAATCATTTAAGATACCATTTGTTATACTGTTAAAATAAATAATAATAAATACTACAAAAAATTATTTAAAAAAATAATAAATACTGTTATTTCACCCCTCTGTAGAAGGCACAAATAGTAGACTAACATAATTTACATCAATATTGGAAAGAAAAGGATTTAAGTTCCGATTTGAATATTATCAGTGGCGTAAAGGGGTATTGCATGATAAAAGATTGGCATTTTAAGTGAAATCACACGCGATGGGATACCAAAATAGCGAAGCTTCGACCGAGATTCGACCAAATGATTCAAATCACCTTAATCCTCCTCAAGACGGAATCCGCCAGGTGAAACATTATCCAGGATAAAAACACAAACACAACACACTGAACGCGCCTCGACGTAAACTAAAAACGCAAGGAGCCGCAGCTGGACAGGATCCACGCTCGGGCGAATTTACGGTGGGGCGGCGTTCGAGCGGGGGAGGCTCATGCTCGTCCCTTTAAAACAAGCACACTTTTCAAAGTAATTAATTAATTATTTCCGTTGTTTCGATTGGGATTTTCTGCGGTTGGCAACGAACGGACGCCTTACTTAGACTGGTGATACTCGACCCGAGCTACACGCGAGACATGCGCGCTCCTTCTTTGCCCCTTCCCGGCCACTTATAAATTTATATTTGCCGACGTTTAATAATTTACCGAGTTTACCTGATTTTATTTGATTTGTTCTAAATTAGCGGTACAAACTTGATAATAACCTATTTCGTAAATTAGTATAAACATTCTCCAAAGGAACGTTTCGCTACGTTTAGTTGCGTGTCTTTTCAATAGCTGAAAAGTATAATTCTACTCACAAAGTGTGGTTACTTTTGATCAAGGAAGCCTAGAAGACAAAAAGATTAAAATTATTTCTTCCCCCCGACGACAAAAATGTCTTTTAAGCTGAAATAAAAAAAGACACCTGTATCCTATTGCTGGGAAAGGACCCTCAAGTATAGTATTCCGCCAAAACGTTGTAGATGATTTAACAAAGCCATCTACTACTCAGAATGCTTAGGGGGAACAAATTTCCACTCACATTTCCACTTTACATGCTAAAATCTACGTCAAATTCAGATAAAAGAAAGATGTTAAAACTAAAATTATTCCTGGGCTTCTTAATTCAACATTTAGTAAACTGGTTATTCTACCATTAGAAAAGCTAAAATCTAAACATGGAATATTTCGCCTATTTATCTTGATAGCGAACAATAGGTGTTTGGTATGTAAAAAACTGACGATTGCTTCATAATGGAATGTGATTCATTTAAAAACTCAAGATCATAATTACTTTTTACTATAATATAATGTATAGACCATGTAAGTACATCCAGGAACAGTGCTCCCAAAAAATCATAACTTTAAAAACATTTTTTATGGGCTGGAAGGGAGTATAGTGAGTGAATAAGTGAGTAAGAATAAACGAGTGAGAGAAAATGTGGTGTGAGTGAGACTGAGTGAGTGAGTGAGTAAGGAAGGAGAGAGTGTTAGGGAGTAAGAAAACGAAAAGAGAGATAAAGAGAATGTGTGTGTGTGTGTGAATGATGAAAAGAAAACCGCGAGTGAATGCGAGAGGTCACACGAAAGGCCAAGACCAG
This sequence comes from Cimex hemipterus, assembly GCA_039619505.1. Lineage (NCBI taxonomy): Eukaryota > Metazoa > Arthropoda > Insecta > Hemiptera > Cimicidae > Cimex > Cimex hemipterus. Next base: position 20,064,889 of record CM077111.1, on the reverse strand, counting down.
CTTAGTTTGAATCTCTTAAGTACTAAACTCAAATATTAGATCAGTCTACATTTTTTTTGTGTTAAGTAGAATATTTATACTGCTTAAAAATGAGAGAAAAATAGGAAGAAGCAGTGTAGAAAATGTGAAAAGTATTTTTTTAACTGTTTTTTTTTTCTAAACTTGAAAGTTCATAATATTTATTATAATAGGTTTTGTGTACAGAATAATAATAATAATAATAGAGTGTATTGGTATTGTTTTTTGATTGTTGTTTTGTACATATGTATGTATTTTTTGCGTTTTGTAATGAGAATCTCACCCTGTAGAAATTTGTTTGGATTGCTATTAGAGCACTATATCTTTTGGGTATAAAAGGACTTGGTGTCTATATATATATTTTGTGTGTACAGCTTTGATATAAAAATTTACTGATGGTAGTAATTATTAATTACTAACATGTATTTATTTCAATTTAACTTTTTTCTTGGAAAAAATTATTAACATATATACATACAATTTTATTTATTTATTATTAATATTAATTTATTATTGTTTACAAGGGATAGTTGGTTTTGTAGATTAATTGTTGAATTTGTTATAGGTTATTCATTTACGAATGGTGTTACTTACTTACTCTACTTGCTTTCAGTTAATTGCTAGCGCGAAAGGAAAAAACAAAGAGGATTTCAAAAAATTTCTCCAGTTGATTAAGCTAACTAAATTTCATTAAATTTAATATAATAAGCGAATAAGGTTGTTTGAACTTATATCCAAATTTGTCCATGATAGACGAACCGACTCTTCACATCCATAAGAGTGCTGTACTTATTTGGCTAATGGACCGTAGTGGACACCCACTAAAACCAGTTAATGAAAAGTGAAACATTTTGTACATAGAACTACCATTTTCAACTATTGACTTCATATACAGGCTCAATCGTAATTATTTTTACAATCTCATTTTGCTATTTGATTCTGAAAGTACGAACGAAAATTCCTTTTATAACGCCTTATCAGTCATCCTCACCAGAAACGATATTCAGATAACCAAACGATCTAAAAAGACAATGCCCGAAATAAAAAAGAAATGCTTAAAACATGGTATCTTTTACTTCATCTGATTTTCACATTAATTCAGTTATCAACAACCGCTCGTGAGAGTACTTTTCATTTAATTACAACTCTTTATATTTGTTTACAAGGAAATCTTCTGAAACCGTATATAAAAATAGAAAGTATATTCCCAAGGTGAATATCTAAAGAGTTCGTCTTCTGCCAGTTTCAAAATCAACAAATAATATAGTTATGATAACGATGTGAGGTTTAGGGGCCGGCATCAAACTGCTGAGGTCATCCCCGGCCCTCCGCGCGCTCCTACTTCTGGTCTTTCACGCGTATTTTCAATCTGCAGCTATTTGACCATCTCAAAAATAGTTACTTTTTTATTGTTTTCTATACAAAAATTTATACTACATTTTATATCAATTTGCCCATAATATAACACATGCCAGAATTTATCATTCAGCAAGCCTTTCAGGAGGCAGTGGGCAAGGCCATTCGATGAATCACAAACTGAATTGGAAATTATATCTTTTTGCATTTCATTTATGCTTTTGATTAGAGAAAAAGTATTGTAATGTACAAATCAAGTAAGCACGCTTGAAAACACTTCGGTCACACAACAATAACAAATACATTCAAATTCCCATTCTTAGAAATGGGGCTGATTATGTAATAGTTTGCAACATCGTATAAATTTTCAACAGACTGCAATTGAGAATACAAATACAATTCTACTTCTACATTCAAATACATCGCTACCTAAGTCTTCTAAGGTGAAATGTCTTCAATCAACACTTGTGCTATAGAAAATCTTCATACGATCAGTCACAAAAACAGCTTTTAAAACACAAGTGTGTAAAACGGACGCATACAAAAGCTTCGAATACATTGAATACCTAGGCACAAAAAATTCTAAGTAATCAACAGCCATACAAACTAATCATCGGAAGATGTGCAGGACCATCAGTTGCTGGTGGTTTGAACGCGTGATAGAATAAATTTATTATTTCAAAAATTTTAATATTTCAAGTAAAAATCCCATTTGTATCCAGCGGCCCTGAAATCGAACCCGTGGTCTTTATCTTACAATGTCAATGATAAATATAATAATAATACTTCAAAATTGTATTTTCGCTATTATTTTAAATATCCATCCGCTTATTTGCTTAGAACCCATATACAAAGGAACTTTATTGAGTTGAACTTTTTCCGTAGAGTCTTTCGATGTCAGACTTCAGTTTAATCAGTCTGACCACCAATGGGTGGGCTCGATATATAGCTAGATCATTTCAGTCCCAATCGCAATATACTCTCACATTCTTAAATACATTTTTGTTTACAAGCCATTTACACTGTTAGAATGTTGGAAATACTCCATATTCTTCCATCAAAACGCATATTATCTAAATCCATCCATTAACTTTTCCGAGAGATGGTCGAAGGAGTACTCAATATTCCGCCATTGAGCCTATTGATCGCCACATTCACGGTAATAAATACATTTACTATAAATTGCACTACGTTACACAACAGCAACATATACAACAAAACTCTGCCGTATTACAGTACAATTAGTACAGTAGTACAATTCTCATATCGAGTGACCTACGCGCTCTCTATAATCAATGTAATAAAACAAAATCATTTCACTGGTTATTTGTTGTTATATTGGAAAACCGCTAAGAAACATGCTGATATAAGGACATGGTCAGAAAAAAAGGGTTCGTAAAAGAAATATTAATCGATAGTAATGAAAGAAATTAATAGAAATATAATTACTACTAATTTGTACATTTATTTGATAAATAGTTGTAATAACTCTCTTAATGATGACAAATTGTTAATTAAACAGAGCCCTCCGCAGGAATAAGTTTATATCGTTACAATGAAAAATTAACGAGTTATTAGTTGTCTTTAATTGATTTTCCTGTGACACAGAAGACAAACAATCGTAGCATCGAACTATTTTGAAATCGTATGATTTAAGAGTCTGTCAATAATGCAATTTAAAAAGTGGAGCATTCGATGAACTTGGGGAGAGGGGAAATTAATTATTAACTAGATTGTCCTTACTTGATTGTCATGGAAAAATATTATTTCAGTGGGAAAGGCTGCCTGTTCTCCCACATCTCCCCCTGTTGGGGCAAAGACCTCTCGCGTTATATTTTGACGAAACGATGACAGGAGTATTATCGAGTTAACAATATGTTCAAGATCAGCTAATCAGTCCGCCGAACTGTCATCCAGCATTGAAAAATCGTTTCGGATAAATAAGTTGTACTTTTGTGCTTTACGTTCTGAGCGAGCTGTTACGTCTAGACACTCAGACACGCATTCAAAGACGTATTCAAACCGAGAATTTTGGTGGTTCAAGCAAAGGAGACAAGAATATGGTCAAAAATCGCTAAACATGCGAACCAAAAAGGTCAGTAGATAGGTATTTTTTATTAACTATTTGTATTATTATTATTATTTTTATGTACAATAACACAATAAAAACACAGAAAAAAACATATGTGAATAAAATCATAATAAATAATAAAAAAATAAGAGTACCAGCTAATTTAGTACACTACCTTGGGCTATAAATCGACTAACGCTTTACATGGAACCCACACGCACGACTCAACTGACTAGCTGACGCTTCAGACTTCTTAAAAGATAGCAGGCCAAACGATCACAACTGACTCTAAAAACTAAACGACACACTATTAAATATTTTGTGGCCCATTTGGACATACTTTGGAATTCAACTAAACGTTCCAACCCCCATTTAAGAGTTCAAAGCTACTGCCATGCTTTCGGCATTTATTGTGTCTTCTTCAAATGTAAAGTAAGCCCTTCCCACATTGTCCCTGAATTGATCGTATTAATTTGATTGTTGAGAAACAATTCTTAGTGAGAAGAGTTTTTCTACCAAAAACGTTGACGTTGTAACACGTACGCATTTAATATGTGACTTATCACGTCCGGATCCTAAAATCCTACATACCCGACACATACTTTCAAGTCATCAGTGCTCCCTTTTCATCGGACGGTTATTGCACAGATGCAGAAGTATCACAAGGAAGTATCTTGGGATCCATCCATGTACGATCCTCACCACGTATGCGGACGAGCCATCCTTTGACCTCATAAACGTCTCATCCCAACCAGAAACCTGCAAATCCATGTCACATCCCTTGATCTGACGAGGTTCAAGCGGTGGATGATAACAAACATAAAAAATGGGGGCATATCACTTTCACGCATAAACATAACATTACATACGGGTATTTACTAATAGTATCCCCTACACACTACAGACAGTACACTTGTGTAATACATTGGCAAACGAATTAAAATAAAACCCTACATATAAAACTATTAACAGGCGCTTCACAAGTGAATCGTGTATAACTATTTTGAAAACCGTTCGGACATACAACGTCGAACTTAGGGGTTCAACAAAATGTTCCTACCCCTTCGCACCCACAATTAAAAATCCTTCGAACCATCGTGAATGCTTACTTTCTATGTATACAATCTTATCAGTCATCTTGACTGATAGCGAAAACCCGCTACAAGAAAGTTCACAAATCCAATTGTCAGAAATATTTCGTCCTTCCAAACAATCCTAAGTTTGAAGTAATTAACGCTAATTATACTAATGAGGTCTTCTTTTTCCGTACATTTTTTGCCTTCATTTAATTTCAGTTTACGCTCTATGAAATTATTAAATTTACTTAAGCACAATTTTTGCAAATGTAAATAAATGAATTAATTCATTTTAAAAATTAGAAGAAACAACCTATAAATCAATGAAATAGTAAAAGTTAGAAATTCATATAGAATTTCAACAAACAATTGAGATCGTTTTACATAGCTAATCAACAGATAATTTCAAAAGGAAACAAGAGTAGAAGGATAGCAAGACTAGAGTGTCTAAAAAAGTAAGGGTCAAAACGTTATAAAACATTAACAGATTTTTTGATCAGAAGACTAAAAAATGAAAGAGACAAAAAATTTAAACTTAAACATTGAATTACTGTACAAATTCGAAGTTTCGGAATCCATTCGTTGTGGATACATTGAAATAATTTTTAAAGGGATTTTTGTACCATTAAAATAACTAATCAACAAATAGATTGACAAGTAAAACCAGCCTGAATAGAGATCGTCGCCCAGGATTAAACCTCTCTATGGGTAAATCGGATCCGTATATTGATTAATACAGATCCTATCTAACATACGTTATCGCTATCAATTGTTAATTTTCTGATTGGGAGATTAAATGTGGCTTGTCGTTGGGGATAGTTTTCTATAATCCTACTTACTGAACAGATGGTATACATTTTTTTATATTCTTTTTATGTGCTACAAACGTTTGCAAAAAGTTTGAAACACATTCATATGCTAAAAGCTGCTAATCAATTTAGTAGCCTTCCGGTATTCAAGCCATTTTTTCGCTTCAACACTGAAATCGGTCGGTAAAATATTTCACTCTTAAATAATACCCGCTAGAACTGAAACTAAACTTCATGCATTAAATCATTTATCAATCACCATAATTATATACAAAAGCTCTTTACACCGGCTTATAACTTGAGAAGGTTTTAATAATTGAACGCGTCCTGTGAAAGTAAGTGAAACTTAGATGTGTGAGAGCAGTGCTTACTTCTATAATGAGAAAAAGAGGTGAAATAAGAATCGATTCAGACTTGACCACTGAAAATGTTTGAAAATGCGTTTCACGCTCCCATTATTGTCTTGGATATTTTAATATCGAAACATGGCAAAATTGCCAGGGAAAAATTCTTCGAGTTCACATTTCTCGAACAAAACCAATGTGTATCCACGAGAGGAATGTCGATAGGTGACCCTCGGAGAATCTGATTCGTAGAAAAGTCATACTCATCCGGTTGAGAATAAGCATGGGGTTAACACACGAACACTTACTTTTGGTCCTAAGACCGTGCATGTGCCCGGCATAAAGAAATGTGGCACGATGTGACCCTCCTGATTGAGGAGTGCAATTCCTTGACTCTGTATAATGAGCGTGTGGGAATGTCATCCGATAAGAGAATTGTTTCTTAATCCCCTGTTCCTATTCTCGGAGTAAACAGGGATGTTTTATTGCATATAGTACTGATGGTTTTAGGTACACTAGTGTGCGTTGAGAATGAATGAATTTATTATTCTTCAGGTTAAATTAAGGGGCATTGAATAAGTACCCTTAGTAATAAAAAGGATAATGGAGGAATATCGAGTAGAAAACGGCCCTAAATAAATGAATGATATAAATAGGAAAGAATGTACTTAAGAATGAATGAAGCTAGAGGTTGACAGCCCAATCTCGGTGGCTGGAGGGATAACAACAACCTATGTCTGACCCTGGACTAGAGGCAAGGCTGGACTACCCGGTGGTTCTTTAGTGCAGATAATTTCTTGTAAATAATTAATTGCCGGTGCAATGTAATACAAGTGCAGATTTGAATTTATATAAATCAAAGTCCAGCTAGAATAAATTGGCAAAAAGCGTGTGTTACATCTAAACGTTCGTCTAGAGGTCAGGACTCTGGGATGCTACAGCATGCAACGGGATGCTACAATGACAGCCCTGGTACCATAATAATTTATGGGCTTCCATAATTTTTCACCACCATTCTTAGACTTACATTTAATCAAAACCAACAACCCTATCAAAAATTGATAGGATTCAACAATACATGCCGCTCAACCTGGCATCCTCTAGAAACGTATTTCACGGAGAGGTTGTTAAGCTATGTAAGAAGTTTACTGTAGACGAATCTACCGACTTTTAAAATTAACGAAGGAGCCTTCAACGAATAATCAATCTTTCACAAAATGGCCGCGTACAGAAGAATTCCGGCCGTTAATAGTCTTACGATTTACTGAGTTGTAAAGAGGCTGATCTCGATGAACAAGTAAAACAATTTCCACCGTTTAGAACCGTTTTCCCAAGTTACACACGGGAACAATGAGTTTAGAATTAATAGTGACTTGAAACTGACGGGGGACCGTTAGTGTATTCTCGGAGTCTTCCCAACGGTTCAGAACGGTAGAAAGGATGTAATCGGTGCGATTTTACCTCGACCTCAAAGTATCGTCACGAATTTTCTATAAAGAAGTTTGGGAGGGAGCCAAAAGAAATTTCTGTCATGTCGCTTAAAAAACCTTTCAATACCACGGGAGGTGCCTTTCCGGCGACAATACCAATGGGCCATGGCAGACTAAACAATCCTACACACGCCCCTTCCATTCGCTTAACTTGCAGAATTTCCACTTGTCGACATTTGGGGAGGATGACGTGTGTACGGAATAAAGACCAAAACCAAAACAACAACCGAGTTTTCGTCCATTAGGGTAAAAACAACTTCTATTGAACAACTTGAATTCAAAATTACAAAGATTTTCAGCCTAAATCGAAGTTGCTAGTACAAAATTAATACAATTAGGGATTAATCCAGTTATCTAGTTGAGATATTACGATCTTGGTGCAGATTTCAGTTCAAAGTACTCGCCGCATGACGCTTCAATACTACAATCTGTTCGGGCCTTATTAGAAACGCAAGTCGGACGTTAGAAAATTTTTTATCGTCAAATACTTTAAGAAGTCCAGAACTATTTTCTTTCCAACTTCCAGTCTTGAGTGGAATGAGGGTAATGCGTGAGAATCTAGCGAGGAGGGCCGAAAGTATGTTATCACCCGTCAACTGACGACCCGACTGGTTTTACAATCTAATCAACTGTGATTCGACAATTAGACGATCATGAAACACGAACACGTGTTTTTACCTGAGAAAAGGTACTGAGATGTATAGTATTCTTCAGAGTGAAATCCAAATATCGAGTTTTTAATACATAGTAAATCAACTTTCCAGTGGGCAGAATGTCTAACAGAAGACAATAGGTCATGTTTCGAGGTCGAGAAACGTAGGCGGTATTGGAAAAGTGAAATAAAAATCTTTAAAAAAATTTTTCTTCTCTTATGCTAAATAGAAAATATTATGGAAGTTTTTTGCTGGACTTTATTTATGAGCCTGACAAACAGCTGTGATTATTCCCAGCCCTCTAAGCACAATTCTTCTGGTGAAGAAATACCAAATTTCAGCAAAGAGACAGAAAATTATACTTACTACAATTCTCACCAAATAAAGCCAGTATTAATTTATTGTTCTTCACATTTTTTTTAAATTAAAACCTACTTTTGATAAGCTTATACATTATTTAACTTCACCGTTTGTTTTGTTTTTTTAATATCAAATTCCCCGCCCTGAGAATATTTAATACTCTGGGGTGAGTGCGTGATGTCTGGAGAAAAAGTAACTTATTAGAATGGAGAAGATTAGAAAATGGAGTGAGTTCAACCTCCGCCACGAGAAATAGCGAGGACTCTGGAGACTCCCGTAATGTTTGTGGTGATCTGTATGTATTGTATGTTCCGTTTCTGTTGTGTACTTGACAACCTTAAGTACAAACCTGACGCTAGCAATTTGGGATGTCGATGTGTTATACGCTTAAAAGCAGTTAGTCAGTAACTAGATCGAGACTCTCAGAGGCTGAAGTTTAAAACAAAATAAGCGCGACAGACCGGAAAAAGAAGAAAAAGACACAAAAGGCATGACCTCTGCTGTTTATCGGACCATAAGACCATAAACCTCCCATTATATACATACATACATACATATAACATACATATATATATATATATATGTGTGTGTGTGTGTGTGTGTGTGTGTGTGTAGTATTGTAATATCAAATTGTTAATTCTACGATTCCTTGTCGAGATCTGCTGCTAGATGAGTATGTTATCTGTGATTTCTTCCTGGATTGCCTATCATCCCTTTTCACTAGATTCGACTGTTTATTGTCCTTTCACATTTTGCAAACAAATGCATGACGCTAACGACAAAATAGCACCGGGTATAACGAAATGCACGACATCTGACAAAAACCTGCAAAGAAAGACAAACCAGGATGATCGCAGACGACAAAACTTTCTTTTAATTATGTATATTTACGTGTTTTGTATTACAATTACATTAGAAATAACAGTAATGGAAGATGGACCAGGGATTAAGTGTAGGGGTAAAAGGGTCGACCTATAGAAACCCCCTTGGACTAATCCCAACTATTTTCCAAGCTAATGTCTATGCAATACGACTGTGAACAGGGGTTAATTTGAGATCAAATATAGGCTCCATACCGGCCACTTCCCTCTTATGACCCCTAAAGAAGATGGGCAGAACAGAGGCCGATGCTGCCAGGATGAGCCAGAAACATCGGCCTTCCTTTGTGAACATCAGCTCGATTAACAATGTGTTGAGTTTTAATATCCTTATTCAACCCCCAAAACATAAAAATTTAAAATCGTTGCAACTAAATTCGGTGATTTTTCTGCGATTCTTGATAACTTCATTTATTTTAATTTGTATTTTGATGTGACTATACAAAACAAAATACGATTGTTCTGATTTACTGTATTTTTATACAATTTGGAATAATTCAGACTTACACCTCCCCACATTTCTAAGAGGTTATGTTGTTATTTTTCCTTACTTGCAATAAAAAATGAACGCCTAATCAATCTTATTTTCTGTCCACAAGTAACAGATTTCTCAGAATTTCTATCCATTTTTTTAATTTTTCTGACTTCTATCGTTTCCTGCATCCGCTTATACTTCTGGAGCGTAGACGTCTTATCTATGAACGATAGGCGAATTATTTCCCCTTTTTTTCAGTTGACCAAGTAGTTCCTTAAATTTCCTCAATAAGCCCTTTGAAAAATACTTCTGTGGTGTTCAAATTAAAAAATAAGGATTGTAATGAGGCTTGTTTGTTACATTTTTTCTCTTGATGTAAATTTTTATTACATTTATTTTTCGATCTTTTGAATCAATATAATCACATTTTCCTTAGAATTTGTTTTGTTGTAACCTCCCGGAGTAGAATTTATTTTCATTACATTTGTTTTATACCACCATCGAACCAAGTCCGCCACCTTGGGTTGGTTTTACTTAGATAGTAGACTTACTTGGAACCCACATACACGATTAAAATGGCAAGAACTTGACAAAAGATATGGACTACTCAGACACCTTCTTAGACCAAAATCAAAACTATGCATTCATAGCAAACTAACCCTTTACAAAACACACATCAGACCTATTTGGACCTACAGAGTCGAGTTGTGGGGCTCGGCCAAATCATCAATATCCAACGAATTCAGTCTTTTCAATTAAAGTTCTCCGCCGTAACCTCAAAATCCCTTTCGTAAAAGATCTTATCCAAACACCCTTCTTCACTTTTCACTCTAAACTCGCCCTCCATTCTAATCCACTAGACCGAACTCTTTCCTCAACATCTCACCCTTACAACCCTCCACGCCGTTTAAAACGACGATGGCCTCGTGACTATCTAACTATCTAACCCACCGAAATAACCTCTACCCCCCCACCAATTAAATAAATTAGGTTTCTCTCCCCACTGCCTCCTGGTCTGACAGGTCTCTCAGATTTAACTAACTATTTGCTCAATGTATGTTATGTACAGATAGCAATAAATAAAATAAATATATATTTTAAAAAAACATTTGTTTTATAAAGTTTTTCTTTAATTAATTATACTTTTTTTCTAAGGTTGGGATGAAATAGCTGGTGTTACGGGCGGATTCGAACACACGACCTTCCGCTCAACAGCCGCTGCTCTAACCAGTTATCGTGACTTCGATCCGCTCGGACACCAACTCATCATCTCACCTACAACCTTTCGAATTTCCCTTTTTTTTCATATTTTTAAATCACGTTCGATTCTCGGGGAATTATGAAATGCCCACGGGAGCTGATAGTGAAGAAAGTACTTCTGCATTTAATAAATAAATTAATTCATATATGCATTTTCTAGTCTTAAGTGAACGTGTCAATTATTTATATTAGTTATTCTTTGAACCTAAGGTCTTGGTTGAGATGGATAAGGATTCGACCCCGCACGTTTTCATCTTAACCAAGGCCTTAGATTCGAAGTATAATTAATTTAAATAACTGATAGGTCACTTTTGACTACTAAATGCATATATGGATTAATATAAATATATAGACTATAGATAACATTTATATTATAGATAACAGAAAAATTTATAAAAACCAAATGTTTTTTAAATAAACGAGGTCATAAAAAAATGTATCGTCAAACTAATATTGAATTTCGTTTTAACACCTCTATACACCCCTCAATATAATTTTTTCTTGAAGTTCATCGAATCATCGTTTTTCTATTGTTCAAATTAATCGATTTTTTTACCACCAACATTTTTTCAATTTTAGAGAAGTCGTTACCGGACTATCTAATTGATACAGTTATGCTTCGAAGATAGCTAAAAGGATTTTAACAATAAAAAGGCCATTTGAAAGAAGAGGATGGGTAGCTTTTTATTTACCATTATGACATAAATTATTTCTATAAAAAATGATTCAAAGTAGCAAAATTATATGTCAAAAATTAATCTTTTACTATATTTTTATTGTAATCTACATAAATTATGCTATAAAATGACATATTCACATAGTTGATTTGGGCGTGGAGAACGGCGAAATAAAACTATGAAAATACGGAATATTTCAACTCTCAAAAAGATTTTGGCGTAACCAGGGTCTACACACAAGAAGAGGTGTATTTGTGTCCGATATTTTGGAGTGAAGAATCACCAAAAAAGGTTTGGTCCAAAACCGTGACCCACCAACCTGGTCGTCCTGTTGTTAGACCCTTGGGTTTAGAAAGGGTGATCTTTTTCCAGCTAACAACCAAAGTACACGCAAAGGGGCGGTTCATTCGTGTAACCGTCTGGACCTGTTTGCTCGACACAACGCCGGCTTAAAAATACACAATCAGATGTTCGGCTCTAATTGTCAATTAAATTGTAATTTTGAAATGTCCCTATCTAGTGTCATCTCGACTCTGTTAATTAATTAATTACACGGTTAATTTAGGAAAGTCTGGCAACAGGACGTTTCGAAATCTATCAATTTGCATTTTCTCGCGGCCTTGCCGCTAAGGAGTTGGCGTGACTTCTAGACATTTGTATTATGCAGCTTAGTACTTTTGAATTTATATTAGGACGAGTGCTTTATCTGCTGCAGACCTTATCAACAAACTCGGCCTTTTCTGCAATTATTGGATATGTAACATTTTTTGAATAATTTCCTATTAACAATACGCGATTACCTTGCCTGATGGGTTTTTCATTTTCATCCGCTGAAAAATAATTACGCGTTCAATCCGGAAGCACCGATAATGCACAGAACTTAACGGCCGATTCCATGGGAATGAAAAGTTAACCCCGAATGAATTACGTTTCCGCTACTGAGATCGGTGGTATAACTGTTTATGAATTGAACTAGTTTCTTATCGGCTCTTCTGAATTTCCTTTTATCACCCCGCTATACGATCGTCGTTTACCTTATCGATTCTGAGAACAAATAGTAACAACTGTTGTAAAATGAATGGGGCGATTGTGACCGCAAATTCTGGAAATATTCATTCTTTAAACTATTCCTAGAAAAGCACAACGATGAATCAAATCACCCGGAGCAATGCACAAAACAAGAAGTGTCTAGACTATGAGACATACTATGCATGTGAAAATTTAAAAATTCTAGGTACAAAATGCATGGGAAATTCGGGAAATCGAGGCTTGACCGCATATATGACAAACTGAGATACAGAAATATGAAATAAAATTCTGTACATTAAAAAAAATATATATATATGACGATTGGGAGGTCGATAGTTTATATACTATAATGATAGACATTATAATGAACTGGCCGCCTATCCTCACTATTGTATACTTATAAAGCATATCCACCTTACTCTTGGGTGCTAGTAAAAAAGAATTCTGGGTAATGAACAAGCAGACAAATTGACCAGAGAAGGCCCAGAACGTATACTTGGAATAATCAGATCAAACATGAAGTCTATTGTTATCCCCTATCATTGCTGGTACATCCGAAGCCTCCAATATCTGGGAAAACAATGAAATAGCCAAACAGCTCTAAAAGCACTGAACGTGTAAATAGATCACATCCAAAATAATCGATAAATGCACAAAAATCTCCAAAATGTAGAACAAAACTTGACGATAGCTTTGGTCCAGAGCAGAATAGAAATCGGTAATTAACAAGCCAACTAGTCTGACGAGGAACTGCTGTTTGATTATAAACCCAGAACTTATCCTTGGGATATCAAGATCAAACATACTCCTCAATCTCAGAATGGATTCACAAAAAAACAAAAGGTATAACTGAACCAACTCCAGAGGTGCTAGATACAATAAATTTATGATTAAGAACCTATATATATCTTCTACTTCAATGAAGGCATAACTTAGCGTATCAAGATACCAAAACAACTGCAGCAATGGCAGTCGATGGATGGTTGTCGACCTTATTGCATAACCTACAAATTTAATAAACCCAATGATTTGACTCAAAAGTAAGGATCAAGTTTTATTTGGTTATTTTGTATTGAATGCCATATTGACAAATATAGTGCCCTTTCGGATTTCGGAGATCGCCGGGTGGTGTTTGTCTCTTCTCATAAGATGAAATGTGAAACGTACGAAGTTACCAGGGATATGATCATCATCGACCAGCCGACAACGACCGTGTAAAGTACGGCCACGTCTCCTTCGAACAGCTCCCTCCTGCTACTCAGCATTTTACTGTTTTATCCTCTTCACAAGTCGGGAGTCAGCCAGCTACTTTTGCCTCGTGGACCGATTCCTTTATAGTTGTCGTATTTATAGTTTTACAATTTGGTTTTTCATATCATCCCGGGATTTTAAATGTGGAGGGAAAATTCGTAAATCATAAAATATTACAGTCAACTTCAATTTTTATGTTGTCTTTAAAAAAAATTAAACTCAAATAATTTTGGAAGAGAAGTAGAATAAAAACATTTGAATATCAGCTGAAATGTTTATTTCTTAAAAGTCAGCATTAAAAAATTTAATCTTTTTCATAAAGTACTACTGTTTCTTCTTTACTTTTTCAGTAATATTTTTATGACAGTCAATTATTTAAGTCCATTCCCACCATTTTATCCCTCAATAAGATTTTCTTGTAAACCGTCAAGAAGGAAGAATGGTGATAAGTCCACCCACCTTAAACAAACCTAAGATGAGAAACGCAATACTTTCCAGCCTTAGGGGAAAATTTTTAATGTGATGCCCATTCATATGAAGAAAATCCTCAAAACCCGAGGTCCACACAAGAGAACCAACCCTTACATGCCTTTCCATTAATCGAATTACCATACCTTCTAATTATAGTTAACTATCCAGGGTGAAAAAAAGAAATCGAAACTCTCACAGGTAAATTATATGTACCATGTCGTGGGATAGAAGCGCGGTTAGGTCCCCCCGCTATCCGAAAATTACATCCGCCGGCAACTTTTTCTGCTTGGATGGGTTTTGACCAATAGTATTTACACAATGGAAATAAGGACTCATAGGGATTATTATTAATTGCCTAATAATAATAACAGTATCTGAGAATAATTGCATTTAAAAGTGTAATAGACGTTATTGGAACAAAGATATTTCTTCACTCAGTCATTATTTATTCACGATATGTGAGACAAGTTATGGACCATCACTCATCAATAAGTTAAAAACAGTCAGTCGGTCGATTGGGATATTTCCTTAAATGAAAGTCGATTGAAAAGCAATGGAGGGTTTTAATTAATAATGCAATACAGGCCTTTCGAGAAATTTTATGTGATTCCTTCATCCCAAGGATTTTCATTAAATTAATTTGGTAGCCACCTGAAGACTGAAGAAGATGCGGTTCTGAACACCCCCCCCCCAAGTGCCATTTGTTAAATTTTCTCCTGAGGATGGGGCAGTGCGTAAACGCATTTGACTAATTGAACAAACTGCGTGAAGACGGACCCAATAATAAGTAACCCTATGCCAGTTACGCAAGAGCTCACCGACTCGCAGGCCAACACCCATCAACACATTTATCAAAGGTGAGCTGTTAAAATTAACATTAAGTATGCTTTATTTTTAATGACAAATAATGTAACTAATAATGACAATTATCCGTTGCACTGTCTGGACATTCAAAATAATGAATTGTGTTTGGAAAACTACATATAGAATTTTTTTATAGAACAACACTACATAAATTATTTTTGTGAGGTAAACAGCTTTATTTTTATGCCTAATTAAACGCACGGTCACCTATTTTTTCGACCTAAACCCGCTGATCCAGTATGCAGAGATACGTTGCAAATTATACCCCACTCAATTTAAAAATGTCATTCCTTAGTTCTATAAAAGGAGCACATAGTAATGCCGCCTTATATAAGAATCGGGCTCGAGCAGGATCTGGGTCTCCTGTTCCGATTTTTGGAGGAAACGGGGTTGTTTTATTGTACATAGTATCGATAGTTTTGTGTACCTAACATATTTTGAGAGTGATGATGGTTATGGATAGCAATAATTAGGGGTTTCTATTCCCCAGGCATTGAAGCCTTCTGGCTTATTGCACCTTCCTATTTCCCAGTTCAGTGTAATCGACTCCTTCTTTCCTCTAAAAATTATTAGGTCATCGACTACCGCTGCTACAATTTTATTCCATGGGTTTATTTTTGTAACCTAGGTTATATATTCACTGGGACGTTTCTTTGCATTAGAAGATGATACTAATCTACAAATGGACCATCATTGAATATACTCGCGTTGTGCAGATGTTTTCTCAGATGCCAGCGATAGTCTTAACACTCCTCTGAGTCTGGCCCTCTCCAATTGCAGTAGTGAGTTTGCCGGTCTTGGTGAGGGTTCTTTTAATAAAAGGTTATTTTTCTAGCACCCCAAAATATATTCATCCCTCCTTTTGCCTTCGTTGGATCCATTCTACGATGGGAGATTCTTTGCTGTTTTGAGAGTGAATGTATTTAGTGGCGCGATTGTAAGGGGGATCACAGCGGAATGTCGAGTACTCCTCTACTTAAACTGAGTGAACGACATGCGTTTGGTGCTGAATTGACCTAGGCGGTTGACAGTATCAGGAGCCCAACCAAGGATTACCACACCCGGGAAACTCTCGAAGCCTGCCGGTAATTTATTGTAAATTACAAAAGCTGTAATCTGGGTGGCGAGAAGCCATAAGTTCGATGTAAATGAATGTACATGCATGTACAGATTTCGGTTAATATAATTCTTCAATCGGCAAATAGTTGAAATTTTTATTTAGATTGTCCCTATCTATAGTCCGTTAATATTATTACTTTTCTCATGTAAATTACACTAATACTTGTTACACACTATGGCTCACAGCCAAAGTGCTCAGCACAATATTCAGTATCCTATTAATAAATTAAAAACTGACCAATTTAAACTAATTAATGAAACTTTATTTTGGAAAAGTTCGTTTTTAGCGTGGATATATAATGTGGCATTGAGATTGAAATAAGATTTTATCGTTTGCAATGTATAAGCCTACTCCCACATCGTCTAAAATGACATTACAATGAAAACCAAGCCTAAATGTTCTTGAGTAACTCACTCCTCCGCGGAAGTTATATTTGCAGATATAATTCAACGAACTACCATGAAAATACCGTTTTAAAAGGTCATTTGTTTGAAAAGCAAGCTTTTAATATTGAGCTTACAGATGAACAATTACTAAATGAACAAATGGACGGTAGTTTCGTGTGTCACGCTAATCGAATATTAATTTCTACCGGTAAAATTGTCAACCTCCGTTTTCTACCCACAACTGCCTACTCGGCTGTAAACAATTCTGCTGTTGAGGCAATATGTTAATAATTCTACTAATAAAAACCTGTTCCTGAACTTTTCAAGTAAAAGTGAAAATCTGAATCGAAACACTGCAGCATTTTAGAAATTTGGCTTAATACACTCAAATTTCGTTCAAGGAAAAAAATATGGCGATGGTGTAACTCTTTTTTTGTAACTTTTTGTAACTTGTAACTTTTTTGTAACTTTTTTTTAAAGAATAATGAATAGGCTTGATCGTTGAAAACTACAATTTATGTCTTCCTAGTTTAAAAATTTTGCTCTCAGAATAAAAATTTATAGGACAAGTAGTTTCATTTATTTTTCATAAACCCCGCGTATTCTTGGTAACAGAGTACATATTACACTCCATGTAATATAAAATAAATAATATTTTCTTTCTCTTATACGTTTCATCTTGCACTAAATTGTTCTGAACAAGGCCTTACCAAAAAATAATAAATCAACAGAAAACAAAATCGTGTTTAGCATCATGTTTCGGCAATCACTGTATTAAAGACTACTTATATTCAACTCAAGTGCACACCCAATCAAAATTTCACGGAAAAATTATGCATATGTCCAAGAAATGTAAATGTATGTTCCGAATGTAATTGTAATACTTTGGAAGGAAGACTTGTGTGTTCCGATTAGTTGTTAGATTAGTTAATCGACATCTCGTTTGGTAATTCTATAACCCTGGACCAACTGCCGAAAATTCACTCCTACAGGCAATGAACACCAAATTAAATCGCTCTCTCACTATGCTTTGCATACATTAAAACTGAGATCATTTTCATTGAATGGGTAATTAGTAATGTAAAAGAATAATTATGGTATAGTTCACTTTAATATTGCATGCAATCAGCTTACAAATTATATTCAGTTTAATAATAGTTCTTGCAATATCTAGTGATTCACACATTTAATTTTTCACAAACAGTAGTGCATTGTTAACAATTATTTTATTATGATTACTTTTATGTAATTAAATTGAAACTACTTTGGTCATCGCCAGCTGATCTTTCTGAGTTTTGGATTTCTCGTCTTATATTTATCGCGTTTTAAACCTACTAACTTAATTTATTCATTCTTCAAACAAATTATGATGTTTTATGATATGACGGTAGTGAATTTCTCTTTTCTTTATCCACATCGCATCTTACATCCTCCTCAATTGTGGATAAAATAGCAAAAAAGGCACAGAAACAAGATAGAAACATGAACATCTGGTCAACATTCACACTATGCCGAGTGCTCGATATTAATCGGGGAAATTTACACCTTCATTCACGCTAATAAATTACACTTACATATCAGACTTCTTTCAAATTACCCCAGATTGCTCAATATTCCTTGCAGTAAATAGGGATCAGCCACCCATCCGCTCTAAACAAATCAAATTCACACGCAATTTATTCACACTATCCCGAGTATTCCCAATTCTTCAAGGTAATTGAGGACAAACCATGACATCTCGCTAATGCATTACGTACACACACCACAAATCACTCACATTGCCCCGGAATTTATATATATATATATATATATATATATATATATATATATATATAATCATTCTTAAACAGATGTCACAACGGCAACATTATGGGTCGTGGCGAAGGTTCGGGAAACCATTGACCACCTGATAGAACGACTGCCTTGATTTTCCGGTGGTAACATTGCTTACTCTACGTATACAAGTCGCGTAGCGCTTAAAATGTTGTTTAGAAACCCCCCCCCGATACTTAACCGAGACTCAATAATAATTTACTGTTTTCACGAAAAATAATGTTTAAAAATTATGCATTTAATATTTTTTCCAGTAAGGTTTCCAGTGATTCCCTTTTTACGGTTGATAACGTGTTGATTAAATGTAATGTTCGAAGTCCCAAAACGGTAAATGCCGTATGTTTAGATATGGGTCGGGCGTGGGTGTATCACAATGTACACAACTTTATCACAAACCCAAAGGACTCATTTTGAAGTTTGACGCCACAGTGGAATTCGTGCAAAGGTGTGCCTCGTTGCCGGTGCAATTTTCAATTAAACGGTTTAAAATAAAATTTAAAAGTAAATTTCTTCTAACTGACTATTTCATTGTAACTCTTCATATCTCTCCATTACAAAATTTTTACAACATAATAGCAATATTTTTCTTTGGTTTCCTTTTAGCCTCTCTCACTCACTCTTACTAACTCTCTCCACCCTCACCCTCCCGCCCTCTCTTTTTCTCTCGCTCTCTCCTTCGCACGCAGGCGATATAAATTTGATACATTAGCCATCCTACAAGATCCTTGTGAAATATTTACCTAATTTCCGGCAAAGGGATCAACGTATGTTCACCTAAGAAGAATTTCCGTTAATAATGTACCTGTTGACCGCAAACCTAATAAATTTATTTAATAATGTATTTATAATCCAATCTATTCAGGTACACGCCCAAAAATTATTAGTCATAAAGTTTAACGATACTAAAATTGTTATTCCGCATTTTCATAAATTTACATGTAACACATTCAAAAATGAGTGATACATATGTACAATAATAAATGGTTTTTGTGGGCTTATAATTGAATATTTTTAATTTTAATCTCGCTTGCAGAAAAGTGGATTTTTGGACTAAATAATATTTCAGAACGTCACAACATTGAAAAAATTTCGAACCGTAGCAATAATAATCGTTTCGACATGTTGATCTGATAAAATATCAAGTGCGCAAATAAGATACGCCGTTGTGAAATAAACCCGTGTCGAAATTGGGACTTGACAACTGCTTCCGAACTTTGCCTGATTCAATAACTGCGAGCGGCCAGCTTATAATAGAAGGGTCGATCGCAATCATCACGACTCCAAAATAATCCAAAAAATTATTCATGGGACAAGTCGTTCACCTGATGATGCACCGGCGGTTGTGGCAGTTGGTGTTGTTGCTGGTTCGTGAGTAATCCAAGTCTGACTTTGTTGTATTTTTTGAGAAGCACTCTCCACACGACGTAAGCCATTTAAAAATGAAAAACGCGGACCTAGGCGGGCACCGAGCGTGAAAAGTGCGCGAAGAAGACTGGAGAAGGCCGGACGAAACAATGACTCTACTCTCCCGGTTGAGCGCGAGCTGCCGGAATCCGAACGAAACTATAATTCACACGCCTTCTTATTTTTAATCAGATAATTAATTATTTATTAGTTTAATATTAGACGAAAAACGGGATCGACAAAACTGGACTCGATGAATCGAATGAAGTCGACGAATGACGCAATCGTCTTTAAAAAAATAATATGTCCAATTTGTGCTTACATGCACTTCGCAATTTTTTTTTTAAATTTGCAGGCTAATAATTAAACTAATTTCTCTATCAATTTACCTAGGTACAATATAGATAGAGAGAGTAGATATAAAAATTTGTCGATTGATGCATTAGACTTAGAACTGAATAACGATTTATCTTTGATTCAACGAGCAAAATTCCTGTGTAATTTATGAATAGAAGGGTTTATTCTCAATGACTCCGAGGAATATCGAATATTCTGGGGAAGTATGAATGTAATTTATTAGCATGAAATGTAGCATATCCCCAATCACCCCGAGGGATATCAAGTACTATGTGGTTTGGTAGTAGTTTAGTGAATGAACGTGCAAATGTAATTCATTAACGTAAATAGAAGTATATACGCAATTTACCATAGGCATATCAAGTATCCTTGGGTAGTGTGAATGCTAAGCAGACTAACATGTTTTTATAAGGTTTCCATGTATTGGTGTTTGTTATTTGTCTTATTTTATCCACAATTAACAAGGCCCCCATAGAGGCTAGAAATAGGATAAAGAAAAGTGATATTTGATTACCGTTATACTATGAAATACCGTAACTCAGTTTGAGAAACAGAAAAAGAAATTAGTAGTATTAAAATACAAGAAAAATAATAAAAGAAATGTAAAGTTAAATAAGAGAGGAATGGCGATCACGATGGACGATTGCTCAGAAAGTAATTGTCCATTAGTGCGTCTTTTTAGTTGAACCAGAAATTTGTTTGCAGAACCGCAAAAACAGGTACTTCGGTGGAAGACGTAACATATTCCGAGTTTTGTTCTTTACAAGTCGAACTCAATTGTCGTACCTGACCATCGAAAAATGGAGAGGATCGAAGACAACTGACGTTAAATAGCATACCTAGCGTGTGAATGATTTAGATGTGGAAGAAATATCATATTTAATTGGATACGATTCGATTAATAAATAAAAGCTAAAGTAATATTGGAGGAGTCGATATGACCTACTTTGTGCTTACTATCAATAAATGCATAATGAAAAATTTATGTGCAACATTCAACCGATAAATTGACAAGGAAATGCTTATAACTACAAATCAGATCACAGGTCAGGTCAATAGAGAGCTGATCTCTTCATCCAGAAAGAAACCACAATTCACTGACTAATGACTAAACCGGCTCCAATAGCCTACTCACATAAAAAGTAACAATTGAAGCTTCCTGAGGCTTCAAGCAACTTCTTGCAGATAATGCTCTTGGGATATCTGTCGAAGACATAATTCCAACATACGGATTTGATAAAGATTTCAAATTAAAACCCCCTTTAGAGCAAACTTGGTAAAAGGAAACCTCGTTAATGGCGACTATATCGGGAATAACCTACCTAACCACAATCCATGCAAAGACTAGACTAATAGTTGGTCTGCTAACTAGGCAGATCTGGAGGCACTATAGACTGTGATTCTATTTCTTGTAGAGGAAAATCCAAGGTCTGAAGTACTGAAGGATATACACAGGAGCCCTTTATGATATGAAAAGCTTAATAAAGAACTAAAATCTGGTAAGAAAGCTCTACATAATAATGGAAATTTCACAATACATTAATATGGGTTGAGGCGTGTAAGGCTGTAAAGAGGCTCTTTGATTCCTTAATCTCTTTACCGTGGCTACATATGCATGTCTATATGCCTTATAATGCCAGAATATCAACAATGATCATATTTTGCTAGTTGGTTGTAGTGCCGAACACGTCGAGAATTGATGGAGCCAAGGCAGCCTCTCTTAGTTGTTTCCTGAGGTAGGAAGAAATTTGCGGAATTCATCACTTCTCAATCTACAGTTTTTGTCGACTTCGCATCATACTTTTTTTCAACACCAGCGATCCTTCTTGTTGTTTTTATTAATGAATGCGTTTGGTTATTTGTTTCTTGTTTAAAGCCGCCATTCCTTTGTTGTAGTTTTTTTTTAAATTTTAATTAAAGTCTTTTATACAATTGTAATTAAAGTCTTTGTTTTTAATTCCTTTGCCACTATTCTTATGACGGGGAAAGATCCACTAGAATAAAGCCTTGATTTTGTGTGGTTTGTCAGGAACACTAAATGATCGGTCATAGCCGATAGTAACTTTGATTAAATTAAATTTTGGGATAAATTCTACCCTTTACTGATAGAAGATTATTTTTTTCAGCTACTTCAAGAGAGCATTCTAAAATGTTAGAAAAGATTCAGTTTGCTGAAGTCCATCTTGATGAACACGAGGTACAAACTGTCGTTTTTAATATAGGTCTTCAAAATAGTGTAACACTAGTCAGTGGAACAACCCTAAACCTCCTTTCTATCAACCCAGATCTTCAAGTAGGGTTTATTTGTCTTTGTCTCCGTCAATTGTCATAACTATTACTAGTCGGTGATGAAGTCAGGGTTTTTTCTGTATTGGTTTTGATGTTGTTTTCTACTGAATATTAGCATTTTTGTTATGTAGTGTTTTTAGTGGTGTGAAAGTAGTCTGTGAATGAAAGTTGTTGGTGCATTCCGTCTTTGAGTGTTATTTTTCGGTTATCGCTCGGTTCTCCAACACGTTAAGTTTTCGTCCTTTGTGTGCGTTTTGTATTAAAGTTATGCTTATTTCTACTGTGTTTGGTTCGTGAGTGTGATGTATTAATTTTATGGCGTAATTTGATTTTCAGTTGTTCTCTCCGAAGTATCGGAGATATTCTTCGAATTCATCTCTTAATTTCGTATATGCATTGACATGTGATGCTACGAACCCGTTATTGTCTAGCGAGATAGTTGTGTCTATGTTTCTTTTAATAAGTTAACTTAGTACTATTTTTAGTCCGAGTTTGTTGAAAAAATTAGGTTTCTTTTACACTGCATGTGACCTTTTTTGTCTATGATTTATTTATTTTTTGTCAAACCAAATTAATTTTCTTTCCTGTCATCAGAACAGTGAATATTTTTTCATTTCTGTTCATATTAGCTTCATTCCTTTTCACCGTGTGCAAATCAAATAATACAAAATTAAATAGAATAAACCCAGGATTACAAGACCTTTGCATAAATCCAAATCGGACTAATCGAATTCGGCGATAAGCTTTAACGCTCTTCGCAACGTGTCAAATTTAGAGGTCGTTTCCATTTTCGAAAATCTTCTCGACTGAATACTTATTTTACATTTTTTACTGCGTATAATATAAAAATTCCACGTAGAGGGCCTAAACTGGATTAAGTTTTACATCCAACCAAGAGAAAAAGGGGTCTGAAAAAAACATTACGACGCGACTAAAACGTAGATTCTTCCTTTTGTATCGATTGTGATGAAGATTTCCTCTTTCTAAATGCCAATTTGACTCCAGTTATACTTAGTTTTATTGCCTCGCCCTTTGAAGAACCCATTTTCTCAAAGAGAGATTCACATAATATTTTAATAATTATAAACGACTACAAAAGAATAAGAGTACGAATGAAAGAGAAAGTAGATTCAACCTTAAGGCAAGATTTAAACGAATTCCGAACACGTTCTCTATCGTCCTAAGTATTATAGCCCAGTAGTAATTGATTTTTTTCAACTTACACTGGGTGGTCTTCGGCCTTCCAAAGCGTTTACGGATATTATATGTAGGGCATATGGCTATGAAGTGCCTTATGGAGAAGCAACGATCATCACCTATAGTGTCTGTGTGGATGACCATTAAGCAAAAAAATTCTCGGATTGCTTCATGTAGTTTCCTGGACCAACTGGAAAACTTCGGAGAAAGTGGCATTGATGTCCATTTTATATGGACCAATTTGAGCTAAAAAGGGGTACTAAGAAACTATTAGTCACAATGCCACCTTAAACGAATCACCGTGTATCAGTGACAAAAATAATGTGATATATCCAAGGCAATTAATTAAAAGAGGATTTTACGCAAATCACTAGCCAACGATCGCATCCATGATACAAAAAAATGTTCTTCACAATTATCTCTAGGTTTAGACCACAATCAGCACCAAAGATTGGTACTTTTGAAAATGCGGGAAGTGACAGCGGAATTTTGCATTGATCGTCGTCCACAACGGAATGCCTATAGCGACCTTCACTGTCTTCGAGATCGAAATCTCCAAGAAGGAATTTCTGAAACCATCACTGTACCTGAATTCATAATGAGCCAAACTATACTGGTGTGAAGCGCGGTTTGGGCCGTACGTCCCCCAAATTTAAAATCGTACAAATAAATTAGATGAAAATCGTCTTTGGACATATTTAATTTCGTGGGCTCCCTCTCTTATAAAAGTCAATATAAACTAAAATGTTTAGTTTAAAATATAACCGTTAAAACCATCTGAGCGGTCGGCAGTGCGCTGGCCAAGTTCCAGCAAGCCACCATCCATCTTAGCACGAACCAATTTACTCGGTTTCTCTTACCCTCATATCTCTGCTTCATCCTCTTAAGATGGGCTTTTGAAATTTGAAATATAAATTAAACTTAGTCGATTAGCACATTTTAAAAATTGAACCCTTAATGTTTAGCCTTTTCGAAAGGGGAGAATTTCAAATTTGCATTTTTGTTACTAACGAATTTATTATCACGATTATAAAGCACTTCCCGAATAGCTAACAAAGAGAAATTGGGTAAAAAGAAATTGGGTAGGGTTTGTACCGCAAGTAAAGGAAAAAATCTGGAAATTGGATTTTTTTAAATTAGTGTCGCTGTGGGGGGAGAGTGTAATCTCATTATAAAAATTAAAAGAAACTTCCTTAATCGGTAGAAACAAAATGAAATGTGGCACATAGATAGGTTTTATATTGCAAAAAAAGATAATAATCTAAAAGTGCAATCTTCTCAAAATTTGTAGGTTTAGTCTCTGATTGAGCAATGAGGAGTCTGGATTTTTTTCCTTTCTTATGAGTCCGCTACCTCCCCTTTGCCCACCTGTGTGAGCAAGCAAGGTCTTGGTGTTTTAATCCTTATTCAGCAAGTGTTAACTAATAAACATAAAAGGACTGTATTATTCATGAAGCCCTTTTGAGTTTAGGTGATGGACTAAAACAAGACATGACCATGGTGTGCCATTATATTGATAGGATAATTTTTTTTTCTTTTTTTTATGGGGTCTGGAACTGGCCCTTTTTTCACGGTAAGGGTTTTGCTGGGATTCATTATAATCCATAAATTAAAGCCAAAGGTCGTGGGTTCGTATACCGCATATATCACATTTTTCATTTCGAAAAAATTGTGTATAATTAATTGTACACTGACAGGCAAAAAAATTCCACCCAATTGTTTTTTTTCTTGATAAAAGAATATTCCGCCCTTAATTGTTTTTACCAATAAATATTTGTTTATGCTGTTTTAAATTGGAAATATCAATTAGAGATAAACACACTTAATCCTTAATCCAAAAAAAGATAAATGATTTTTCCATGTTTACTTTACATAGAATTTAAAATGCTTATTCAGTCTCATTTTGCATTCTGAAACAATAAACTGTTTAGTTTGTATCTTTGTGCCAAAAATGCTGCTTAGTGCTTAGGATGTTGCGCGTGGGGTGGCACTTATTGATGATAGTTGTCATCCGAGTTCCCTACGAAACACTCCGTTAACTTTTTTCTAGCAACTGTGTGCTACCATAAAAGGCCTGTAGGGTAACAGAACCACAGAACGACTGTTTTTTAACTTTGAGCATTTGACGAAACCGGAACCTTATTGTTGTTCAAGAGATTCATCATCAACTACAGTTAGTCAAGTATGGACTGATGGCTTAAGAGGATTGACCAAAATTAGCCAGAACAGACAGAGTTGCAAGGCTCGCATTTGCTCGAGAGCACAGCCATTTGTATTTAGACGACTGATTTGCTGTACATTTTACATACAGGTGAGTGTAGATTTGCTCTACCTGAAATTTTCCCCAAGCCAACCTTTTCAACGTAGCTCACGGATGGTGAGGGCGGGAATTTCAATGGAGGGCTGTTCAGAGTTGGTGGTTGTTTGTGGAGACGGCCTATCTTTGACGGCCCACGTGGATGAAATTTTGCAATATTATTCGTTGCCTATCCTCGTTGAAATCAGCGACAATCCTATTCTAATGCCCGACCACATGTCGTCGCATAGTGCAAACGTACCTTCAACAGCACAACATCATGGGTCTTAGCCTGGCCAGCCCGTTCTCCAGATATGAACCCCATCGAACATTTATGGTATAACCTCAAAAAACGAATAATAGCACGTCCATCACCTGATACACTCCACTATCTTAAAAGGGTTATCTCAAGAATGGGCTAACCTAACAGAGACATTTCCAGACTGGTAGGAAGTATGCCGAGGCAAATGGAGGAAATATGCTATACTGAAATGATAATTAAAAATCTAAAACAAATTTTATCTGGTCATACTTTCTTTTCGTTAGCAATTTACTTTTTTTATTTTTTAGAGAAAGACCCAATAATTAAACGTTAAAAATCTTAAACTTTGACTGATAAAAATATAAATCAAGTTATATTACAAATGGGTGAAATGTTTTGGTTGTCAGTTATATATGTATAATTAAGAATAACATGATAAAAGTAATAGAGTCTTCTTTATTTTATAAAATTTAAAAATCATTTTGTCTGTCTTTTCAAATGGGTTTTTTCAAAGACACCGGTTCCTCGAGGGTTCTTATAACCCCTTGAAGTTGAAATGCCATCGTAAAAAAATCTTTCCAATTTCAAAATGGCTGCGCTCCGACTTCACAATCCACATTATTCCTCCCTCTCAAAATAACTTCCTGCAAGATTTTTCAAGCTCTATGCCGAATTCAAGCATTCAATATCGGAAATTACTTTTCTTTCCAAACGGAGTAAAATTAAACGTGCTTATAAATAAAATAAAGATAAAACAATAAATCTCCCAACGCGGACCGGTTCAAAGATAACCAATAAGGACACGACCCTCGAAATTGAGTCACAAAATTTGGTCCGGTCAAGACTAATGTTAACAAGTAGACTGAATTTGTAACTTTAAAAAACTAATTAATGAATAAATAATCAAACGAAAATGAAATAAAAGTGGGACTCACCTCGAGCCACAGCCTCTTAACGCGCGGAGGGGTGCAGGGGGTGTAGAAGACGTTGAATTTGACGGTTGTGAGAGAAAAGCTTGGGAAAATCTTAAAACCGTTTGCATCGAATCCATCAATACCGTAAAGTTCGCGACCACGATCTCGAAAGAAAATGAAATTGTGATGTCATAAATTGCACTTTTTTTTCAAACGGTACAAAATATCTGAACAATGATTACGCGCGGAACGCTAGAATCGCACTGTCTTGGACGGAGAAAGTAGAAGGGATAAGCCCTAGGACCACTGGGGTTGGTCACTACAAATCACCTGATTCCATCCCTTTAGCGAATCGCGAACGAGTATTTTACAGTATAAAAAACATTACAAGGACCGAATTGGACACCTCCATCTTATTTATCTAAAACTTTACCAAGTTCCACAACCCAAGCCTTGTCCAAGTGGACAACCCTTCAACTCATATGACGTCTTAAGCAGAAATGGCCCCGTGACCTCCTTTTTCAGGAATAGGAAATGATGAAGTGACGGGAAATAATAGTAATCAGTGGTCAGGTTTGTTAAAAATTTGAAACAATAATATTCCGTTATATTTACCAGGTTGCGCATAGTTCATTTCAAGATCAAGGGAGGTGCCCATTATGGGTACAGCTTGTAATAACAACTGCAGAGAACTAAATAAACAAAAAAAAGACCATGCGCAGCCTTGGGATATGGCACCGGGAGCTGATCGCTATACAAATATCTCAACGCCATAAATATTTTTGATTGTATACAGTATCTTTATGTGTGGTTTTTATTGGAATGAATGTATTTATTTGCGTGAATAGAATCCCACCTTATTCCCTAAATACCATAATGGATGTCGAATATTCTGGGGTAGAGTTAATGAACACGTGAATGCTATTTATTAGCAAGAATGGTAGCTGATCCCAATTACCTTCAGGATTTGGAATACTGTGAGGGTACAGTGAATGAATGCACAAATATAATTTATTGACATGAATGAAAGGGTTTAACCCCAATTATCCAGTAAAATTGAAGTACTCTGGAGATACAGCGAATGTAATTTATTAGCGCGAATGAAGAAGTTTATCCCCTAGGAATATCAAGTTCTCTTGGGAGGTGTGACCCTTAACCAGATCATGTTTTTTGCATTGCTTCTGTGTATTTGTGTTTGTTATTTGTCTTATTTTATCCAAAATTGAGGCCCTGGTATATACAGAGGCTAGCAATAGGACAAAAAGAGAGTTGGTTACTGTCATACCATAAAATATTGTTACTCAGCTGGAGAAACGGAAAAACCAATTAGTAGATTTAAATTGTAAGAATTAAAGAAATGAAAACCTAAAAAATAGAGGGCTGGTGATAACCAATGTGGTTTGCCAACCCTAAAACCTACATATAATTTTTTTTTAAATACATAAAAACAACCACTCTTTCACATTTCAAACATATTTTGCAGTTATGTGTTTCCTCTTCAGCGATAACTTTTGCCAGCCTGGAAAGTGGTCAGAATAATTTTATTTGCTTCTCTTGGTGTAAATAGTTGTGAAAATATTAATGTATCATCAAATTATATATTGCAACCAAAAATTGCAGATTGTAAAAAGTATTGAAATGAAAAAACTTATAGAGGCACATTGATCTTATTTTATTAAATTAATAAGGTACATAATTCTTTTTCTTTTCTTTTTTAAAATTTTAAACAGTTCATAATTTATTCCATGATATTATATTTAAATGTACATGGTGATAAACCTTTCACAAGGATAATATTCCAACACGTTGTTCATGGTAAAACATATGGATTCAACAACTATGTATGTGTATCAAAAGAAAAAATTATCTCTAACCAAATATACAAAAATGTAAAACGAAAAATAAATAACAAAATAATAGGAGTGCTTTTTCTTTAAAATTTATAGTGTTATTAATACTAGTTTAAATAGTCACGATATGTTCTGCAATCAACTAAAATGTTTAGACTGGTTAGGGGCTGGCTCGCACAATTAATTGCACTTGTTAAAACATTGTGACTTGAGTTTATTAAAAACAAAAGAAAATAGTTTCCTAGGAAATTTCTAAGTGTAATTATTTAAAATTTGGTATTAAAACAGGTCTGTATAGCATATAGTTGAGAACTGTCGCTATCTCTGATCCTTAGCTTTCCTTTCCAAATATGCCAGGCGACGCCTTCTCACTTCTTCCACATCCGTCTCTACTGAAATTCACATTCATAAATCAACAGAATACAGTTTTGATCTGATAACAACAAACCTTCTCGTGCTTGAATCGAGGCTGGTGGTGCCGTTCGTGTGTTTGCTGGTGGTGCCGTACGAGTGTTTGCTGGTGGTGCTGTACGAGTGTTTGCTGGTGGTGCTGTACGAGTGTTTGCTGGTGGTGCCCTACGAGTGTTTACAAAGACTTTTTCTGCCCTCTCCCCCGGTTTTTCAAACTCTTCCAGACTCATCTGGATAGCGTTGAAGAGGTCCTCCTCACTAAATTCACAAACAACAGAAACTCATTAAGGTAAAATTATAGCAAAATCGCCTAATTTCTCACCTTTTCGAATCTGGCAACTGGTGGGTATGGTTTTGGCCGGAAGACTGCATCCTGAACTGTTCTTTGAACATAGAAGTGCCTACAACTGTTAAAGTGAGCTTCAAAACTTTGTAATTTCAATAATAAATTTTTACAAAAATCATACAAGAACTTGTCGATGGTTTGGAAGCATCCAAGCTTTGTTTGATTGCATTTTGAAGAACTTTGTCTGGAGGCTCATCCTCCAAGCTCTTTTGGATCGCTTGTTGGAGCAACTCTTCCTCCTCATCTGCTTCGTAATTACCCGCACTTATCCTAATAAATAATTGCATGTTTTACATTGACTTCACTTGAAAAATTGGCTTTTTTAAGAATTAAAAATAATTATAAATAGCTAAACAGCCAACTCAATTAGTGATTTTTTATCAGATTAGGAAAATATGATACATTTAACTGTCAACAAAACAATTACGAGAGGACAACCAGAAAGACATTTTACAGAAAATAAATTCCTCTAGTTACAATTTTTCTATATTTATTAGTTTTGACTTTGACCTGATTTATTAGTTTACTTTGTGCATGTTAGTACGATGTTTGTATCTTTCTAATATGAGAGCTGGACTCTTTAAGACAAGCACACCACGACCAGCATTGGTTGTGCATCTCCATCATTGTCTAGACCTCCTGATTTAGCTTAAGGCTTTTTACCAGATCCCAAAGCTTTATCAAAGACTCCCGTGTGTATCTTTCAATCCTTCAGACATGGAAACCCCCATTACTTTCTGGTCAACCCAGATGTACATGTCATTGACAACAGTCATTCCCTTGCCAAAGTTCATTCACTCAGTACAAATCTAACAACACCAGTGAGTAACTTTAAACATTCAACTATTTACTTATTTTTTATTCATTTATTTATTTTATATTTTATTTTTTTCAACGAAGAGTGAAGTCATTTCAACTGCCACTCATGATTAATGAAGTGTTACTTCATTTTCCGCCTTCGTCTCTGATGTACGTTAATGACACATTTACAATTAAATATTCATGTATACTACACACACCATATAAAATATTTACAAACAGGATAACACCCCCTTAAGAAACGAAACAACCCAACATTTAATTCGCCCACCCGAGTACAATCTTGACATTCACTGAGCATCCTTTCAGTACAAACGGGCCCTATGCGGGTTTTGGACAAAACGCAGGTGTCAGGCGGGTATGGCCAATCCTAAATCGGGTTATTAAGATCCTTTCCTTTCGTTTACGACTCCCAAGAAACCAAAGTTCGGTCGTGCTCTTGATACGCAGGAGCGCCTTGTTCTCGAACGACCGGGCCAACTGATTTTATTACTCATTAGTAATGATATAACAAATTAAGATATAAATTAATATTGCTACTTAAAAATAAAACATAAAATAATTACGATAATGGAAATTACTTCCGAGGTATAATCGATTGGTTAACAGCCCAGAACAGGGAGAACCTCCTCGAATAGGTACTCCGATTTGAAGGTTCAACAAAACTTAAGCTTTTATAAGCTTCTTCTCGAGGACTTGCTTAATTCTTAAATTAGCAAATATGTCTAAAGCGGGGGCAAAAGTTATGAAAGGATTTAAAAAGGTCGTCGATAAAGTCAACCACGGTAATAGGATAAAAACTAACATACCGGCAGGTTTAGCAGCACCGGGCCCTCCACTGGGACCTATGCTAGGACAGGTAAATTTTAACGCACCCAACACCCCGATTAGTTATATTTCTTTATTGCCTTTGTCTTGTAGCATGGCATTAACATCGCGTCTTTCTGCAAAGACTTCAATGAACGGACGAAAGACATAAAAGAAGGGATACCTCTACCAAGCCGTATAATGGTCAATCCTGACCGAAGTTACAGCATTGTCATCCATAAACCACCTGCTACGTTCTTCCTAAAGCAAGCAGCAGGGATTCAGAGGGCTGCAATGGAGCCTGGTAAGTTTTCACCAGTGTAGATTTTCATCAAACCAAAATTATGAGTGATTATTTTACATGAATTCGTTCGATAAATTGGTGGCAAAGATCACAATTTAATCTTGTTACACTCATGTTTGGTTTAATTCAAAATTCAGTAGACTCCATGGGTTATACATACCAAGCATCACTGGATATGAAACACCTCAAATGTCAGTCTTTGAAAGATTTTCTTCTACCTGCATACTGATCAGACACTATCATATTATATACCTATTCATCTGTTATGTACTTATTAGTTATGAACACATATTTCAAGTTTTTTAAGAATAAGAAAACAATAATGCACAGTAACACACATAAAGTATGTCATAGTATCACTATTCTTGAAATAGCAGGGTTCAAATGCAGGGCTGCTGGATTCAAACCAGCAACTTAACCTTACAGTAATAAGCATTGTGTCAACAACTTAACCTTTGTAACCACTGGGTTGAATCTGTTACATTAGGTTAAGCCCATTTCATTGGCCTAGGCGCTAAAATGTAAATACTGCATTCTTACAATTGTATTGCTTGTAGGTCAATAAGTGGAAAGGAAAGGTTAATTTAGTAGTCGTCTGCATTAAAGACGACTGGAATAATATTTTATTCAATTATGGAAAGCATTAACAAAGCAACAAAAAAGGAGAAGTGAAGATGCTTGATCCTCAACGCACTCCATAAGTGATGGGCTAGGGAGAGGAGGGGCTTATCTGTTATACATAGTACGTGGGAATGATCTGGGGAAAAAAGATTGAAACCATTTTGTAAAGAATACTTCTAGGGTACTTGCAAAGACTAATAAGGATTTAATGCCTGAAATCCAGATCACTTCAAAACCAGATATTTATTTATATTTTTATCTCTTTTTTCAATGTTAGCCAGATGACATGATGATTAATGTATTTTGGGAGGAAGGGAACTGAAAAAAAAGCTCCTGCTCGCCCATCGTGACTCTGGGCCTGCGACACCAGGGCATCACCCATCATCTCCCTTGGGGAGTACTCCAAGGCAAACATCTTTGCAGAATACATCAAGGCATAAAAGCAATGAATAAAATCTTCCAATGATAACTTTAATTTCAAAATCAGGGCATTATACAAATCAAAATAAGACAAAATATTTCTAATAAAATTATATAAGATAAAGTGTTAATTAAAATATTTTAGATTGTAGTTTTGTATAATGTCTCGACCATGTTTCCTTTTGTTTTTGTTTTAGGCAAAGAGATTTCCGGTAAAGTGACCCGAAAGCACATATACGAAATTGCAAAAATCAAATCAGAAGATCCTGTATTCGAGTGTGTGCCTTTGGAACAAATTTGCAAAAGAATGATTGGCATTGCTCATTCATGTGGCATTGAAGTTGTCGACAAGCTCGATTCACAAGAATACCAGGCATTTTTAGAAGAGAGGAAACTGATTATTGAAGAACAAAAGAAACAACTTCAAGAAAAGAAAGAAGCCAAAATGTTAAGATTAGGTTAAAATTTTAGTGTCTTGTAATCAATGTATCAACTTAATAAAATGTAAAATAGCATTTGTTAGATTTTTGCCAAGTTGGTAGAAAATGTAAATAAATTGTTTAAATTTTTTTATTTTTCAATTTCTGAAGTTCTGGAACTAACCGATTCTTACCACATAACAAATAATAAATACCTCAATGCTTTCTGAAGCTCTGAATCCTCGTTTGAAACATTGTTCAACTTTGGTTTTACAACTTGCACCGCTGGATTTCTATTTAAAATTTCATTCGCTTCACAAGCAGGAAGTTCACCAATAACAACAAATATAGAATAACCTATAACCAACCAATATTTACATATTTTGAATAGATAAACATTAAGACGCAAAAATCACCTTCTTGTTGTAACTGAGCAAGGAAAATAGACAGATAAGTCGGCGAAATGAGTTCTGGCCCACTGAGAAGTGAGTTGAGGTTAAACCACTGATGGCCAATTTTCCTTATCGTAAGCCAATGGTCCCTGTAATTACATATAAAGGCAGTCATGTCCCTAAAATGGAAATATACAAAATTAAATTTAACAAAAAAATTGTCAAGGTAAAAACTGAAAAAAAAAAAAAAAAACATACTGAGGACTGTCCTGGGCAAGAGTTGCCACTGGTGCACTACTTTTATAAGGGATCAATTCCAACTCCCAAACTGCTAAAGCTGCGCTTATGACTTGTACAGAAAAATAACCACTGTCATCACAATTTCCAGATGGTTGCTGAAAAACAAAACAATAAGTATGTACGCGAATTAAATTGTGTCAAACTTACTGCAAGGAACTTCTGGTAGTCCTCAGTGTCGTCTCCCAACTCGGCCATCCTTTTCCGTTCCTCCTCGTCCATTTTCAATGCTAGTGTGGCAAGGTCGACTGGGCTAAAATACTGCCCTTGAAGAAGATTGTTTAAACAGTGTTGGGCACATAAAGAGCCATCTTGCTGTAATTTAATTAAACAATTAGACCTTTGTTAGTAAAATTGATATTTAACACTATATAACAAACTGCTGTTATCAATATATCAATTTTAATAGAAAAAATTCAAGAACTAAAACACACAACTGTCATATCATAATGTATCATAATATGTTAACAACTTGTGTTTTAAAATGTTTTAAATTATTTCATCAGCTTATGGTTAAATAATTAAAAGCAGCAGCGTATTTAGCCGAAAGTCATGGTGTTCTAATCCCACCTGACAAATTTTTCATTTTGAAAAAAAAATTATGAATAATTAATTGAGAATTTGTTTTATTACTTGAATTTTTTGTGGCAGTAACTAGTTTGCTCTCATTATGATGCATTTTAAAATGCGAAATGCCAATCGTAGACCTCCTACCCAGCAAGGAAAGGAACCAAGATTGGTAGTGATCAAATTACATAATATTAATTGTTACATTCACTAATTTCGTGGTCTGCTTGACTAATTAATATTTTGCAATTAATTAAGGCTTTTAGTTGAGATTTAAAAAAAAATTTAAACTCAAAGTTGGGGTGGAGATAGGAAGTTGGATTGAGGTCACGATAGCTCAAGTGGTAGAGAAGGGGCATATCTAGCCAAAGACCATGGGTTCGAATCCCGCTCATGCCACTGACTTTTTTATCTCAACTAAAAACCACAATTAATTGTTACAAAAAAATTTAATGAGGGCCTGCAACAGCACCTTTTATTTTCCAACTCCCCACCATAAATCCATTCTTTAAATGAAAATCAATTAGTAACAGGAGAAATAGTTTTAAAAAAATGGAATAACCATTAATTCAGGTCTTTGTGTAAATCTTGCCAATTGTCAATAGCCAAAGACCAAAAAGACAAAATATATCTCATAGACTTTGTAACATGCCACAATGTAATCTGAAATGACCAGTATTGGGCTAGTGTGAATCTCATTGTTGTCTAGAGCTCTGCTTAAGGACATGTTCCGCTGTTTCTTGGCAATATCTGAACAGGCTTGTTTCTGCCCCTCTGAGTCTTTACATATGCCTAAGGTGTCTGCAGTGTTCAGTCAGCAGTCAAACTATTTGATAAACTTTTTGTGTACCTCTGTCCTGGACTACATTTCAACAACGAAGGACTAATTTTTAATCCATTGTCTAATGGATCCACATGTTTTGTTATTTGGTATGCCACAAATGGTTCTGGGCCTACAAGTATCCTCATTGAACTTTCCTTGGCCAATTTGCCAATTTATTACTGTATAGTTAAACTCATACATATGCATAATCGCACTGTTTTAGTCTATGGTTATTTATTTATTTACATTTATTTTTATTCATTTTTTAATTTTTTTGCCCTACATGTTTTTGTGGTTTGAACCCATCAGTTGCAATGAATCCCTGAACCTTTGCCAGTACAGACTCTTGTTATCTGCTTTCACTCATCTGCAGTTGCCCTCCCCCCAGAAGAGTTTTATTTTAATTTTATTTATTTATCTTTTTATTTTTTTTCATTTGTGTTGATGTCATGCATAGGTGTGTACCTATTGATGTGATTTCCTATGTGGAATAAACTAAATAATAAACTTTATGTATGCTACTAAATATTGTATTTTTTATTTTAAAAAACCCTGAAATATGTGTACATAAGTTAATATATAGAAGCAAATGCTCCAAAGCCTGAAATTTGAAATTATCTGCAGTTGACATTATCTACTGTGATGATCGGTACATATACCTCACAGATAACTAGAGTCTACTGTACTTCAATTGAGCGCTGAATTAATCATGGTTGGATAATGGATTACAGTGAGAAAGTATTTATACTGATCTAAAAAAGACAATTTATCATCCAAGTTCTCAAATTCTGAGGCACAGTTGAAGTACAAAATGGTACTGTACTACAAAATAAGATACAGGTTCAACAGTTCAATATGACAGTTCTACTCAAATATTGTTTTTGGCAGTTATTTAGATTTCAAGCATTTCAATGCTCATCTGATTAGATTTACATTTTGAAACACAAATTTTACAGCTGTCTAAATTGTATGTTGAAATCCCGGAACCGGCAAATAGGCAAAAAATGTAGATCTAGTTCTTCAGTATTTCAGGATAGATTTACTAAACCTAGGTTGTGTTAAGGCTAGAATGGTAGTGTGTACAAACAAGTGTGTACAGATATTGCTAGGAAGAAGAAGAAACAGAGGTCACATGTCTTTAGTTGGTGTGAAGGTTTATGTAGGCCAATACTCATACTCCTAGGAGAAGAAAACCCAAAGCGTGAAGGATCATGAGAGATCTTTACAAAGCTTTGAAATCTGATAAAAAGCGTAAAGGCCTTAAGCTTAATGAGGTGGACTCCTACTCTAATCTTAATATTAGTTGTCTGTCCAGAATCAAGGTAGAAAATATTAGTGTCTGAATGATATAAATGGTTAGGGATGGTAATTAACTAAAAGGATGGGTTTACACTTTCCGCTCGCCGACAGGCCATGAGCTTCAATGTGAAGAGGTACAGGGAGCACGGCCTCCAACAGAACCAGAATCACATGGTAGCCGTAGAACAAAGTTTATCAGGAGTACAAGACGAGGAAAACTCAGAGATAACCGACTGTGGTGTACCACATTAAGTGAGCCAAATCCGATGCTCAAAGATTTTGTTCCTTTCGACATCGAAGCTTCTACAGAACATCTCAATGCTGAACACTTGATTCTATTTTATGTTATTAAATTATTGGGTTGTCCGGAAAATAATGCAGGATTTTAAGTTTTCATTAAAAAAAATCTATATAAAATATTCTGTTTACGTTTACAGGATTACTCATTTGTATGAATGTCAACACTTATTAATCCTCTTCCAAATGATATTGTTTGTTTACCTCTGTAGCATTCCGCTACTTGGAAATAATTCAGTCATCCTTATAATGTCAAAGCGAGAATTTCGTACGATTTTCTTTTACGAGTTTAAACTCGGCCGAAGCGGAGCCCAAACGGCTAGAAACATTAACCAAGTCTGGGGCGAGGGTTGTGTTAATGAGTTCACTGTGCAAAGGTGGTTTAAAAAATTTCGGGAGGGAGATTTCAGCCTTGAAGATGAAGAAGGTCGTGGAAGGCCTTCCTCTCTTAATGATGATGTTCTGCGATCAGTGGTGGAAGAAAACCCCAAAACAACTGTTCGAGAACTTGCAGAGCAACTCAAAGTCAGTAAAACGACCGTCGCTGACCACCTCTTTGGTCAATCGGAAAGGGCCCATTTTGTTGCATGACAACGCTCGACCACACGTGTCACGTGTAACGTCACAAAAATTATTGGAGCTTGGCTATGAAACTTTGCCTCACCCACCCTACTCTCCGGACCTCTCGCCTACTGACTACCATTTTTTTAGACACCTGGACCACTACTTACAACACATAATATTCAAAAATCAAACGGAACTGGAAAATGCATTTATTGGCTTTATCAATTCTAAAAATTCTGAATTCTACTCAGACGGAATTAATAAGTTACCAACACGTTGGGAGAAATGTATTGAGAGTATGGGAAATTATTTTGATTAAAGAACATTGCTTTAAAGTAACTAGTTTCTTTTTTTTTGTTTAATACCAAAATCCTGCATTATTTTCCGGACAACCTAATAGTTAATTATACTCATGTTGTCAACTATACTTAAATTGTCGTTTGTCTTTATGACAACTGATAAGCATTTGCAAGCAGGTTGATCATTTTTAATCAACTTGGTAAGCCCAAGAGTGTTAGTTAATTGAAATAAACCATGAAGTAAGATGATGAAGGTAGTTTAAAAAACAAGTAAATATATTTAGTCAAGTCTGATATAACAATTAGTAAGTGTGAAATCTGTGATAATCTTGTGAATAACAATGGCTTTGTTATAGTACTTGGCAAATGCTTTGTGCACAATTTGGGATCTGAGTCATAAAAAAGATGTTGCACAACAGGATTTGTTCTTCAATTTTTCAACATTGTAATAAGAAAAACTATGGTAAATTAAAATGAAACCCTTTCTATCATTGTCTTGCCACAATTTTGTAAGGTGATAATGTCTGGGCAGTAATTCAAAGTGGTCGCGCAAAATGCGATTTGATTTGCATCCAAATGATGCAAGGGATTTTTTTTTGATACATAGAAAGGTAGAAAACGATTGATATCAAAGGTGAGGACATAAAACAAACTGATACGTGGAAAGAGGAAGATTTAAAATCTCGAAAATTCGTCAAATCGCCGAGGATCAAACATAAATCCAAGGACGATGGAAATAAAATTATCTCGGTTTTACCTTTTCGTGGAAAATGTACTCCATTTCGATTCATTCACGATAAATCCAACAAATCCAAACGAAGTCAGCGCCGGGACCGGGCATAAAAATCAATCCTAATCAAATGTAACAAACTAACGGAATTAGAAAAAAAACTATGAAACACAAATCATTCATAAAACTGTATTTTTATTCAACTAAGGTTGGCGTTTAACCTTTCCCGGGTTTGCGACAGGGTTGGGCTTTGAATCGGTGACTTTTTTTTTTTTTTTACCGGCTGTAAAGTTTTTCGTTTTGCAAAGTCGGGATGAGGTCTCAGAAGCCAACTTACGTTCTACAAGCTCGTTCAGTTTCGCTTTACAGAATGAAAGAACTTTACAGAAATACGCTGGAGAATTTGCCACTCGATGTTGGTACCACTGCACAAGCTTGACAAAACCACCTAAGAACTGACCAATCCACCTCCGAAAGACTTTTCTTCTTTGAATTTTTTAAAGTTTTAATTTGAACAAGATCAAAATTAAAATTATCAGCAGATAATACGTTGTTTTTTCAACCTCATCATTGGTAAGTTTTTATTATTTTCTATTCATTTAAAGCACTACTCAGTTTGGTATTTTTCTTTTCCTCTTCTTGGTATTTCTTTACACACCTCTCTACACAGGACAAATCAATCACACTACTCCAGAGTACTCGACATTCCTTGGGTAATTGAGGATAAATTACCTTTCATACTAATAAATTACATTCGTTCCCACTACCCCATGTACTTGATATTCCTCAGGTTGATTGGGGATAAACTTATTTACTCGTGCTAATAAATTACATTCACTCTAAAGCAGAGTACTCGATATTCCTCGGGGTAACTGGGGATAAACTACCTTCACACTAGTAAATTATACTCACACTAACCTAGACTTTTCAATATTCCTTGAGGTATTTGGGGACAAGCCCCCTCCATTCGTTCCAACAAATGACATATATCACATGAATGAAGACAAAGATCCTATATAAAATTTTAAATTTTTATTTATAGCCGTGAGCTATTGGAACAGAGATTCGTGCATAGGTCATTTGAATGTCTTCAGGCCCTATGGATGAGAAGGATGCCCCCTTTTTGGCTAGTTAGCCTGTCTTTGACATGCTTACAAAAAGACTGGGGTCCCACTGATGACGTTGAGTATGATCTACACTGATGGACAAAATTACCCCCCCCCCTTAAATTTTAACATGTATAAGTTCATTCATACTTTGCATACGAAAAATACGTTTGGTGGTATAAATAAGACATTTTAAAAGAAAATATTTATTACCTTTATTCTAAAAAACAGTTATTAAATAAAGAACACAAGAAATGTATTAAAAACAACTTCATTGACATTATTATAAAAGAGTAATCCATCATCGTAAACAGTTTCTTATATAGAGGGGTAATTGAACGAAAACTTGAAAACCTGCATTATTTTCCAAACAATAAATAATAATAATAAATGGCAGCATTAGTGGGTCAGGTCGACCAGTTAGCTCCTGACAGCTGATCAATGGCCCTTCGAACAGGAAAGGATCATCTCATCGGCGAAATGTACATCTGCTTTTTTGTCAAAACCCCACGCAGTTTCCGTTGTAGCTCAGTGTGTCACATCTGACCGAAGAGTGCCCTTACAAGGAGCAAGTAGGCAAACCCACCCCCCCTGTTTTTTAACAAGGATGTTTTAACAGCGATGTTGTATGAATCCTTCAGTGGAGTAAAATTCACATTTAACAAACCACATTTGTTTTTCATGTGTATTATTTATTATTACAAAAATTTATGCAGTTGCAAAATTAAAGTAACAATAACATAAGCACTAATAAATATCAATTAACTTTTAATGCAAGTGTACGTATGTTCATTTTTTAAATACTGATTTGTAAAAAAAAGAAAAAAACTGATATTTATTTAAAAAAATAAAAATAAAAAACATAGTGACTAGATTAAATAATATACAAGATTTATATAATATCATATTTACGTTACATAGGGCAATGAGAAATGAAATCTGAATCAAAGTATATTACGGTAACAGTAATGTCATCCCTGAAAAGCCTTACGATGTCTTGAGACAAAGAGAGCAACTGTGAGATACGGGAGTGTTCTATGCCATAATCAGT
The DNA here is from genome assembly GCA_039619505.1 of Cimex hemipterus. Classification (NCBI taxonomy): domain Eukaryota; kingdom Metazoa; phylum Arthropoda; class Insecta; order Hemiptera; family Cimicidae; genus Cimex; species Cimex hemipterus. Next base: position 20,024,327 of record CM077111.1, on the reverse strand, counting down.
CCCTCCTAATGCATTGCGGATTAAGTGAGTGGCGGCATTCTTGTCAATGGGAACCTAAAACAATAGAATAAAAGCGATTAAGGATTATTTCCAAAATTTTCAAGTGTCAGTTGAGATTTTACCTTGTTAAGACCTTCCCTCCTTTGTACTAATATTTTGTGTATGTCTTTAAGTTTTATGTTGTTCGGTAACCTTAAAGGAGTGAGTGCAGCTTTGCCGCTCATATGCTCCCCAACCAATCTCACGACCTTAAAAAATATATTTATCTCATTCAAAGCCTAGTTTTTGTTTAAATAATGAAATAATTACTTGCAATGGAGACAAAAGATCCCAGAGGCCATCAGAAGCGATAACTAAAAATTTATCTTTAGGAGTCAATCTATGATACATTATTTCTGGTTTTGCTGTCAAGTAAGGAGGAGTTTTATAACGAGGTGGTATCACAGCAGGACCATAAAGTGGGACAATTTTTTTTTCTAGTATATCTTTACTCCATTTATACCTAAAAATAAAATTACACATTAATGTTTAATTTTCGCGGCCTGTTAAAATGGTTGAACCTGAAATCTCCAAATGCTCTGAGAGGAATAAGCTGTCCAAACAGTCTTTCTTTTTCAAGGAGTGTATAACTTTCTTCTTCTGGGTGATCTTTAAACAGTCGTTCTAGTTCATTTGAATTTTCACTATTGTGCTCTACACTCATCTTTTTTGCACTCCAGACTTTACCATCGTTCAAAACTCCTAAGACGGCCTTATGACAAGCATATCAATAAAAGTCGACATCATAAAAAAACTGTACACTGTTACCTGGCAATCTCCGACATTTGCTACATGCAGATGTGATTCGGAAATATGAGAAAGGCAAGCAACTGCTCCAGACATGCACACACCCAAAAGCTTAGTATTGGAATCATCTAAAGCTTCCCTGGATATATCATCATCAAGGCGAAGAAATGAAGATTCCAAAGCTTCTTTCGTTCCGTATTCTTTTACCCTTTCTTGATTTGCCATATCAAGTACATACTTTTTAAAACCCTGGGCATAAATTTCTTTAAGCTCATTAATAAATTCATGCCTGGAAATGTTTTATCATTTTAATTCCAATTAATTAAATAAATTGTTTAAAGTGTTACCTATCGTTATAGGTCTCTAAGATATGAACTTTCCTATTTTCTTCAAGAGCTTTTGCATATTCTTTCAACTCATTCTGAGGTAGAAGGGCAATAGCGGCGTATTTAAGTAGCCTTTTGGCAAGGACTTGGGCACATGCAGCTCCTGCATGGCCATCAAACACTCCCATCAGCAATCCTTTACAACAGTACTACATATAGGCAAAACCTAACTCTATTCTAATAAAAAAAGGACATAAAAATCAATTAAAACAAAAAAAGTAGAGGAACCATAGTATCACTAGTATAACCATAGTGAATATTCAAATATCATTGATTTTTTTTGTCATTTTTTGATTAGAGGTTTTACAAATTCTGTATTGATTTTTCTGCTTTGGTTGTCCACTGTGCTTATTCGACTAGAAATGCTTATTTTATTTTTAATTAGGTTTTTAACATGTTTAAATTTTTTAACATATTTCTATGTCGTATAGAATTTGCACTTTTTGACCTTTTGCTCTTTCATGACTTTCACACTCAGTCATAACACATATTTTTTGAACCTTTTGAACCATAATCAGGATATACATAACAGCAATATATATGTATTTTTTCTTATTAGGCTTTACAACTTCTGCATAAATTTTTTGGCTGTTTTAGATTTTTCTACTTTGGTTGTCCATTGTGCTTATTTCACCAGAAATGCTTGTTTTATTTTGAATTAGGTTTTTAACATGTTTACATTTTTTAAATATATTTCTTTATCATTTTGAATTTATACTTTTTTTCTTTCTCATGTTTTTAACCCTCTCAGTCATAAAACCATGGTTTTGAACCTTGTTAAATCACATCTTCAGGATATTCATAACAGTGAGAAAACTTTTTTATTAGGTTAGAGTTAGACTTTACAAATTCTGTATTGATTATGTTTGTTTGTGTTAGATTTTTCTGCTTTAGTTGTCCATTGTGTTTATTCGACTAGAAATGCTCACTTTATTATGAATTAGGTTTTCAATATGTTTAAATTGTTTTTAATGCGTTTCTATGCAGTTTTGAATTTGCACTTTTAGCTTTTTCATGACTTCATGAAAAAAAAAAACATTTTTTTTTATTTCCCCCCCCCCGGAAGAATATTTAGTGGTTAGCTAGGTTACAACAATTCATAATCAGTCAGTCTAACTTACACAACGTATTTAATCACTTTACCATCTATGAGCATAATTTTGGCTTCTGCCCTCATATCTTCCATCGGATTGTTTGAAGCGAGCTGGTTTGAGTCATACGATTTGACTGGGCCTGATGAAAACTCATGGGTAAATTCATTCGCCCTGAGGACAGACGTAACCTAAATAAAGACAGAAAAACAAAATGCATATATGTACACACATATTTATATGATAAAAATGATGGTTTATGAATTAGAATTGTAAATCCTTTTGATGCTACATTTATGGGCAGAGAAGATCAATCAAAATCACTTTTGGCTTTCAGACATCTGAATCATTAGAAGAGGGATCAGCCTCATCCGCGAACACTGCACCAAAAAATAAAAAGACTAGGGACATATTTCATGAAGATAACTGCTAGTAGCTTCATGATCATCACTATCATCTTTGTTGGTCGTGTCTATTGATGTGTTAGGTCTGATCAGTGTTGATTTGTCATGCCTTATCTTTTTACAAGGTAGTAAATTGTGAAGGAGATAAAACGTCTAATAAGGTTGTATCTTTTCAGTAAGAAAAACGCCATGTGAATAAATCTAATGTATCTTAATATAGATTTATTTTACATAATTGATTTAACATTTGTAGAGTGTTCATTCAAATTGAATGCGTTTTACCCATTTCTATTGTACTATCACAGATGAAATTCTAACACTGAATACCAAAAATTGCCAGAATGATTTAGCAATTGGTACCAATCAGATAGTAAGTGCGAGACTTATTATCAGCGCTTAATCTAACAATTTTACAACAACAACAATCTTAATCTAACTGACTTACTTCCATAGGCGAGAGTCTAGAATGGTGGATATTGACGTCCTGGACATTTCCACGAGAGTAACGTTTCGAATTTAATTTATGAAGGGCGAGGGCAGGCCTTAGGAAGTGTCTGTCGGTTGTCAACTGAAAGGAATTTAGTGTCAACAATGTGTAAAATCGACCCCCCAGTGCCATAACAGAAACAGTGTTATCTGCAGAAAGAAACAAGTCCCTCGAGCAACCTTCTCTGAGCCTTATCAAGCCTTTGGATGGTGGCGCTCTCAGAAATGATCAGTTTCAAGAACCGCCCGCCTCCAATATGAACCATACTATCACTTAAAAAAAATAGCTGTAATCATAATATTATAAAATATATTATTATTTAATAAAAATAAATATTATTTGGAGATCGTGAGATGCGGTCTGGTGTGAGATAGATTTAGAAAAACATTTTCTTTATAGTGCCAACGTTTCAATCTTTATTGAGATCATCTTCAGAGCCTGGAATTTATAAACATTGTTTAAATTATACAAATACATGTAGAGTGTAAAAAAAATAAATTTACACATTACTAGAAATTATAGACTCAAAGTATTTGTACTTGACACACAATAATGACACATCTAAAAACAAATACTTTGATTGAGTCTAAAATTCCTACCATTGTATAAATTAATTTTTTTCATATCCTGCATGTATTTGTATACTTTAAGCAATGTTTATAAATCCCAGGCCCTGAAGATGATCTCAATAAAGATCGAAATATTGACATGTTAAAGACCGCATCACTCCAAATAATCATTAACTAACGGTAACTAAACTACTGCCATTAATATTTACAATAATTATATAGGGTGATTCGCTACTCGTACGACAAAGTTCGTCAGGGGCTTCTCCACCTCAATTACATCAAGAAAAGCTCAAAACATGGTCGGTCACCCCTTCCTCAAACATCAAACTTTTATGTTGTGTTTTTTTTTTTTTTTTTTCAACTATTTACTGTTTTTCTCATAAATCTACTCGCCCTTTAACTATTAGTTTTTGGCGATCCCAAAAAAACCATTGATAAGAACGTCAAATTCCCTCAAAGAAATCTAAATCTACTCTATATGCACACAAAAGAAGAAAAAAATGAATATAAAAGTTGTTAAACCCAAAATTCACCTACTAAAAGAAGCACAAATAAAATAAAAATTCGACCTAATTTTTCCACTTTGTTGTTCACTACGTTTATTGTCAGTTTTTGGATGTGTTTTGTTTAATTTTTACGTCTTTTTTGTCCTTTTTTATTAGGAGAAAGTTGGATATTGTAATTTCTATATTGTGTATGTATTTTTTTTACTTTTGCCTAGATTAACGTAGATATTTTCTCCAGTTCTTCTTCTGTGGTTGTTCGCTATATTTATTGTCTGTTTTTCTATGTGTATGGTTTGATTTTTAAATAAATTAAATTTGTTTAAACGTGATTTGTTTGACTTGTACATTGAATTTTTTGTGGATTTTTTTATAGGTTAACGTGTGTTTGTACGTCTTCTGTATTGTTTAATTGTACTGTGCTTAGGGTTGATATTTTGTCCAATATTTGTGCTTTGATTTAATTATTCTGAATAATTATCTATTTACGGTCACTAATCTGTACACACATTGATTTAATGTTCATTTCTACACTATTTTCTATCTGTATTTTTATATGGTCAATCTGTACTATGTTTGTGGTCTATTTTTCAACGTATTTTGTTTGATTTTGTCGTTGAATTTTTTCTTTGGTCTTTTTTTATTAGGCGAAAATTGGATTTTACCTTCTGTATTATTTATTTGTTCTTTTTTTTACTGTGTTTACAGTACATATTTGTCCAAGTTCTTCCAATAAAATAACAGTTCAACGTACTTTTTCCGCTTTGATTGATATATTGTTTCTTTTTCGTGTGTTTTATTTTGTTTTTATGTTGAAATTTTGTGCTTTTTTATTGGGCGAAGTTGGATTTTACACCACCTTTCCTACTGCCTAGGTGTTCTTTTTTTGACTGTGTTTAGAGTAGATATTATGTTCAATTTTTCTGCTTTGGCTTTTCACAATATTTGTTGTCTGGGTTTTTCGCGTTTTGTTTAATTTTTATATTGAATATTTTTTTGTTTTTTTGTGTGTGCAAATTGCAAATGTTATGCTAGATGGGACAAAAGTGGCTACGATGTGAAAAGGGGAGGGGGTGTTAATCTAGTAATTAAACTCTTTGTCCTATTTATTGGATTTATGTTGTTAATGACAAATTCGTTGAGGTTTAGATAAAACGTTGTTGACTTTCATGAATCCTCATTTGTCATTTTTGAATAAAAATGTATAATCGTTTAGTTTAGTACTTATCGATGCTACTAGTCAAATGTCTGCTGTCTTATGAAAACGGAGCGTGGCAACATTTCTTCCCGAGCTATAGGGTTTAAATTAAGAAGTCGGTTGAAGTAAAAGGCCCTTTTCCCCGCCGCAGGGATTTTTGGCGATGGTGCCTTACTTGCTGGAAGGCAGATGTTTTTCTCTCGAGAGCGGAGCCTTGTACAAACGAGCTGAGGATTAACTCGGATTAGTAATAGAAGGTTTTTCCTTGAGGTGAGCTTAGTCGGCGCGGGTGCGTAGACCAGGATTTGTACATAACGTGAATACCCCCTTTGGGATCATACAAGCCGCCTACACAACATCTGCGGCGGATATCTACCCGCAAGAGAGAGAGCAACAGGAAAAAATAACGATTAGTCGACACGTGATGATCCTGACTATTCTTCCGGTTTTCTTTTTGTGGTGAATAGTTTTTAAAAAGGAAGATTGCAATGAAGTTTTGTTGAAATTGAAAACATTGAAAAAAAGTCTTGCCCTCCACTGTATAAAAAGATAACGTCTTTCATTCAAGTCAAACAGTCAAGTACTATACCTAGACAGTAGGCCGACGTGAAATCCCAAAACTCAAGATTCAACACTTAACATGACTTGGACGTCTACGAAGACTTATAGGATTAAAATCCGTATTGTCCGTCAAAACTGAACTAACCTTCTACAGTTTTTAGTGCTTGTTGAACCGGCACAGTCATTTACTAGTCTGTCTCCATTCGCGGTTTTTTTTTAAATTTTTCAAACGCAGTTCAGCAGAGTTGTATCCAATAAATGGTAATCCTAAAGCTCCCAGAAGAATTCCCTTAATTAGTGCAAAGATTCATTCGGGCATGGGCGTTGATTCCACCCCACACCATAACCGTCTTTAAAAAGGCTTGTGACTCACGAATGGCACGTGAAGCAAAGCGTTCTCCACATGTACGGTCAAAGTCATCGGATTGTCACAAACCAAACCGGCAATCTTCAGTGAAAATAACTGCCTCCCATTGTTCAACTGTCCAGCTTACATCGCGGTTAAACGAGTTTCGGTATTGCTCTATCTTCAGTGAGGAACTGCTAAAGTTTTGATCGGTAGTGATTTGACCGGCAAACGCCCCTAACGACAAACGAAGAGCCCAACGAAATGTCGAACCTACCCAAAATGACAGACAGTTCCTTACTGAAGATGGCTCAATGCCGAAATGCTTTTGAATAACTCAAAAAAGGGAGACACAGTGACCTCCTGCCGTTCAAACACGAGTTAACAGACTCGCAGACCAAAACCCATCATCAGTTCTAAAGACTTTACTACGACCACTTTGGACATGTGGCGTGAAACTTGAAGTTCGGCCAAACCATCATCCAACGTATCCAATCCTTCCAATCAATTACCGAAGCTACTTACTTTGTTACCAATCTTGTTATCCGCAACAAACTTCCATTCTTGATTCCACAAGTGTGACACCAACCTCTCGATTCATACTAACCCTACTGCTCAAGCCCTTTCTTGACATTCCCATCTCGAGAACCCTTCAAGTCGCCTTAAGTTTGCGTTGGTTTCTCAAGGAATGTGTTCTCCGTGAGCAGAGCTGGCATTAGTGTTAGTGCTGTGAACGTGTGAGAAAGCATTGTATATCGCAGATATTGTCTTTCGTGTTTCAAGACGTAAGCAAAAATACAAAACTTTAAAAATCAGCTGAACTACCCCTTTGTGAGTTGCAACACTTTTTTTGCTAAGAGTAATTTAAATTACTTTTTGCTCTAACGTTAATGGCGGTCAATAAATGACTATTAATAACACAATCAATAATATTAATTAACTACTACTATTAATAATAGTAACAGACAGCGTACAAACTTGATAAACGAGCATAAATATACATGTAATAAGTTTTACTAAGATTATTTTTGACTTAATGTAATGTGCTTTTCTTCTGGAGTCAGAGCTAATAAGGTATTTAAAATCCAAAATTAATTGTTGAAATAGAGATTTTATTGATTATTAAACATAGCGTAATTAAAAGATTCAGAAATTATTGAAACTATACAATAATGTAAAAGTTAGAAAGACAACATTGTTAAAAAAAATATGTAAAAACAATATTATAATTAAAATATAAAAAAATGACACTAAAATAATTCACGAGCATTCTGGTTCGAGGTTATGGTCATAAAAAAATACCGATTCATTTGTTATTGCCAAGCTTTCGCACTATTTTAAGCCCATTATAACGGCCTATATCAATTTTACATTATGAAAAAAATTGTTAAATCAATTGTATAAATATGTTGTTTTCGTAATGTAAAATTAATATAGGCTTTTATGATTACCTTAAAGTCGAAAGCTTGACATTGACAACTGAATGTGCTATTTTGTTCAAGTAAATCTGAGAAAATTTCTTTGATCATAGACCGTTTTATTTAACTCAAAGGAAGTGAAGAATGGGAATTTTCGGGATGGGTTTGTAATTCGGCATTCAATACTGGAAAGGAAGTACTCCCCGCTCGTGGTACTAACTTTGTATTTCAATCAAAACCTCACACAAAAAAGATCAATTAATTTAAAGAAGCAATTTGGTCAATAGACAATAAATATATTGGAATTAATGTGTAGAGATTAGTGACCGTTAACGGATAATTATTCAGATATCGTGAGATGCGGTCTGGTGTGATGTAGGTATCAGAAAAACATTTTCTTTATCGTGCCAACGTTTCGATCTTTTATTGAGATCATCTTCAGGGCTCAAAGTGTTTGTCTTCTGTGTAATTGTGCCATGTCGTGTTGAAAGTTGAAGTTGAGAGTGTGAATTAATTATTAAGGACCATAAGGAAAAAAGGGAAAAATTAAATTAAATTTTAATAGTTTATTTGCTTCCTGTTCATGATGTTGGTATAGCAATAGCTGAGTTAGCAAGTATCTGTTCTGTAATTAATGCTGTGGCTTTCTGTTAATGTAATTTACTCAGACTCTGAAGATGACCCGAATAGAGGTCGAAACGCAGGGTGAGGAATTAAAATTTTTTTTTTAACTACCTCACAACTTCAACAAATTATAAAACAACAGGTCACTAAGAAACCCCCCAAACAAAACTTCACATATTTCTTGTCATTTATATATACAATTAAAATATAACAAGTTCATTTTGCTCTCCCAATACCGGAAGTCTCGCCATGTCTATAATGATTGTAAACGATAACTACTCTGCCTACCAAAACGATGACACCGCGCCTTGGAAGGTGCTCAGGGCGGTCCGGTCAATATAAATAAACAATATTTGTGTTATATCTCTATCTTTCGGGTTCTATTAATGTGTGGTTTAGTCGGGTTGTAGTTTGAGCGGTGGCACCGTGTGGGGCCGACGGAGAACCGCCAACACGCTAACACGCTTCACATATCTCCTGATTGACACGGCTATGAACTACGCCCTCTTTCTGTCTTCTGAACGTTCACTTCCTTCTCCCTGTCTGGTAAGGAGAGCATTCCAACACCTCCTCCCTCTTTGCCTCCTTTCTTTTCTAATGTTGTCTTTAAAAACATCTCCCTGTTTTAAAATTAGCGACTCGTCTTACCGTATCCTCCTCTTATAGGTTCACTCACCGGACTTGGCCTTAAAGCCGATGACACCGAAACATACGTAACAGTCCCGTTTTGAATCTTAATTTAAGAAGAAAAAGTTCAATTTTCATTCAAACTTTCAAGATCGCCAAAGATAAAAAGATTTTATCCAGTGCAACGACAACTATCACTTTGTTCTTTCCCACTTATATATCATGGTGAATATTGATATATTTTGACTAAATGTATGGTGATTAGTGACCGTTAGTAGATGATTATTAGGAAATCATGAGATGCGGTCTGGTGAGATGTAGGTTTCAGAAAAACATTTTCTTTATTGTGCCAACGTTTCCATCTTTATTGAGATCATCATAAAGAAAATCTGAAACTTATATCAAACCAGATGGAATCTCACGATTTCCGAATAATCATTTTGTCTAAAGTAGTACAGTCCAAACTATGTAACTCCATAATACAGAATTTATGTTTGAATATTTAAATATTAAAAATATAACAAAATGATAGACATAGCAAATTTTTTTTTTAATTTCATCCCAAATGCATCACATGTTTGTGAATTTAAATTTAAATTTCATTTGAGAAAGCACCCTCCTTCCAGGACTTCAATTTAAATTTTGGTGAAAAAATATATCTTTTAAAAATTGCTACATTTAAAATATATAACCTGTGGAATAGGAAGATTCACGGTAGAGCATGGCGAATTTTATAACAGCTTCATCGTTTAATGAGATTTCTTGTGGTATACTCTTTTCTTTAATTACATGGAACCAAATTACAGAAATTTTATGCTAGATGGGAAAAAAGTGGTGACGATGTGAAAAAGGGAGGGGAGTGGTATTAATCTAGTAATTGAACTTTGTCCTGGGCAAAATTTACTTCCAAAATAATATTTCTCAAAAAAGCACAAAATTCATTAAAAATGAAACAAGCACTTAAAAAAAAGAGACAAAAACCTAGTGAACTATCAAAGTAGGCAAATTGGAGAACATATCTACACTAAACTAGACAGAAAAAAAAAACAATTCAGAAATATAAAAGCACAAAAACGAAAAAAAATGAACTAAACACATAAAAAAAGAGCAAATAAACATAGTAAACAACGACATTATTTTTTCAGGTTAAAGCTGGATTTTAGAACTTCTGTATTTTACTTTTTTTGTAATTAGTGTAGTAGATATTTTGGGGATAAAATAATTAGTAATTTTTCCGCTTTAATTGTTCAATATGTTTATTCCCCGTTTTTATGTTGAAGTTTTCTTTTTTGTGGTATTATTGATAAGGTTAAAGTTGGGTTTTATGACTTATATATTGTTTAGTTGTATTTTTTTACTGTCTTTAGTGTAAATATTTTCTCCAATTTTTCTACTTTGGGTGTTCACTATGTTTATTGCCTGGTCTTTATGATTTTGTTTGATTTGTCCGTTGGAATTTCTCACCTTCTGAATTGTTGTTCCTTTTTTTTGACGGTCTTTAGTGTAGATATTTTGTCCAATTTTTCTACTTTGGTTGTTCAGTATGTTTATAATGATTTTGTTTTGCCCATCTTTATTAGGTCAAAGTTGGATTTTGCACCTTCTGTATCAGTTTTAATTTTGTGCGTGTGTTTTTTTCTTTATTAGGCAAAAGTTGGATTTTATACCTTCTATATAACTAAGACATAGAGGAGGGCTTAACTTTTAAACTTTTTGGTGTGAGGGCCAAGGCATACAATACAATAAAATACACTTTTCATAACATTATCAAGTAAAGAGGCCAGGGCTCTGACGGTATTCGAACCCAGAACCGCTAGCGTGGAGGTAGTTCTCGTATAATTAGGATATAAATAGGTATAGAAAATAATGACAAAGAATATTGAGAAAAGACATACAGATATATAAAGTCAAAAGAGAAGGTGAGAGAGTGAGCCTGTGAAAGAGCTAATAATGCAATAAAGCAACATGATGCGGTAGAGTGGTTTTCGAGTTGTTAAACAATTTTCAGCAATTTGCTCCTCACTGTTTCCGTCGGGTACTAAACATACATGGGAATAGGAAGACCAGGATGATGAGGGACGATCGAACTGTTGACTGCCGAATATGCAAATCTCTCAACCCAGGAGAATCAATACAAACGTTTTAACACATTTACACTTTGACAAAAATTAAGTAGATGGAATAATGTAAAATTTTTGCTACTAAGAGCCAATTTGATTTACATTACCCTCGCCCCACCGAGAGATTGAAAAATTCACGTTCATAAATGGAGGATTTATGTTTAACCTTTTCTTGTTGAATATAGTGTTGCATAATGTTTTTAAGATTTATGCATGTGTGTAAAAAATTATGATATTCCTCTTAGACGCATAATTACGATTATTTTTAAATTAATAAACGTTCTTGTTTTAGGGTTGCTTGGCTTAAAAATAGTTTTGCCAGTTTGAAAGTCATTAGTAGTCGCGGCTACCGGTATAGGAAAGAGGTCAAAATAGTCACAGGAAGGGGGAGGAAATCAGATGTAATTTGTCAAAGTCCAGCGCCCGTTTGACTAATTGCTTTTATCCGGGGTCCCTTCGGGTGACTCAACTTGACTTTCACACCTCCTATCGAGAAAGCTTTCGAAGATTTACTGCCGAGGAAAGCATCTGCTTTTCAAATTGATCTATTGCCACTTTGTTTTATTGGATTTGAAAATAGTACGGAGGAAAGCATCTTGTCATCCTGTTAACAATTCAACTGGCGGGATAGGCTTAGAAAAACAGGATCTACCGGGGAATTTGATTTCAAATTTCTTAAAATAATTCTACTTGTGTTCTCTTTATAACCGGAGTAATCCGGGGAGCAAATAAATTTATTTATAAACAATTAATCTATCCGTCCTAGAGGATAGACACCCATACAAACCAATCAAAAGTTTTTACAATATGAAACTTTAAATAAAATTAAGTAGAATATTTTCTACGAATATAAAAAAAAAATTACAAAAGCAGAAAAATACATTATGAATCAAAGACGGCAAATTAATCATCAAAGACAAATAAAAAACTGCTCAACTAAAAAATTGTAATCTCTGGAATAGAAAGATTTACGGTAGAGCTTGGCAAATTTTATGACAACTTCATCGTGTAATAGATTTCTAGTAGTATTCGCTTTTCTTTTTTTTTCGCATAGAACCAAATTTGCAAAAACTTTATGCTTAATGGAAAAAAGTGGTGATAATGTGTTAATCTAATAATTGAAGTTTTTGTCCTGGACAAAATTTATTTCCCAAAACAAAATTTCTCCAAAAAAGCGAAAAATTCGATAAAAAAGAAATAAGCACAATTATTATTAATTTAATATTCTAATTAATTCTATGTCTAGTCTATCTATATCAAAAAATGACAAACATTAAAAAACAAATACGGCAAATTAATTATAAAAGACAAGAGTCAATCATAATAAAAACAAACCTAATAAAATTTAAAAAAATTTCGTTGAATGTTTTTTTAAATACAAATAGGGACACTCCCTGCCACTCTTTTTCAAAATCCACATTTTACCTCTACCATACCTTTAACTCTTCCGACAAACGGGAGAGTTTTTTAATAGGGGTGGATGTTATATCGACAGAGACAAAAAAAATAAATATAGCATGAGTTGTACTATAAATAGAATGTAACCCCAACCAAAATAAACAGTTATGTTCAATCTTTTGATAATGATTGAATAACACTCCACCATTTATCATTTCTGTACGTTATGCTGAAAAGTACAACTGATATGATTGAAAATGTAATAAATAATAAGAAATCAATAAATGTGACGTATTACACAGACGCCCTCACGAAAGAAAGTGGTGGAAGGCAATTAACTAAATTCTAAACGTAGAAAAAAATCATTATTTGCTATAATTAAAATTTATATAATGGTTAATACAGCATCATACAAAAATGGGGTAGAATATCAAAATATGCCACAGGAGCCACTCAAAACAGCAACTAATATTTACTGTAATTTAATACGATCTATTTGAAATAGCCTTTCGCTAATAGTTCGTGGCGTATCGAGCCAATGACGTTTACAATGTGTAAAATTATATACAGGGTGATTCGTTACTCGTAGAACAAAGTCCGTTAGGTCGTTGTACACCTCAAATGCAACAAAAATATACTTCAATCATGGTCCCATTCTGGCATTCACAACCCTTTTTCCAGATATTCAACATTTTATGTTTTTTCAACTATCTACTGTTTTCATCACAAGTCCGCTCTTAGCTCTTGACTATTCACTTTCGGGGATTTTTTAAAATTTCCCACGGGTAACCTGAAAGCAATCTCTCCGTTTTCATTTTATGGCCTATGGAAAATGACGACGTGTTTTAAAGAATTTTCATAAACAGTGAGACAAGTAAAAATAATTTAATTATGTCATTATTTATATCTTTAATTTTTTTAATCAGATTTGTTCTTTTCGCAAACAACCAGGAACTCGTGGTCGAGTCTTCCGAGACAGGCTGTCCTTTTTAGAGCCGATGGAATTGGAACCAATTACGTTATCAAAAGTGTTTAATATTTTTTAGCCAAGTTTGAATGTTTTTACTTATTTTAAAGAAAAATTATACAGGGTATCTGAGGTTCACTTCATCTTCAAATTTCAAACATGACCTACATGACAAGCTCATCCTGGCTCATCATTTTAAAGGATTATTTACTCTGAAAACAACGGTTCAATCGGATTTTAAATTGGCCAAAAAATGACAAAGTTATGGCAAAAGGTTTGAAAAAACGCATTTCGTTTGTTTGGTTGTTAGTTCCAATAATTTGTTTCTTCTCTAAAGTAAACATTAATTGCCTTTATTGTTTACATTCTGCTTTCTTTGTCAAATTCGCATTATCGGTATCTTATTCAAAATGAACCGAAGAGCACATTTTTCCAATCGACAGCAATTTATACTATAGAGTATGACTGCTTTATTGATAGTGGTAGTAATGCGCGTCGAGTAGATGAGTTGTACTACCAGAAATTTCCTGATCGCCCCAGAGCAAACCATAAAACATTTATTCATGTTGCTAGCAGTATGAAGAGATACATATCAGTTTCTGTTCCGTCACCTAGAGACTGGCAGCGTAATTTCGAGCTGAATATTTTACTGTATTAAATCCATTCGTTTAGTGATCTGTTTGACCAAATTACTTCTTTCAATCAAGTATTCCTTTTAAGTAAGGTGTTGATTGAAATGAAAAAGTGGTTGGTCAGATAGGCCAAATAGTTAGAGGAACTGCGTATTGAGCCGGGGGTCGTGGGTTCGAATCCTGCTCGTGATACTAACTTTTTCATTTCAGCCAAGACGTTACATAAAAAGTATAATTTCATTTCATGTTGGAACGGTTTTAGATTTTTCACAAAATATAATTAGAAATGTACTTCGGACTTACAATTTTAAACCGTATCGCTCTCATCTTGTCCAGGGACTTCGGGACTCCAATTCTGACATGCGTCTATTGTTCCTTGCACGATTTGGGAGCCTGACGGAAACGTTCTTCCATACATTCTATGGACTGATGAATCCATCTTCATCTCTAATGGCATACTGTCAATCTATCCACTCTATCGCTCTGAGGGCCAGTGAAGAGTGGTTAAAAAGAGAAAATCTTTGCCATCTTTACTCAAAGAAAGCAATTAAAAATGAACCGTGATTAATAAATAGCAAAATAAATTACTTTTTTCTATAATTTTTTTATTTTTTGACCAATTTAAAATTCGATTGCACCATTGTTTTCAGGGTAAAAAAATCCTTCAAAATGTGTCATGATGTAGGGTTGTATTTAAAATTTTGAAGTTGAACTTCGACTGAAGCACCGTGTATAACGTTTTGTTCAATAAAAGATGAACAACTGAAACTAGACTAAAAATATTATATTTATCTTTTTTTTTTATGTAAAGTAAATTCCAAAACATTTTCTAAAAAAAGTTACGAGTTGGCTATTTGAGCTTTTGGCAAAATACAATAACAAAAATTTGTACCGACTATTTAAACACGGAAATTCTTACACTAATGCTCTTACATTAATGTTTATTTAATATATCCTTACAATTTGTAACTATTATTATTAATATTTCTTCTCTACACGTTCAGTACTGTAATGTTAAGTTTCCCATTCACTAGATTCCTCTCAACGCTCCTTCTTTTATCAGTGTCCTTAAACAGGATGTACCTCAATGAGCCTATAGCACCAACTTTGGTTAATTAAATGCATATACTTTTCTATTGCACAGGGAAATTCGTACCAATTGTACCTTTTTTCTGTGTGATGTGTTAGCCTAATAAATTTAGTGAAAAAGAAGCTTTGAGCGTAACAGCACAGGGCAAAAACAGTATTTTTATTCTAATATAAAAATTATTTTAAATGAATAAAACAAGAATAAATGAAAGTACCTCGGGTAAAAAAATTACAGCAAAAGGAATAGCAACAAATGAAAACTACTAAATGCATAATAAGCTTGTAAACAAAGGAAAACAAATAGGAAAAAAGTTATTCAAAGCCGAAGTATGAATGAAATTATTGAAAAAATGTAAAAAATAAATGAAACTTGTTATTTCTTGAGGTACCAATAGTAAAATAAACAAAAGTTAAAAATATGATCATTGTGTCGACGTTTTGTGTATAGACAAAGCGTTAAAAGAAATATCGTCGAGTAATTACATATTTACACTGGTGGATTTTACATACCAAAAATAGGTTTGGTTATAAAATTAAGACATTCAAAAAGAAAATGTTTATTACCAAGTATAAAAAAATCCATTAAACGCCTTACATTCCTAGGAAAAAAATCCGGAGGAATTATGCCCTATTCATCTGAAACAGCTGTTTCCATCTCTTCTAGGGTGTCGAGACCTGAGTTTCGCCATCGTACTCGTCGTTCGCTTTACAGATGAGCTGAGAGTTGGCCTCAAATCTCCAGACGGGCGTAATTTTATATGGAAACGATCAGGAGAATGGTACGCCCCGTACTCTCTGTTCCTCAGGTGGCATTCCACGGTGGGTCATTGATAGTGTGATGATGTCACTGCCTGCACCGAATTGATTTTTGTCCGAGGAAGATCTCTACCTCAGTACACGACACAACCCGAAGAACATGTAGTACCATTTTCCCCTCGCATTCATGAGAAAGTTGGTAATGCAGGATAATGTCAGGCCCCGTAGAGCACATATTGAAGGTGGTTACCTGAATGATGTTGGAATTGAGTGCTTGGTGTGGCCAGCTTGAAATCCAGATTTGATCGACCTTAATCGACCTGTACACGGTGTAACCCAGATCCTGACACCCTGGAAGAGTTGGACATGACTGTTCTTGAAGAATGGGGAAGAATTCCTAAGGATTTTTTCAGAAATCTTTTCCCAGGAATGTAAAGGCGTTTAACTATATAAACATCCAAAAGCCAAATTAATAATGTATCCTTTTTCTAAAGTATATATTCGTATTTTAAAGATGGTTACGCATTACGGTAAATTGCAAATTGGTTTTGTCACTAAATAAAGATTTGTTCATTTGATTCGACCATGAAGAATGTCTATGCATCTAGAGCACAACTTTCCATTTCTTGCGGAAAATATTTTCTCAGATCATTCCGTTCGATAAAGCTAGGAGAGAGGCGGGTAAGTTTATCATCCTCTGGTAAATAAAGAAGTGTGCTCCCGGTGGTTATGGTTAAGCCCAGCTAAGTGGTCCTCGCCCCACTCTAATTTATATTAGTCTCCCAGCCCCCTTGTTGACACTGATTATATTATTCAAATAACCGGGTAAATATTGTTCTACGCACGCAGGTGCCAGACGGCTGATATATGAATGGAGCCATTTTATTAACAAGCTAGCCGACGCCATTCCTCCCCGGGGCTTTGTTTCATGTCGATTTTCTACGGTCCATTAAACAAGTCAATATACTTCATTGACTCTTAATCTGTATACCCTCTAAACATTTTTTTTATTTGCCTAAATCTGTAGGACACATTAGGCTCAATTGTTGAAAAAGTAGCGATTGTATCCCAAAAGCACTATTTACAACATTCTGCAAAATCTCAACAGATTTCAAAGGAGAAGGAGAATTCAAGAGAACATCAGATACATTAATATGGTATACAAATGGCTCCAAAATACATGAAAAAGCCGGATCAGGCGTTTTTTGTACAAGCCCAAACCTTAAGCAATCCAATTAGGGAAGCACATCTCCTAACCATGTCTTGCCGAAAGTTGTTTCAGAGCAATTCCAACTTTAGCAATTTTGTTTAAGTAAGCAGAAAATCTCGCGAGTTAGGACTGGCGGAGTGTTGTTTCTACTCGTCCATTGGCAACACTGATTTATTTGGCGCTAATCTAAACTCATGGGTTATCTCGTTAACCTTTTAATAAAATTGCTAAAAAAAAACTCTCGTCTTGCTCTAAGACAACATTGGACTTTAAAAAGTAACGGTGTCGAGCTAAAGTTATTTTTCAGTTCGAATCCCGCTCGTGATGCTTTCTCATTTCAATCAAGACCTTAGATTAAAAGTATAATTAAATAAAATAATTAAAAAGGTCAATTATGACTGCTAAATGCAACAATGGATTATTTTCCTATATTTTCCATTGTTGTGAATTTGATTTATTTGTCGCCAATATAAACTGTCACTGCAATACGGGATATCCCACTAACCTTTTAACCAAATTGCTAATGTTCATTTTGCTGAAAGTAAACGTAAAATGAAAAACACCCAAAAATGAGTCTCCTTTCAAATCGTGACCCCCTTAAAAAGTGAGTCTCCTAGGTTTAAAGATCCGGTTCGCAAAAGTATATAAAATTGCTTGTCTTGATGAACACATAGTATACTCCGATAGTGCATAGTAATTCAATTTTGATTAAGGTTTGCAGAAAATACTCCGAGTCAGCATTGTTTCTGCTCTGATTCTGCTAGTTTATTGACAGCACTGATTTATTTAGCGCCAAATCTCCATCTTGGAATCTTCACCAACATGGCTATTCACCCCACCACCGCATCTTGCCTCGATTGTTATATTTGCCAATCTTATGATCCTCAAATTTTGTTATGTAAAGTTTATAATTTAAATCTTTCTTGTGTCCAAATTGTCTCACGGTAACACCAAATTTAACAAATTTGATAAACCTTAGCTGATATCGTGAGTTTAGGGCGAACGCAGTGTTGTTTTAGCTCTGGTTCTGTTAGTTGATTGGCGACACCGCTTTATTTGGAGCCAATTTAAATTCTCTACCACTATAATTACGGGATTTCCCACTAACTTTTATCCAAATTCCTAATGTTCGTCTTGCTTTGGGATAATATTAGGCCTTAAAGGGTTATGCAAGCCAGGCTGCAAAAAACATTAAATGGGAAATCACCGAAAACTGAAATACTCATTTCAAAACGTCGCCCTCTGCTAAAAAGTGCTTTGCGGTTAAAAGATCCCGTTGGTAAAAGAATAAAAAATTGCCTGTATTGATCAATATGCAGTAGGTGATGAGAAAGGCGATAATAATGCATAGTAATTTAAAAAATTCAAATCATATATTTTATCATAAAACATAATATATTCTAAGTACAGTGAGCAAGCGTAGATGTTTATAAATAGGGTGGGGTGAAAGAGAAAAATAAAACACGATAAATTCATAATTGTGGTTAAACGTCGGCCACAGACATAAAAGGCCATCGAGAATTCAGTGTGTACACGCTGGAAATAATTTATCTATTCGGCAAATACCGAGTTAAAACGAAAATCCAATAAAAGCCTAATTGTAATGGAATAATAACAGTTCGAGGGGGGGCGGAGGCGGAGGGAATGGGGTGGCCGGAGTGTGGGAGGTGTGGGCTCGGCGGCGAGGGGTTGAGTGAATGCGCTTGTGGAAACGGCGGTGAGGGGCTTTCGAGTTCCACAATGGACTTGGATAAACAAATGACAGCCTCCCCTGAAGCAATGTCAACATTAAGTGTCGGCTAAGCTATTGAATGGTTCTGGCTAAAGATAACATGACGCGCCTAGAACGTTATGAGAGTACTAAGCCCGGAGGTTTCCGTCCGCAGGTCAACATGTGCACTCCTCTGCTCGCTAACCCTCGTCATCCACACAACTGTCAGCTCCGGAATATCTTGAAATGAATAGTTTATTATTTTTGAATTACCACATCCGAAACCGCACAAAAATCCATGGCCTGGACTGATAGTTCCCGTCCGGTAGTATTCGCGAATGGCAACAGTAGAGAAGAAGTCCATGAAGGATGTCATCTACCAGGCAGTTTCAATTCAGGTTTTCAGGCAGTTTCAATTCAGGTTTTCAGGCATTTTCAGTTTTCAATACATTGGAATTTGGTTAGATCTTCCGACACCTACAGTTTGGTACTACCATCTCTCTCTCTCTCTCTCTCTCTCTCTCTCTCTCTCTCTCTCTCTCTC
>CM077111.1:19988521-20004890 GCA_039619505.1 Cimex hemipterus | reverse complement strand
CTCTCTCTCTCTCTCTCTCTCTCTCTCTCTCTCTCTCTCTCTCTCTCGCTCTCTCCCTTTACCGGTCTATCTATCTATATATCTCTCTACCTATTTGTATCTATATATTCTCTGATGGCCGCACGACCACGTCCCGACGTGAATTAAACTTTTTTTTTTCATAATGCCAATCGGTGATTATTTTTTAATTTAACATTTTTATTACAATCTGTAACATTATTTAAACTTTAATTAACGTTAACAACATTGGTAAATTTACAATTGGCGTGGATCATCATGAGGGGAGTTAGCAACCTTTGTCGATTATTTTTAAATATTAAAAACCGTAAGTTAATGATTGTTTTTTACAATTCGAATTAGCATATTTTATGGTATATTCGTAGGACAGATAACCGAATACTCTCAATCGTACTCTACTTCGACATTTCTACTAAGTGGCAACTCTCGCTCTCTCCTTTAAAATATGTCAAGAGCATCCCGCTTTGGGAAAATGTGACCAAGCAATTTTGTCTGCTGTGAAGGGAAGTAGGCTGAGAAGGAGCGGGACCACCCAAAGCATCGTCATTTAGTGGAAGAAAATAAAGTTTTATCAAACTTCAAAAATAACCGCGGTATGGCTTGAACGTTATGTGATTAACATTTCATGTCTGTAAAACATGCCTCATATTATAAAGGATCATTATTATTATATTCTCAATCTGCGCTTTAGTAGCATTTTGAGGCTTACATTGGGTGCAAAGATGTTAGTTATTATTATTATTTTCATTAACAATTTATCTATTATCGAATTGGCTTTATTTGTGCATTCCTTAGTTTTTAAGCCCGTTTTTCGATCTTTCTCCATAAAGGCTATCCATATCGTTTGGAGTTTCATATCCATTCAGTATGAGGTGTGTTAGCAGAATTCTACATCCTATTTGTTTTGGTATCACTTGAGAGAAAACGACCAGCTCGTGCTACCAGTCCTACAGTATGACCAACCATAATATTGCCAGTTTGCGTAAATAAACAGGCGTCTGTTGTTGCTGACTTAAGTTTGCCAAAGGCAAATATTTTATAAACCGTCTATCTGACTTTGTTTAAAGGAAAAAAATAATTTGAAAACTTTCATTTAAAAAAATCATAAATATTTGTAAATATAAAATGAAGTTAAATGTGAATATTTAAATCGGTGAATATATGGATCAGAGATGAGGGTTTTACAATTCATTAATGTTGAGATTCATCAAGCTTTCAATAGTTTTGAATAACGTTTAAATTGTATTCCATTCATGTAGAATTTTGTGTCGGTGTCGCTCAACGCTCTCTTCTTAGGACGATAATCGGTTTTTCGTTTTTTCTTCGAACACTCTTTTAACGGATGACCTGTTGTGTCTAATGGTTCTGTGCCATTCATGTAGAATTTTGTCTGGGTGTCGCTCAATGCCCTCTTCTTAGGCCGATATGTATTTTTTATTATATTTCAACTACGTTTATTCGATTTTTCGTTTTTTCTTGGAACACTCTTTTAGCGGATCACAGAAAGCTATTTTTTCAATATTTTTTTCATTACTTGTGGATTAATTCAATAATAATGATTTGCGTGTAAATCACCCAAAATGCATTCAATTCGATGTGTCATCTAAGCTGAAGGATTGTGATTTTCGTCGTATCACATTGCTTGTCTTCCCTGGATAAAATAAATTAAATAAATTACTTGGGTATCATTTTTAATTATAAATACAATTCTCGTGATCATACAATATTAAAAGTAAGACTTTAAAAACATTTCTGTAATGACATAAGTTTTACTTTCGTCTTCGGTAACACTTTTGATATTAAAATGTTATGTCAATCATTGGCCCGCAGTCATCTTGTATTGCCTGGGATATATTTCTTAAAACAGTGATTAATGAAGTAGAATCAGTCCAACATAGGACTGCTAGATACTTGTCTTTAAGGTTTGGTTTGCATTTAATTACCTTGCTTGCCTTTGTTGATAGGCTTTACTGGGCTTTTTAGGTAGACGACGAGTTACATGTCAACTTCACATGGAAAACAGAGATTATTTGTCCTGTAAGTTCCTCCACATCTTTTGATAGAGGTTGAGGGTTTTCGTTCCCTTTGTTTTTTCTTTTTGTGGAGCATCATCGTACGAGTTACGCGAGACATTAGGAATTTACCTAATTTAATAAACATTAGGTAATCCCATTAGTTTAGGGCGGGTGCAGTATTTTTCTTCAATGCTCCATCCCGTGTATTGGCAACACTGGCTCAGTGCATCACATCCGATCAAAGAATGCCCTTATTTTCCATCCCATAACACTACCACCTCCATAGCTTTTCCGAGTTAAATGTTGCGGGGATGTATTGCTCCCCTGTTCTTCTCAATTTTAATACAATCTTGCTCAGATAAATTGATGCGATTTCTTGCTAAATTTAACCTAGCTGTTATGCGCCTTGTCATAAGTTCTGGACCACTGGCAGGCCTTCTCGCACGTAATCCAGCTTTTTTTTTTGCTTTTTTACGAGGGTTCGCAACAGCAGAGGTCATATAAACCCTCAGGGTGTCGGTGTTTTTGAAAAAAGCCCATTTATAAGTATGTCGGGTACGAATGCAGGGCCGCTGGACCACGACCTTACAGTGATGAGCGCCGTATCAAATCCAGCTTCTGAAAGTCGAAGAGTGCGTAATTTGACGCATTTCTTACTTGTTCAAGTCGTTGCGTGATCTTGATCTCAAGGCCGATTACCGTACATTCGAATCTATAAAACGAACTTCTCCCTGAGATGTAACTAGATGGCGACGTGGTAGCGATGGAAGACCCTTCGGACAGTTGTTCTAGAAATGTTAAGCACCCTGGCGATTACGCTTGACTTCTTCCATCTTCCAATAATGCCGAGTTTGTATCACTTAAAACCACCACTCAAACAAATTTGAAACTTAAAAATGGTACAGTTTGAAAAAATCCACAGCAAGTTTTACAAAAACATCAACAAAGAAGATTGACTATTCAAAGATCTATTTACAATATCCAATTTTAAACTTAGTGGGACATTTCATTTGTGTGTTATTCACCTCTAACACTTTAAGACGTACCAAAAATTGTTGCAAGAAAAAATTGCCCGATTACTTCTATTACAGTAAAATTTTGTAGAAAAATCTTCTATCAATTCCATTTTTTTTAATCATGCCTTTTAAGCCGTCTTTCCAACCTTTCTGCTCGTGCCGAGTTGTCAATAAATTTTCTTTGTTGGGAATTCACCCTCCCCCATCCTCACAACATGTACAAGCCAGCTTCATCTTACATGTTGTTACATTTACTACATTTACTTCTTTGTAAAGGTCTTACACTTCCTTATTCAAGTGATTTTTTCGTCTGTTTGGTGATGGCCCAAGTTTGAGAAGCATACGCAAGTGGTGGGCGGTCGAAGGTTCTTCTTCGCCTAATTTTGATTTTGATCGGTGATGAGGCAACGAGGGTAAATGTAGAAAGAGAAACAACTGCTTCCACTATATTCAATTACTTCCCAAACGAATTGAAAAATAATGTACAACAATAAAAACTTACTTTGAAGAAACAATTACAAAAATGTTAATTCGAAATGTTGCCTCGAAGTATATGGAATGTTCTCTGAGACAAAAACAAAAAAGATACATTCATGATGCGATAGCCAGTGAGATGCAATAAATCAAAAGTAAAAAAACAAAATAAACTAAAAACAAAAATACAACAATGTTTTAAACACGCATTATCACTCTAGAAGTGATGGTGATAATCGCCATTAAGGAGTATAAGAAACCATCTTCATCAGAGAGAATGGTTTACTATGTGATATATACAATATTCAAATTGATCTCCCCCCACTTTCGTTCTGAGTGCAAGAAAACTGATAAATGCTCTAGTCAATATTAATAACACAATAACAAGTAATAATATAAAACTTTTTTTTGTATAATAGAATCCATAGGAAGGCCAAAAGCTTGATAGTTCTGAATTTTACTTTTACCGTATGGTTCATCCCCGATCCGCACACATTTAACTATAGAAGGCCAACCAAATTTATCACCTGATTTTTGGTTCCATGTAAATGTAAGTTAAGCTGTTTTCACATATAAATGCTCAAAAATTAATAGGGATATTCTTAATTTATTCTTATTCTAGTTTTAATTAAATATATTCGTATTAGTTTGTCAAAGGAAAATAAATAGAAAATGCAAAGCAAAAACAAACATAACTCATTTTTAATAACGGATTAACTTAAGAATATTAACATGAAGATCCCTCATTTTGTAGTCGAACGCCTTTCCTCGTCTTATCTCCATTTTAATCCAGTTGTTCTCTTTAACCATGGAACCATCTCGAACGGGAAATTCGCAATATTACTGTGAGAAGGAGTTAGGGAGGTCACCAGCAAAGTGATATCGCAGAGGCAGTTGGCGTTTCTCAAAGAATAATCTACCGGGCTTTACCTCGATGACAAGAGACAATGACAATAGGAGGCACCACGTATGGATCTCGGAACATTACGATGCCAAGGGAGGTCAGAAATATTGTCAATGCTGCAAGAATCTTTTTCACAGTGCCAGCTAGATCTTAAAAGTAGATGTTTTGGTAAGGTTTTCATCCACACAAACGATTGTCGGCCTCACATGCCCCTTTGAAACGACTTACAGCAACAGCCCGCCATTAGTAACTCAGGAAAATATGGTGCAGCGAGCGCTTAGAAGAGAACACCAATCGGATGTTATGTTTACTGATGAGTCGCATTTCTGTCTGTGTAGTAATAGTAGGCGTAGAACAGGGTATACGTACATGTACAAGTTCATGCTTCCTTAGTGCAGTTTGGAGGAGGCGTTGTAATGGGCTGGGGTGGGATTTTATTGGAGGAAGAACTGGACTCCATATTTTCAAGGGATGTCCGTTATGTCCATGAAATTACCGAGGAATACATCTCTCAAACCAGGGAACTAATAGGCAGACAATCCTAAACCTCATAGAGGCAGAGTTGTTCCTCGATGTTTAAAAAA
This sequence comes from Cimex hemipterus, assembly GCA_039619505.1. NCBI lineage: Eukaryota > Metazoa > Arthropoda > Insecta > Hemiptera > Cimicidae > Cimex > Cimex hemipterus. The sequence continues at coordinate 19,999,879 of CM077111.1, read as the reverse complement.
TCTGAGAATTTCCAATCTGCCAACTTCCAACATTCTGTCCAGACCTCAATCCCATTGATCACATCTGGGATGCGTTGCAGAGAAGGCTTTCCTATCATTTTCCGCATCCGTTGAGGTTCAACAACTGAGTGCAACTTTATAACATCTACGGCATGAAATTCCTTATGGAATTAGTGAAAAACTTTTATCATATGCCTAACCAGCGCACGGGTTGTTAGCTAACAGAGGATATACCCGATATTAATTGTTTAAAAAAGTTATTGTGTTCAATAGACAAAATGGTCTTAAAAACTTTTATTTTGTTATTTTCCAAATCCCTTAATTAAATTTTCCTTCAGTAAAAACATAATAATTTCTAATAAATTTTAATGTAGTCAACAAAAAAGCTAAACTAAAAATCCAAGGGAAAGTAAATACTACAAAATTGGCAATATCACCATTCATTTTTGGCCAGTTTATTTTGTAAGGCCAAGATAGCTCATATGAGGAGTAATGATTTTCCTGCTAACCCCGTCGTAGATTAATGGAGTAAATTTGGGAGTGGGAATGAATAAATTCTTCGAAAGACTGAACGTAATACGTGTGACAACTGGAAACGATGAAAAATGAAAAGTGATCGTAAGGAGGGATGGGAAAAAAGGGGTGGTTTCGGGAAATTAAGTTAGGAAGTAAATCAGAAAGAAAGCAGAAGGAAAAAATCAACAGTCAAGATAGATGGCAATACATTGAATGGTGGGTGGTTGGATTGTGGGGTGGTCGGAGGGTGGGTCGGGAGTGATAAAAGGAGTTTGGAATTGAAATGGGGGCTTTTTGTTTTAAAATTGATTCGGCTTGGAGAGACGGGAGGCCTTTATAATTCGGCGTTTGGGGCGAAGTGCCCGAGGGGGTTGCAGGGTGTAACGTTAATTGGGTTTTGTCTATTTGAAGGTAGGGGCGAGGGTGGAAGAGTATGCAGATTACCCTGAGTCAACCCTCGGTCGATTGGAGGGGAAGCCGGATTGGAAGAGGGGGCCGAACAGGGCGGAGCTTCCATCCCTTGGTGGGAGAAGGGACTCCACCGGGTATTTTCACTAGTCCAAAGCCAACAAACGCAGGGTGTTTTCTCATAATCTCTGTGTCAACTGTACCGTGTTGTGTCAAATAACAGTGTTCTCCGAGTAGAAGCCAGGGTCGAACCCTCGGTTTTTTACGTTCCCCGTCTCTGTCTGTCTATCACGTCCTCTCTCTTTAAGGAACATGCACACGCTATTCGGAGACCAAACGTACTACAGCAGATTCCCCGCGGGAGCCGGATATCCCACCGGTTACGATTATTCCAGGTACGCGGGTTACCATCCGACGACCGGCTACCAACCGGTGACCCACCATGTCCCGTCCAAGGATATGGTCAAGCCGCCGTACTCCTACATCGCCCTCATCGCCATGGCGATACAGCACGCCCCGGACAAGAGGTGTACCCTGAACGGGATCTATCAGTTCATCATGGAAAGATTTCCCTACTACAGAGAGAACAAACAAGGCTGGCAGAATTCCATCAGGCACAATTTGTCGTTAAACGAGTGTTTTGTGAAAGTACCCCGTGACGATAAGAAACCGGGCAAGGGTAGTTACTGGACGCTGGATCCCGACTCGTATAACATGTTCGACAACGGTTCCTATCTGAGGAGGAGGAGGAGGTTTAAGAAAAAAGACGCCCTCCGAGAAAAAGAGGAAGCCATGAAGAGGCAGCAGGAGTTGATGAGGAGGGAAGAGAAAAAAGAAAAGACCCCCAAGAGAGAGCCGGAACTGTCGCCGTGCGAAGTCAAAGCGGAATACGATAGTTTTTCTGTCGATTCCCTTGTCACTTATCCCTCGGCGAGGTGTGCCGGACCTCCAGCGGGACCGTCCACGGCCATGTACTCCTACTGCCAGTACGAGGAACAGGGGTATAGGCACTGGTACGGGGACAACCCGGAAATGTTCGACCCGCCCTCGTGCCAACTGGGTTTTAGGCATGCACCGCCTCAACACAGTTACTACCAACACTCCCAAGTCTAGCGATCCCCAAGTGAGTATACCCAAGATTCAGTCTTACTGTTTGAAGTAATCAAAGTTGTTTACTCACGTGGAGTCTTTCAATATGCGTTATCACATACAAATATTAAAAATATGTAATAATGTACAAACCTTTTTTTAGCAATTGCCAATCACATTCGCAGACGATCTCCCTCGATATGCATATCATGCATTTTGAAACTCTCTCATTGAGAAATTAATTTTCACCTTTCAAGATTTCTTCGTTTGGCTTGCCGAATGATAAACCTTATTGATAGTCACTATCATCTTGGTCTGCCTATTTAACTAGTAACAAGAATTATCTTACTCTTAATCCTAAAATCAGAGAGAGACCTAGATGATAGGTAACTATAAAACTAACGATTTACCACCCCTCAGACATAGAAGGAAATCTTCCAGTTTTTTCTTTCCTCACTCGTCATTTCCAAAGTACAATAACAATATACATAAAATTAATGATCTTTTGTCAAGCACCTACAAAATACTATTAGTTTTGCAGGTTTATCTCCCTTGTGAAGAAGCTCACGTTTACTCTGTCCATTTTTTATTACTTGACGGGATTTAATATCAGCCTTAATATTGCAATTGTATATAAAAAACATCCTAGATAAAGTTAATTTGAAGGTAATCACGTCGTCAATCTTTCGAGGATTATACAACCTTCATCAGCACTTTCAAAAGATTTTTTTTATGATTTAAGCGGTTAACAAATATAAACTTGTGCTTAAAATATTAAAAAATAATGTTTCTATTATAAATGATTGATAGTGCGGACGTGACCTCAGCCCCTATTCGACTAATTTTTAGTAGTTTTAAAATCCTGATAAATTAGATATATTCCTCGAAAGCTTGAAAAACCTGACAATGCTTCTTTTTTCATTTTTTTCAAATTCCCTTTTCACCTGATGTTTTATATACGAGCAGCTTATATTTTATTAATTGTATAGTTTATTCGTACTTATTTACCGTTGTTAAGCTATAAAATGATTAGATTATTTACAGTGATATGTAAATAAATAATAGATAACAAATATACAGGGTGATACTCGTACGACAAAGCCTTCTAAACATCAAATACAAAAACAAATTGTATGAACTGTGGTCCGATTCTTAACCATTTCTCAAATATTCAACATTTTATGTTTTTTGTCACGTATCTACAGTTTTCGTCATTCACACTTCAGCGGTCATGTTTGCGTAAATAAAAAAAAAGTCATTGAAAAATGGTTAAATTTCCTTTGAGAAGGTACCGTTCTAAAATTTTCAATTTAATTTTTGGTAACAAAACCTTTCAAAAATTGCTAAATTTAAAATCTGTAAAAAAAAACTAGATTTGCAACCTCTGTAATTTAAAAATTGACGGTAGAACATGCGAAATTTCATAACAACTTCATCTTTTAATAAGCTTTCTAGCGGTGATTTTCTTTAATCCTTGACTTTAATCATATCGAACGAAATGGCAGACCTTTTTTGCTGAAAAAGTAAAATTTAAAAAAGGGGGGGAAATACTGAAATTTGTGGCTTTTGAAAAAGGGAGAGAGATGTTAACCTTGTAATTCACCTTTTTCCCTGAGCAAAATTTGTTTCCCAACTTGGAAAATAAAAAAGCACAAAAAGGGAAGAAAAATGAAACAAAACGATAATAAACAACCAAAGCAGAAAAATTGGTCTAAAACCATCTGTAATAAACACATACAGAAGAAAAAAGAACAACAAGCAAAAAATATAAAATCACAAAAAGAAAGAAAAATGAAACAAAACACATAAAAAATAGACAATAAAGAGCCAAAGCAGAAAAATTGACAAAACGTCTACACTAAACACATACAAAAGAAAAAAAGAACAGCAATTCAAAAATATGAAATAAAAAAAAAGATAAATGAAATACATAAAATAGATAAAATAAACAATGAACAACCACTTTACGCTGAATTTTCTTTTTATTGTTAGATTAAAGCTGGGCTTTACATCTTCTGTATTGTTTTATTTTGTTCTTTTTTCGTGATTAGTGCGGATATGTTGTCCAATTTTACTGTTTTGGTTGTTCCCTATATTTATTGTATTTTTCTATTTGTTTTGTTTCATTTTTCTTTCTTTTTGTGCTTTTTATTTCTATATTGTGTGATATTTTCGAAAGGGTTGAGAATCGGTTGTGACCTGACGAACGAAAGTGCAAGAAACGAATCACCCTGTATATTTCCAATATACTAGCCGTTGCCCTTAGCCTGGTTGGCATTAATTCTCGTTTTAGTTTTAAAAAATTCAGTTTTTGCTGTATCCTTTTTATCTTGGCTTGTCGAGAGCCAGAAAATTGAAAAAAAAAAAAAAAAGAGAGAACCTCTAGTCAGTAAAATAATAGTTGGAATTTTTATACAGTGAAACTCCTCTTAACAGACAATTTCGTATTTCCTTATCGCACGTAATCTTTCACTGAGAAATTGTGAAAACGATTAAATTTTGGATTTTGACCCAGGTGTTTAACCATTCAGGGCAGCCGAATGGATATCGCCCTCTTGTTTCTCTTGTACTGCGAGTTGCACTCCAGCCTCTTCACTTTTAGACTGATGTGCAAAGAAGCAGCATTAAACGGCAATAACAACACAAAACTATGTCTGCCAGTCCTATCATAAGGAACACGTCTAAAAAAAGTCGACGAAAATCAGACCAGTAGATTTCGAGATTACCTCTTACAAAACTTCCTCTATTTATTATATTAGAACTGATACTACTTATAGATATATAATTATATTATATATAACTATTATATTATAACTAGACATATAAATAAACAAAGACAAAAAAACCGGATCGCTCATCTTTTGTAGTATATTTCAAACTGTATGTATTTTTATCTTTATATTACAACATTGTAAACCATACTAAACAAGATCAAAAATTCATGAGTTAATAACAATTATTTAATTGAAAAAAAAATTACCGAAACACCAAAAAATCATAGTGATAGAACCCAGCATTCGAATCCGGGACCTTTACATTACAGTGATGAGCGCAGTGTAAACGCCTACCGCCACCGACACCCTTATATTATTATTATTATATCTCTGTTTAATGAAAACCTGCGAGAAGTGCCTGGCGAACTAAACACTTTATTGCAAAAAAAAGTAAAATTTTATATCTTTTTTATTATTTTAATAGCATCCTCGAATAACTTCCATCGTAGCCATTAAATAACGAAATTATTATTATTACTTTTTAACTTTACTTTCATCCAATAAATTATCACTTAGGTACAAAAAAAGAGGAAAGAGACATTCTTGATATACATTATTCATTTCCTATGTTCCTCTTTTTTTTCTTTTTTTTAATGGCCTCATGAACTGTGCATATCTAGCCAGATTATTGTATATATATTTATTGCGTATATAAATATATTCCTCTTAAGTCATATTATTTTTTTTTTATTAGCCGGAATTTATACTGCTTTGTGTGATTTGCTCTTTAAATTATCTTTCGCTTAATTTATCTCAGTGCAGTCATATTTCCTTTTCTAGAATTACCAGATCTAGAGGACTTAAATTTCCTTTACTCTATTTATAATCCATTAGAGTTCGTTGTCGGATTGACCGAATAACTTTTTTCAATTACAGACATAAAAATGTTTGAGACCCATATATTATGATTTAGTTCACTAGTTTCCGGGCTCATTTGACCAAATAATATTTTGAAAATGAATTAATCTGTGTTAAACGTTTTTGGTTAGGATAAAGAAAGTCAGCCCCACGAGCGGGATTCGAACCCACGATCTACGGCTAAATATGCCGTGGGTCTAACCGGTTATCGTGATTTCGATCTCCTCGGGCACCAACTTCCGATCTCAACTTACAACCTTTTCAACTTTCCTTCCTTTTTGCCATTTTTCAAATGGCGTGTAATCAGGATTCGATTCTTGGCGACAAATGAAATGACCAAGGAGGGCTTTAGTGAAGATACACTTAATTTTACTTATTAAACCTATTAGAGTTGGTAGTCAGATTGACCGAATATCTTTTTCAATTAATTAACACAAGGTATTCGTTGAGATACAAAAGGATGGAAAATTCGTATGGTGGGGTTGAGATGGAAAGTTGGATCGGATTTACGATAGTTCAAGTGGTAAAGCAGCACGGTATTTAGCCGAAGATCGTGGGATCGCATTCCGCTCAATGACACTTTTTTATCTCAACCAGCACCTTGCCTAAAGATCTATTTATAATTAAACTTTTATGAAAGTTGATTTAATTAAAGTTTTAGTACCACCAGTACGACCAGACTTTATCTTTGTTTATGTTCATTTATTGGATGTAAGTTGTCACCGAGAATGGAGTGGATTCCACACTTTTATGTTTATTATGATGTGAATGGATTTGTTAAACATTTACTCTGTAATTGACTTGTACAAATGAGAGGCTAGTAATTTAGAAAATCGACTTAGTTTTCATACGAAAGCAGATAGTCGTTCGAATGACTGAAAGTCGATAAAATACTCGTGAAAGACAGGAAAAGAAGTAAATATACTCCCTATTATTCGGGCCTATATCTCCCACATTTCTATTATTTTAACTTTTAGTGTAAGGTCTTGTTTGAGGTGAGAAAGCTCGCGTCACGAGCAGGATTCGAACCCTCGATCTTTCAGCTCCAGCAATTTCTCCCCTCTAACTCGAACCCTTCTCAATATCCAAGAACACCTTGAGCTTATCGAAGGCTGGTGTAAAAAGTGGAGGACAAAACTGAATGAAGGAAAGTGTACTCAGCTCCTATTGAAAAAACAGTACTCCACTACATCACCAATAAAGAGATCCTGACTTCCATTGAAGTCAGATACCAAGGACTAATCCTAGATGGCAGACTGGCATGGAATTCCCCGTCATCACTTAAAAGAGAACAACTTAACAGAAGACTTGGACAACCACAAAGACTCCTTAGGACCAAAATCTTTCGACTGTCAAAACTAAACTCATCTTATACAATATTTGACTGCGACCACTTTGGATATACGATGTGGAACCGTGGGGTTCTAACAAGCCATCCAATATCCTACGCATCAAATCCTTCCATTCAAAAGTTCTCAGACAAATCGCCCAAGCTCCTTACTACGTCACTAACCTCACTATCCTCAACGACTTCAACATTATTTTGTCAACGAACTGATCAGTTTCCGATTCCAAAAGTTTCACACCAACTTCTCGATCCATCCTAAACCTAAGCTCTAGCCTTTTTAACCCATCTCCACCTCACATTCTGCACAATCCCAAGAAGCCGCTGTTCTAACCCCTTGAGCTATCCGTACATGATCCACCCGGACACCAACTCATCTCAAGCTACACCATGCCATTTTCAGGAGTTGGTCTTCGCGTGCTGACAATACTTGAGCCGGAGGTTGTGAGTTCAAATCCCGCCCGTGACGCTTTCAAAAAACTTTTTCATCTAAGATTATAGATTAAAAGTATAGTTAATTTAAATAATTACATGAGCAATATGACTATATATTGACAATATTATTCTTTACTTTGGCTAACAATTATCCTTCAAATGCCAAATATCTCACATTTCCTCTAAAGCAGAAAAGACCCTTGGGTTTTTATTTATCCAGTAAAAATCTTTCAAAATAAAGAAATATTGAAACTTTGCGACTTTTGTTAGATCAATAGTTGGATTTTCTTTTTTGTTCTGTATTTTCAGCGTCGTCTCAAATCAATAGTATTGAAACGGTTCTGCACCGCTTTCTTAGGTACAGTAACTAGTTGTCAACCTCAATTTTTATTGCAATTATGATCTGTTGAGGACTAAGCTGAACAGAATAACTAGGTTGGGCTGTGTTTTTCTTTGCAAGTTCCTCATGTCCTGAACTACCATTATAAGGTCCCTACGTACAAACACTTTCAAAATTTGAGCTTATACAACCTCTTTCTATGGTTTATAAAATGAATTAAGCTCGTTTACTCTCATTTTTATGACTCGCTGGTCTTAAAAATATTTCTATTGTTTTTTAGCGAAAGGTTTTTTTTTTTGCTTTTCGAAAATTTTCACGTCGTGTAGTAAATCAATCATAGACAATTCACAGTGTATTTTAAAAATGCACAAACTAGAGTAGATATAAAAAGTGATAAAACTAGAGAAAAAAAAGATTTTTTTTTTAATTTTAAAGAATCAGTTTTCATGGAATATCTCAGAACAAAATGCCCCTTTCTTGTTTATACAGCAGTAGGAACAAAGCTCATCTTTTAGCATATTGAAGTAAATTCTCGGCCGGCCCCTCGAAAAAGAATGTTTATTCGTTTTCTAACAAACGCAACGTCTGCCATTCCTTATTTGAGATATGAATGCTCCTTTTTATTCAGATGATTATTATTTTTTTAATCAGTTTTTCCGTCAATTTATTAAACAGTTATCCTCAAACATTTCCGCCTTTAAGTCTTTTTGACTGTCTCCTGTCATACAATTTAACACCGAGCATGGTTAATTTTTGATTATATTTTTCCGTTTCTTATTTAATTTAGTACGTTTAATTTATTTTTATGTTATTATATTTAAATTGTTATTTGTATGTTCATTTCGACACGAATTGCATCGAATTTTGTGCTTCAATGGGGGCGGGGTAGGCATAGGACCAGCTATGCTCAATTACAATTCTCTGGTTGCATTCCTACACGCTATTTGGAGCCAAGGAATTGTACCCTTTAGTTAGGTGGGACACAGCGAGCAAACTTTGTCTGCATGCCGGGCACATATCCTGACTTTGGTCCACAAACTTAAGTGTCCGTGTGTCAACCTCGCATGGTCTTATTCGAGTGTGGATGACCCTTCTACAAGTCAGGCCCTGCAAGGCGCCAAATCGGGATGTGAGAGGAGCGATGGGGTACTCAATATACCATTCAACCTCTCACACATTCTCGCTAATAAATACATTCATTCTAAACATACACCGGTGTACATAAAACTATCAGTACTATATACAATAAAACAATCCTGTTCACTCCGACAGTAGGAATAGGGGACCCAGAAACAATTCTCTTATTGGATGGCATTCCTACACGCTCTATTTACAGAGCCAAGCAATTGCACTCCTCAATCAGGAGAGTCACATCGTGCAACCTTTCTTTGTATACCGGACACAAGTGCGGGATTGGCCCAAAATTAAGCGTCTGAGTCAACGTCGTACTGCCTATGCTTAATCGGATTAGGATGACTTCTTCGAATCAGGCCCTCCGTGGGCCACCATGAAGATAAATCGTTAAAGATAATGTATTTAATAGGCTATGCCCATATCCGAATAAAATAAACGTTAATAATTAATAAATATATTAAAATTTTCCTGGATCCAATTTTTCTTAGTTCGGTCTTTCGAAGGTTTCAGTCTTTTCACATATTTTTTTAAGGATAGGAAGACTGTTTAAGAGGCGTGTCTAGGTCATTTCGTTTTTGGGAAAAGTCAAAGTTGTGATGAGGCCGGTTGACGTCCGGAGGCATTGTCGTCCGGGTCCTTTCCGTTTTGGATTATCTCCAGGAGCGAGGACTCGATCACGTTCCGAAAAGTGGATCCAGTCGGTCGACCGGCCTGTCAAAACAGCGGTGGAAGGCCACCCACGCCGCCGTTTCCCGGCCGAATTATTTATTTGGGAAAAATCACGGTTTTGGGAGGGGAAAACGAGGAGGAAGTCGTTAGGAGTCATGTTTGTTTTGAAATCATGGAGATCAACAAACGCGAGGGACGACACACCTTCAAAATTTCCTTCTGTTTTACAAGCCGACATACGGAAAGAGTCGAGAACTTATTTCCACCTTACCACCCTCAAAGCATGGTTTACACCGATTTAAATTATGTTCACATAATTGTAAATTAACATACAACTAAATAAACAAATGATAAATGTAAACTATTCCCAGGTCCTCGGCCGTAAACAGACAAAAGGGGAGCATGAAGTTAGTCCTTTCACGTGTATAAATCACATTCTAATTCTAGCCACACAACGACCTGATCCTAGGTAAATTCATCCTAGAAAACAATAACAACAAACAACAAGACTAGACGTTTTTTTTAAATTCAAGTTCTTAAAAAACACAAAATGAAATGTGTAACCCTCTCTGCCACCCTATAACTAAAATCCGACTCTAATACCTTACTCAAAATTTCATTAATTGTAAAAAAAAATTAAAACTTAATGAAAGATTTCGTCATTAATAAATTTTCAATTACTTATTATATTTCTTGATCAGCATACCATCTATATTTTTCTTTGTGCTTAAACCGCATAAAACTTACTAACTTACTGAACAAAGTCAAACTGTCATAATCACACTAAAAGGCCATATTATTATTTATTATCTGTAACTATAGATTTTGCCGATTTTTAGGTAAAACTGTTTAAACATGTGTAACTTGTCATTCATGATCGTCCAATTTTGGCCTAGCCCGTCCTCCCAGCAGATGTGGTAAGATTAAAAATGATATAGAAGAAAACTGGAAAAAATCGACAGACATCTGCCAAATTACGGTAAATAAATATGCCAGCAATATGCAAGCTCTATTCGACGGAGGCCTAGTCGAAAAGGGAAAGGTTACGCATAGGACAGACTAGGTTTACTGAGAAGTTAAGCGTGGCATTGCGGACTGGGGTCGGCATCGAATACTCGTTGTTTATAAAACATCGATGACTTTATTCAACTTTCGATGGCCCCACCAAACTATATCATTATAAATTTAAAAAATTATATATTTTTACTACATTAAATGCAGGAAACAATTATGATCACTGACAATTTATAACTCTTGAAAATACATGTTAAATGTGTCGAAGTCTTCATCGATATTCGATACCGTCATTAAAAGCAATAGAAGGAAGCCAGCGACCTTTCTAGGGAGTAGGGAAAAAGAGATGTTTTTACTTTTTCTATCCCCTGTTTTTTCATTTTAATGTTTCAGTTGTTGATTGCTCTTTAGACGGATTAATAGTCTAGTGTGTTTATTCTTAATCCTCCCTGTGTTTTAGTTTTGGCTTTAATTGCATTATTACTATTATTATTATTTACGTAACGTAAGTTTATTTTCTATAGCCTCCTTGGAAAAGAACAATTATTCTCTGGCTTTTAGGTTGTCAAACATCGATGTTTTTGGGTTCGATACCCATCCCTAGCGATGAATCACTGTTTTAGTACCTCGTGGCTGCTCATGGCATGGAGTTTGCTAATGTGAATAGTGTGTGTTTATGGGTTTTATTTTCTTATTATTACCCTTTCTCTTTCATCATTCACCATCTCTCTCTCTCTCTCTCTCTCTCTCTCTCTCTCTCTCTCTCTCTCTCTCTC
>CM077111.1:19969062-19988121 GCA_039619505.1 Cimex hemipterus | reverse complement strand
CTCTCTCTCTCTCTCTCTCTCTCTCTCTCTCTCTCTCTCTCTCTCTCTCTCTCTTTCTTTCTTTCTTTCTTTCTCTTTCTCTCTTCCTCTTCCTCCAATCTCGCTTTCCAATATATTTCTTTCTTCCCTATCTACCATTTATTGGTATGAATGTAAATTATTAGCGTGATACAGGATTATTTACACCCCAAGGAATATCGAGCACTCTGGGTTGAGTGTTGTCTGGATAGTGAAAGGAATTTATTTGCGTGAAAAGGAGTTGTTCAACACGCCACGAGGAATATCGAATACTCAGGGGAAAAACTGCGACCAGAATTATGGATGATGAATGGATATGGACGTCGTCGGAATATCCACTACGACGCCGGATGTGCGATTCCGGTTATCTCGTGACAGGGATGTGCCTTGTTCTCGGGAGTTTGGAAGCCTGAACATCTTAATTTGTTATGTGTTTGGGTTGTATTATTCTCTTAATAATAACTTGACAACCTACAAGTATGTCCGGTACGTTATCAAGTAAGGAAAACAGGAGACAAAATATGAGTGAACCAGTGACAAAGATGTCCACTGGTGTTTGTCAGACCATACAAAAATACGTTAGCAGATCGTTCTAAATTGAAATGGACTTGACACAGACCATCTCCTTTGTTTAAAATTTATAGTTAATCCAATTACGATTGTTATAAAGCATATCATCTTAAATTAAATGATTTAAAGCTTACGACTGTTGTCCATCAACACGCCGATTGAGGTTTTCATTCTCATTTAAATATTGGAGTATTTAGTGTTTTTTTCTTAATAAAATTGCTTTTAATTTGAGGACTCATATTTGCCACGCTAGCGGTTCGCGTTTAAATCCTAGCGGATCTCATGGTTTCATGAAAAACATACACTAAAATGGTCTGACCCATCGTACGCGACACCCGACGGGTAGTTGGATGTTATGCCCTCCTGTTAGGAAGGAGTTACTTTTTTATTAATTACAAGTTAGTTTAAATTAGTAGAAGATGTAAATAATATCGAAAAGGCTTAACTTGTCTTATGAATCTGCTTAGGCATTTTACCCGGGGTGGAAAACACGTGTGTGCTTGTATTTTGATTTATGTCGAACCGCCTTTTTGTGTTTCTTCTATGCTGTTAGAAGCCCTTATAATTTGCCTCCCGTGATGTAATATAATCAGATTAATTTCCAAAGGTTATTTTATTACTCTAGTACAATTTTTCAGACGCTTGAATGATATTGTTATTGTTGCGAATACACACCGTGTTTTATTTTATTTTTTTTTATTTCGTTGTTTATGTTCAGGGGGCGTTTAGGCTTAGTAATTTGTTGGTATAAAAGCTTTCAAAATATAAACACTATTAGGTAATAAACTGTAATGAAAGGATGGTCCTACAGAAGCAATATATTTTATTTTCGAGCTTTGTACGAATAAGCGTCGGACTCTACAGGCTGTGATTTATAAATTGGTTGTGTCTGACGGACCTATGGCAAGGATTGCACTGACGTCCTCCCAGGACATCTAGCAATTAATTTATTTTTAATAGAGTTAAATTATTTGAAGAGATTAGTTCAAAACGGGCTTAATCCACACAACAAAGTTCTCACTGCATTACAACTAGAAAAGCCAGTGTAGGGTTTAGATACAAATTGTTCAATGCAATGTTCACCGTGAAGGTTTTTTTTTTTTTTTTTTTTTTTTTTTTTTTTTTTTTACCCTCTCCCACCCAATAAAATTTATTTTCACCATCGCCGGCTCTTTTTCTGGGTTTTTACCCCGCTTGTATTTTTTCAACCTGCAGCCATTTGAGCATCTCGGTCTGTTTCTGACCCTCTTCTTTTATGTGAAAACTAAATCGATATCCTGAAAGCTAGCCTCTCATTTGTCAATTACCGAGTAGATATAAAACATACAATAGATATATATACACATAACCACAAAGTCTGGTCACATTCATACCCCTTGAGGGCTCGACATTCTTCGTGGCATGATCGAACCCACTCCATTTTCTCTAATAACTTACTTTTACTCTCCAGACATCACACTCCCGGCGACTCAATATTCCTAGGGGAGGGGTTAAAAACTCGTTCCTTCCGAATAACAATTATTTAAAAAAATATATAATTATAATGAGATGGGAAGTTAGTATCCGAGTGGATTCAAGTCACGATAGCTCCAGTGGTAGAGAAGCGGCGTATCTAGGCGAAGGTCGTGGGTTCGAATCCCGCTCGTGACACTGACTTTTTTATCTCAACCAATAAAGATGAATTAATAGAAATATATTATTTAGCCAAGCGGACCATGAAAAACAGTGAACTAATGTATGGCTCTCAAACATTTTTCCCCCATGTAAATATTTTGAAAATTGATTGAGTCAGTTTTGAAACTCATCTTCTCAATTTAATATATTATTTCAAGTTTTTATTCTGGGTTAGGATGATAAAACGTCCGAAAGCACGGCAACAAAACAATTTTAGATCATCGTTTGTATCGGTATAATACAACAAGAAGATTTTGTCTTCTGTATCGTTTGATGGTAGAAACTTATAGCCTAATAATATATTTTTATTGCTATTATTATTTCATCACCATAATAATTTGTGTAACAAAATTTGTACATAGTTCAATAATTATTCAGAAATCGTGAGCTGCGGTGTGATGTATGTTTCAGAAAAACATTTTCTTTATCGTGTCAACGTTTCGATCTCTATTGAGATCATCTTCAGGGCTGAAATTATTTGTCTTCTGTGTAATAGTGCCATCCTTGCGTGTCGTGCCAACTGGCGCTCTCAACACGACACGCAAGAATGGCACTATTGCACAGAAGACAAATAATTTCATCCCTGAAGATGATCTCAATGAAGATCGAAACGTTGGCACGATAGGGAAAATATTTTTCTGATACCTACATCACACCAGATCGCAGCACACGATTTCTGAATAAATATCGATTAATGGTTACTAACCATCACACACAGTTCAACGTTAATTCAGCAAAATTTGGTCAAAACTTTGAATATAAATTATTTATATCGATTTACGTACCCTTTTTTTCTACTAGGGCTGGCTTCTAAGGCTATTGCTGGTATATTAAGTTTTTCTACCTCGCATTTTTCCTGTTTAACCATTCTATATGTGATTAAAATATCCTCAGTAAATTAAAATACACATTCATGCTATTTAAAATATTATCTTACCTAAACTAACCAAAATAATAGTTTTTAATAAGTTTTTCTCATTGTGAGCGATTGGAGAGTTTTCTGGATAATTTTCTTACTGAGCGCTAATTTGCCGAATTGTTTGTGTATATTATAGAAATTAAATAGGTCAAGTATTTGCCCCGGGGCCATGGTGCTCGAGTAGCTAGGGTGTTAGACTCGCGGACAGGGTTCGAGTCCCATCGTCGCCCCTGGAATTTCTGACCATGACCCCTCGCACAAAAACTATTCATAAAATCATTCATATTCCGGCTAATATGCTAGTACATAACCCATAAATTGTTCTTCAGATTTTATCATCACTTTTTAATTACCCCTATCTTTGATTTTGAACCCTTCCATGATTGATGAAAATGTCGTAAGCCTTTGTTAAGAGATTATCTAATAAGTTTGGCAGGTCCCAAGAGTTCTCGATATACTGTTCAAACCCCATTTGTACAACCATTAAGCACAACCTAGGGTGAGGCTTGGAGCTCGGCAGGGAGAATTTTCACCTAGACACCCTCCCTTCATTCATGCCAATAAATACAATCACCAACAGTAAAAATTCACTATCTTAAGTTAACCTAATTAGTTCGGCATGCATGCTACACCGGATTCTTTGCGGCTGCTAACACCGCATCATCTCCGAGGTCTTTCTTTGGCGAGGAGATGACCATGTGTCAGCTTGGTGTGGCCTATCTCCCGGCTTTTCCCCCATTTCCTCCAAGGTCCGAAGGTTTTATTTCATTTTTGTTGTTCAGTATTTCTCCTTTTCCTGGTTTTGTGGGTGTTCCTTTATATTCACGTTGCTTATGCTTATAACTTGTTAACTTTAATAAAATTAAAATGTTTTATATTGACTTTTAAAAAAGAAAATTGCCATCTGGACCAAAACTTGAAAGCCTTTTTTTAAAAGGATGGACTATTTAAAAAGAGAAGTTGAAAGAGTAGAAAACCGGTAAACGTTTAACTGTTCCTCGTGATCGCTTTTTCCAGTTTACGACGCAGTTATATTTCTGTTATAGCGGAGTTAGACAAACACAGGACTAGTTTTAATTCCGTTGCCCATCCCTTTAGTGCAGTGTGTACCGAACTCAAGAGAGGGAGAAAAGCGGAAAGACTTTTACTATCCTTCTGGGAGCAATCTGTCAGTCATCCTCGGCCCCACGCCCATTTTCTGCCACGTGAAAGAACATTTTTTGCCCTCCTTTCTTCTCATTTCTACTACAATCTCGGCGGGTGTTCGACCGACCGCGCGAGGAAATCCTTCTCCAGGAGCAATTTATAAAATAGGGGAATATTCAACATTCGTTGAAATATCAAATTATCCTCAATTATTGGCATCACTTGTACAATCTTTGTCCTTTTGACAATGACACGAAATTCAGTTTTTTATTTATAACAATCGACTGAATAATCCATATCTTTTTTGAGATAATGTATTTGTATTAATTCAATTAAATAATGTTTTTAATGTCATGGTACTCTGGTGTATTGGGATTGAACCTTTAAAATTTAACTTATTAGCCTGAACGAAAGGGCTTGCCCCCATTAATCCGAGGAATATCGAATGTCCTGGGGTAGTGGAAATTATTTGTTGTATGCTTATGTAATTTATTAGCGTGAATGGCAAAGTTTATCTCCAATTACCTCGAGGAATGTGTAGTACTGTAGTATACAATATTCCAACCTCAGTCTTCTATACAGCGCATTCACGCTAATAAATAAATTCACTACCATAGTGAAGATACAAAAGTATCAATACTGTACAGAGAAAAACACCCTTGTTTCTTCCAAGACACTCATATATCGTTACCTATTCTTACATCAGTTAATACCACACGCTCTTTATATGGAGCCAAGGAATTGCACCCCTAAATCAAGTGCTGAATCTGAACGAAGTCTAGGGTGTGAATGTAATTTATTAGTGTAGCCCCTGGTGTAGTGTAAGTATTTGTGGTGTAAGTATGTCATTTATTAGCGTGAATGGCAAAGTTTATCACCGATAACCCCCAGAATATGGATTACTCTGTGGTAGTGGAATGAATGTGGGAGTTTCATTTATTAGCGCGAATGAAGTGGTTTATCCCAGTTACCCCGAAGAATATGGCGTACTGCGTGGTAGTGTGAACGAATGCATGAGTGTGATTTATTAGGGTGAAAGGTAATTAATCATCAATTAGCCAAGAAATATCGAGAGTGAATGAATGTTCAAGTTAATTTATTAGCATGGATAGAAGGGTTTATTCACAATTAATCCGATGAATATGAAGTACTCTGTAGTAGTGTGAATTGATACGAGTATAATTTATTAGCGTGAAAGGTAACTTTACCCAATTAGCCCAAGGAACATAGAGTAATTTATTTGCATGCAAGGAAAGATTTATTCCTTACTACTCCGAGGAATATCGAATACTCTGGGTGTTGTAATTGTGATTTGTGCTGCGCATATGTAATTTATCAGCGTGAACGGAGGGGAATATTCTAAATTATTTCCTTTCTCTAGTACTGTTTCCACTCTTTCACTGTATCTTGGTTCATTTGTATATTAAAATGGCAGTGTATATCCTAAATTACCCTGAGGACTAACAAGTATTATGGGGTAGAGTGAATGGTTGTGTGCTGGATAGATGTAATTTATTAGCGTGAATGGAGGGGAATATCTCTCACTACTGCCTTATTCTACTGTCTCTTCCTTCTCTTTCAATGCATTTTAGCCTTATTTTTATACTCACTATACTAAATACTAGCCAGAATATGTTTTTGTCTGGTTTCTGTGTATTTTTTAAAAATCTGCTATTGACGAGGCCCTGAGATAGAGAAAGAGCTGGCTATAAGATACATAAAAGAGAGAATTCTTAACAGTTACATCATAAAATACCATAACTAGGTTGGAGAATCGGTAAACCAGTTTGACCTCAACCCCCGATCCCACTAATTATACTGAAATTTTGTAAACGAAATCAGTAGGTTTAAACCGCGATGTAGATAAGAAAAGAAATGCAAAGCTTGTAAGAGATGAAAGAGTATTGCAATAAAAATTCTTATGGCGCTTCGCCAGAGAACTAACTGTAACAAGACAACCCCGTGATTTTTTTCAGTCCAGAAAAATACGGAAAAACAAATTGTACATTTATTTCCGTACCGGTTCGTACGCTTAAATCGTAATTAATTGTACCAATTTGTCAACAATTTTGATACACATTTGTCATATACCAGACGATGTAGAAAGACAATTACTGAGACCATTAATGGGTCCTTTAATTAATTTGGTAGTGTTTAATTACACTTTGAAGGTCCTGTGAAATTCTCATTTTCTCATTCATGGCTTGGATTTATAATTCTGCGCCAGCTTAATAGAAGTAGTAAATGCTTCTAATAATAAAAAAAAAACTACATTCTAAATATTTACTAGTAAAATTTTAACAACGTCGGATTTCTCTTTTCTGATATGTCCAAAACGTACTAATTTGCCAACGTACTAATTTAATAAATCCATCTTACATTTTTTGCCGTGATAAATAACCCTGGAAAATAAAGAAAATAGTGTGATTACGAACGAGAATGGAGTTTTCATCGAACGTCCTCCTTGTATATATAAAAACACCTAGGTGGCTAAGCCGTCATTTATCAAAATATATTATAATAGTTATAAAATAAACATTTACAATTTAGATTATCGGCACTCTGAGTGAGAGATATGTTTTAGTTGGCACGACACCTCCGGACGCTGCCTTGGTCGCTTGGTCTCGTAATGTCGCCCACTAACGTATTACCTTACCGTTAATAAACAACTGCATGATGCCAGACGGTAAATAATATAATTCGTAACTGTTGTTATCCATGAAGTGTAATTGAATGGCGGGATTAAATCCGAAAGCTTTGAATAAATGGAAAACATGGCAGAAACTTTGGTATTTTTTAACGAGGTTAAGAGTCGTTTGCAAACCGTCCATAAAATAGGAATGTAATGATCCGTCTATCTTATTAATTTAATTTTCAATTATCCTTTAAAACTGTTTCAAGATATCAGCAGTGAAAAATATCACTCTACCCAGTTTATGAAGTTTAGTTACGAATAAATTCTGCCAAATATAATTACCAATTGAATTTCGATGGATTATAGTGATAGTTTATTTGAATCTTTTTAAATATTTCTTTTTTTAATAGAGTATAAACACCTTTAATAAAAACATTGTTTATAAAAATAGTTAGTTGTGATAGTTTCTTTCTTTCATTAACCCCCCCCCTCTCTCTCTCTCTCCTGATCTCTCGTTTTCTTTCCTCTCTCTTCCACTCTTACACACTGTCCCTCTCTCTTTTTTTTTCTATATCCCTCTTATTTTCTCTTTATCTTTCTCCCAACCGCTCTTTTCATTTCCTTGTTTCACGCTAACTCTCCCTCTTTCACTCTTACACACTGTTTCTCTGTTTCTCTCTCACTCTATTTCTTTTTTCATTCTCTGTTCTCTTCCACTAATACTTTCCCTCTCTCGCACATTCTCTCTCTTTACTATTACACACTGTCTATCTCTCTCTTTTATCTCTATCCCTTTTATTTTCTCTCTCTCTCTCCCTCTCTTTCTCTTTTACTCTTACACACTGTCCCTCTCTCTTTTTTTCTGTACCCCCCTTTTTTTCTCTTTATCTTTCTCTCCCGATCGCTCTTTTTCTTTCCTTGTTTCACTCTTACTCTCATTCTTTCACTCTCTCTTGATATCGCCTTAACACTAATCAATTGTTTAATGATGATATATTCTTTACAACGTAGTCACCATAAGTGTTCTCAACTAAATTTTGCAAAATAAACTTCATAAAGTACAAATACGTGAAAAACTATTAAAAATTACTAACATATTTAATCCATGCTAAGTTAAGTTTTTATAACAAATACTACGAACTAAAAACCTGATAAATTTTAGGGAACAATAATAATTTTTATATGTAAGGCTTTTTTTGACGATCAATTGAAGTTTAGATTTTTTTTTGTATAATCTGTAAATTATTTGGCGAGGTCATTTGTTAATTTGAATTCTTTTTTTGATTGTTTCAGGTGTTTCTGAAGGTCGGAGTTCGCCAACGCTAAACAGGGCCGCAGCCATCTTCAACGGATTCTCAATTAACAGGAAGGAAGTCGTCCGACAATTAAACACGAATTCGGGGGCCAAGACGACCACATTTCGGAAATAATTGTATTCGTTCGAAATTGTTTCTCTTTTTTCTAAAATGAGTTTCGGTAGGACTGTACATAAAAGGTCCACGTCTATTGAAGCACGAGCAATTTCCTTAAGTAACTTGCCAAGGATGTCTGGTCAAAAAATTTGATACTTTTGTTTTTTAAAAATTCATCGGCCCTAATTGGAAGACTTCAATATTCAAACGTGTTAACGGTAACGCAGAAGGGTCGTTTGTAAATATTATATAAAATATCGATATTGTACGGGAAGTTGAAAATGAACAGAATAAAACTGACAGGATTCACCGGCATCCCTTACTCTATCATCACTAATATAAGCAATAAGTGAATACTAACTTATTTAATTCCACTGTTATCGACTAGTCATTGGTTTTAATGTTTATATCCCTGTATATTTTATTATTTAAAGTGAAATTTTAAAGTAGGCCAAATTCGAAGGAAAAGGTTACCATTTCTAAAATCTGATTGTATATTGATCAAGTTTGAAGGGGGAAAAACGGGAAAAGGTAAATTTAGAATTATATTATTTAGTTTAAGATCCAATTAATTCAGACGGTCAGGATAAACAGATATGAAAAAGGTGAAAACAACAAATGCGTGGCTGTTATATTTAAACCTTTGTTCATTATGGCAAAATTTGCAAATAATGTTTAAAACCTTGTTTGTTTATATAATTTTTGAAAAAACAAAGATTTCCTCAGCTTCCACGGCCGGACGTTAATTATTATTTCGTTTTCCATTTCTAATGATAATATTGGGCAAAAATGTAATAATTCTCATCATTCGAATGTTTAGGGGCACAGTGATTTTACCGAAATTGTAACAAAACGCAAACAAAAACAACTCCTCACATTTCACAAATTCAACACAGCCAGGAAAGTGATTACAAACGAAGCGTAATTGTATTTTACACCTCGTCGAACAATAAATTCATTGATCACCCGATTTAGACCTATTTTTTACATGGTAATTTTAACAGATGAATAGAAAGCAAATTTGATACAAAACTGAACTTCAAATCCAAACGGAATTAGATGAGCTTTTAGAATTTTTTTAAATTTAAACTTCTTTTTTAACTCAACTATTTGAGATCCATGTTGATGAAATTCCGTTCAGATATATATATGAAACAATATACGAAATTTAATACAAATAAACAATTATTTTTAATTTATCTACATGTAAATGTATTTTTCATTTCAGATTGGTTAAAAAAAATTCTTAAATAATATATTCCATGTTATATTAATTATAATAATCTTATACCCATTGCAACAGCTGCCTCTCCTTTATTTATCCCGTGTAATTGTTTTTAAAATAGTTTTGTAGGTCGTTATAATATTTTTTTTAAATGTAGCAGCCAGAAATATTAAAACGCTTCTTTTGTCATAAATCGTATATAATAATTACTGTAAGTTTGTCACTAGGGAGAAAATGTATTTAAGGCGAGCTGTTTTTCTCAGTCGAGAAATCCTTTTTTGGACGATGCATTCACTTTTGGCTAAAGAAGGTTTATTGTAAAATATAATCGTGTAAATGGAAATATTTCTGTATACTTTTCTTTGTATATAATGCATTGTATTTGTACAATAAGCAACTGTCTTAATATTAATTTATTTAAAAAGCTGTTCACGAGAGTGAATCTAGAATGTTACTAGAGTCTCGTATTTATAGAATGAAATATATAAAACATAAAGAATTGTTCTTTTAAGCGCTGTACATAATAAACGATTGTATATTATTTGTAAATTTATTAGCGTTTATTTTTATTATTATATTTGTTTTTTGTTTAATAAGTTGGTTTTGGACTCTTTTCCGTTAAATGCCAGCCACGGAAATGGACTTTTTTTTTACAATAATTAAAAATTGTTTAAAGCTTGTGTAATTATTGTAGTAGTATATTATTTAAAGAATAACCAACTTTTTTGATTAAATATAAACATGAAACATGTAGGATTGTTTTTGTTTATTATCCTTAAATACTTGTTAAAAACATTTTCTGAAACTACCCGAACTTTTAAGTACTGTAGAAGGACTGGTAAGCCTACGTACTTCAGAGGCAATGAAAACACACAATGTTGGAGGCAATTAAGAAAGCAAATTCAATTATTACTGCCAAGCTTTCGACTTATTTTTACCTGATGATGACTTTAAAATAGGTCGAAAGCGTAGCAGTAACAACTGAATTTGCTTTTCTATTCAAGCCTATACCTTGATTGAGAGGGTGACTACTATTTTCCCCCCAAGAACTGAAATAAGCTTATTAAAAAAATAACAATATAAACCCTAATTTCCGAGCCTTCTGACTTCATCATAATCATTACGAGATCGCTTGGATCATTCAATTTTTAGAAATTGGTGAAATTTTCTTTTCACTACTAATCTCCCTAATAACTGTAATAAATCTTACAAACGTCTTTTGTATCAGCATAAAGATCCATTTCTTAGTCTCCAGACATCATCATCACCATCACCATCATCATCATCATCATCATAGGAGATCGCTAGGATCGTTCAATTTTTAGAAATTAGTGAAATTTTCTTTTCACTACTAATTTCCCAAGAACTGAAATAAATCTTACAAAAGTCTTTTGTATCAGCATAAAGATCCAGTTCTTAGTCTCCTGACATCATCAACCCCATCATCATCATTATACGAGATCGCTAGCATCATTCAATTTTTAGAAATTGGTGAAATATTCATTTCACTACTAATCTCCTTAATAACTGTAATAAATCTTACAAAAGTCTTTTGTATCAGCATAAAGATCCAATTCTTAGTCTCCCGACATCATCATCATCATCATAGGAGATCGCTAGGATCGTTCAATTTTTAGAAATTGGTGAAATTTTCTTTTCACTACTAATTTCCCCAAGAACTGTAATAAATCTTACAAAAGTCTTTTTTATCAGCATGAAGATCCATTTCTTCGTCTCCTGACATCATCACCATCATCATTATACGAGATCGCTAGTATCATTCAATTTTTAGGAATAGGTGAAATTTTATTTTCTAAGAAGTTAATAAATCTTACAAAAGTCTTTTATTTATAGAAATTACTTTTACTTATTCTTAAATTGTTTTACTTAATAGACAACAGGAGTTAATGGCCGTCTGTGGATTTCAAATTTAAATATGAGTTCATAGAGATTTGTTAATTCAACGTGGCCTGGTTGTGCTGATTTCAGACAAACGCCTTCGCATTTTTCCAACTCTCGTCATTTTCTGCTGTCTACCAATCTCGACGTTATAAATAAATGGCCCTAGCCGCAGGAAGATGAAAAGACCTTTTTTTTGTTCGACTAAACAAAGTTGGCGCTGCGATGCCCGACGTGGAAATAGTTACGAATTCAGCAATCCGTCAGCAACTTAAAAAAATTAATAATACTGCCCCTTTTGCTGATGGAAGGCCAACACAATTAATCCGAATGTAACAATTTGGCGTAATTAACACTGACATGTAATAAAAATATAAAATTATAAAATATAAGTTACAACTTGATTTCTAAAACGGCGTTTTACTTGTTAGTATACTAGTAAAAATAATGTTGCACTTGCTTTGAAAGTTTGCTCGTTTTTCTGTTGGCGATGACATCAAAAAATTTAAAACAATTCTGGGCCCTGGCAGTTCAAGAGGACATAGACTCACATCGATGCAGATATTTAAAAAAAACTAACTGTAGCTTTTGATTTGTTAAGAGAATGTTTGCTGGATTTATCAATCCGTTCGTTCACTTTAGAGCTATTATTTCAATTCTTGGTGGCATTTGGATATGCATGGATTGTATGGGCGCCCTCTAACAAAGGACATCAGGAATCGGGAAATGATTCAGAACCTCCAGGAGTTCTGGTCGTGACTCGGATGATTGACCTTTCCTCCGCGCCAACTTCAGGTTGTACACAGACGATCTTTAAAAAAGCGTTAGCTTGGAAGGCACTCAACGATATTTCTCCAGAATGTCCAGGTCCACCACCCTGGGTACCACCTCGTTGACTGTTTTCGACGATAACCTCAGTTCATGACGAAATGGAAATCGATGCTGTGCTCTTAGATCTATACCTTATTTTAACTTTTTTCCTTTATATTTATTTATTATTACTTATTTACGACTGCTCCGGCCGGTCGCCTGCAAACTGCAAAGAATAAAATCAGTGATGCCAATGCATGGGGCGGAATATCATCTCGCCCACCCTAAACGCACTGAATTTTCTGTTAACCTTAAACAAAATTGCTAAAGTTGACACGACTCTGAAGCACTTTTGAGCGAAAAAGGGTTAAATTGTGACCTGGATGAGGAAAAAATTATGTTTGGCAAATGTAACAACTGAGAAAAGATGCTGTGGTTAGTGATAGAAGATTTTAAGGTTGTGATTTTAGATTGGCGCCAAAAAAATCAGTGTTGCCAATACACGGCAGAAATCTGTTTCTGACAGGATAATCACAGCGCCAGCGTTCAGTTCCCAGGATTTTTACTAGCTAAACAAAATTGATAAATTAATTCTTTTTTTTTATCAGTCTTGGCTGAGTTGAAAAAGTTAGTGTCACGGGCGGGACTCGAACCCACGACTTTCGGCTCATTTCGGCTTTAACCACTTGAGCTGTAGTGACTGATCATGGCTCTGAAGCAATTTTTGGCAAGAAAGGGCTATCCAAAATGTGGATTTTAGATTGACGAAATAACATTCGTTGTTTTCAATACAGGAAAGATTCTTAGAAGAAATGATGATTGAATGAAATCCCCTATAAATTATTTAAAAATGTAATGTTTTAAAGTAAATAGTTGCTACTACATTAAAAGATAAAAATATACCAATTAAATGTAAAATTTGTCATACATGGTTTAATGTACCGAGGAGTTTTTTTAACACCTTGAGAAAGAAGAGACATTTGTATATTTGACTATAAATTAAATATACGCTGGCCGTTAAAGCTCAATGAAAATAAACCTCCTGTAAAGCGTGATGAGGATGGCGTGTTCTATTTTTGCAGGGTCATCACGTTACTGCATTTCTATAGCAGCCGAGGGGTGACTCTTCCAAGGTGATTAGTGAGGAGGAGTTGAGTTAGTAGGACTAATGAACTGTGAGCAGAATGTATACAAGATGTCAACATTGTAAACATTAACTTATTTGTTTAGGAACTGATTCAACAAAGACTAGAACAGGGGCCGGATTTATTTTAGTCCAAATCAAAATTCCTACACGCATCTCGTTTACACCAACTCTCGGGAAAATATTGTCCCTTATTTTAAAACGGATCGTGGGCCGTTTTCTAAAATAGTTAATTTGATATTTAATTAGCCAGCGGAGCGAATATAAAACAAACATCGACATTTTACCGAATAAATACATTTTATTCACTTATGCTGTTTTGTCCTACTATTTTTTTTCGAATTTGCCTAATATTATACCCGAAACGCAAAAGTGCTTAAATTGGAACATCATTCAACTTAAATTCAAATTATTTACTTGCATATTTTAAAAATGTCATTAAACAGGGATAATCAAACAGAACGAGAACTCGCTGAACTAATAAGGGGATCGATCTTTTCTTCACACCTAGGGTAATCTAACGTAGAAAAGTCCATTAAAATGGCACACACGTTTAAAAATGTATATTCACATTTCAATTCAATGTATATTCATTTCGCAATTGAAAAAATAATACCCCCTTTAATAGGGAGGAGATAGGGGCAGATGCCATGGTAGGCATTCCAATCGATGCCACTACTCCCAAATAAACTTCACGAACAGTAGTTTTTACCAGAAAAGTGCAGAGTGTGCCAAATATGAGCTCTGAAGGCCAATTCCTACTGGTATACTGACTGTTAAAAACGTTTGGAACCACGGAAGATAGATAGATTCCTTGGGGTGAATCGAAAGACGGTACTGATTTTTTCTGTTTTACGAGGGTATTTCAACTAGGTCGGGTTCTAATGCACGGCAGATGGATTCGAACTCGAGAGGTTTACCTTACACTGATGACCGCCATGTCAACACCTACACACCCATCCGATCTCCGACGCCCCCAAACTGTCTTTAGAATCATGTTAATACGGGAGTTTTCCGCCTGACATCATAGCAATTGAACACTGCCCAAAGAAATAAAACTCATTCCAGGAAGGTACATTTGGCAGCTGGAATCATAAGTGCGTTAACATAACTCACCCATAGTCACCCTTTGTGAATACAATTATAGTTTGGGTGACGACCATCGTAACAAAGACTGCTACACAGATGGTTCACTTATCAAAGTATAGCGTTACGTTCGGTCCTTCCCTAAGGGAGTGGATCGTGCTGGACCCATGACCGAGAGGTACGTGGATCGAACCTACGCTCTGCTACCACTATTTATAGCGTTACTGTTTGGTCCTTCCCCAAGTGAGTGGATCATTTCCTTGTATAGGTAAAATGAATGGATAATAACAAAGGAATATTAAAAAAGAAACAATTCTTACTTAACTGATTATTATTGTAATTATTATTATTAATAAAATGAAATAAACAAGCCGCAAACCGACTTTATGAGGATTAAACAAACCAAAAAATTACTCTTCGTTGTGAATTAAATAAAAAAAATTTACGAAAAACAAATGAAAATGAAAAAATTGCGTCACGATACTCGCTAGCTGAAGATGGGTTGATCCTGGGAGCTTTTCTACCAAAAAAAATCCAACGTGTCGCCTCTAGTGCAGCTCAAAGCCACAGGCCTCTTCCCGTGGAAGTCTCCTTCCTCCTCCTTTTAGTGCCTTGTGGAAGGGCTTTTTGGCGGCCCTTATAAATTGCACTGTCATAAAGTAGAGTGGTGCAGGAATCTACATACCATACGGCAAGGCACACATCGCAGAGTGTGACAGGTATGCTAGATCTTGATTTGAAATCTTTAAAGGAGAGGACATCACCAAGTCATTCCCTGAGATTAAATGGTCCAAAATCTTGGGGTTTGTGAACAGGCCCAAGAGATTTATACAGGACACGCGAGCCGACCAAGTAAGAGCTAAGACCTTATAGGGATGGGCTATCTACCCTAGCATTTAACCCATCGGGCTCATGTTCGCCCACCCTGCACAATGTATATATATATCGTACAGCCAGGCGGCATATAAGGTCTTCATGCAATGTTAAGGCAGAAGAATATTAATCTGTAAAAGTCATTTTAGTTTTCATGAAATTTCCTTGAGCGAATAGCTAACGCGAAGGCAAAAATAAATCAATGAAATTCTAGAAGTCAGAGTCATCTTGGCTTTGTATAGGTAACGAAAGGGCGGATACGTTTGCCAAAAAAGTAGCCAATATGAATTCCCTAGGCCTACTGAAGCGAAGCACCTTGCCACAAAAACTGATACATCCAAAGATCCTAAATGAGTCCAATACCTGAACTCCAGGTATAAGGTACGCGAGAATATTTATAAAAGGGTTAAGAAGTCTTCCTCCTCCTATGACTCCTGGCAGGGCACCGTCGCTTAAGAGTACCCCGAATAGAAGTACAGACAGAAGAAACACTGTCCAATCCTGCCAGGAAGGACACAGCAGAACATGTTTTAGGAATAATTTGAACCGTGATGAGTAAGATTTTAGGCAGCTATCCAGATTTCTAGTATTAAATATTAATCTTCAGCCTGATGAGCTGAAAATGTACGTGAGTAGAACTAATTTTAACAAAAAGTTGACACGTTTTATGTTTTTGTTCGAGGGGATGAAAAACATCAAGATCCTACATTAAGGAACCGCCGGTTGGGCTGTTTTGAGTTGGTTTGCCTGAAGGGTATCACCTTCATCTTCATCTTTATGTACATTAGTGTTAGTTTTGGCATAAGCGTTCGGACAATTGGCTGTCCAATCTCTTTATGATGGTTAAATTATGAAGTGTTGTGAATCAGTTGTGAGTAACGAATGAAGTACTTTTATTTTTAATTATTATACCATAGCCTGTGCTTCGTCCTTCAAATGGTATATATAAATGAGAGGTTCTAAGAGCTAAACTGTAATAAGCGACGATTTAAAAAAAAAATGGAAAAGATTGGTTCCAATCCTCTAAGAATCTGTCGCGCGTTAACAGGGAGGAGGAGCGGCTAATAGTTTGGCAGAGACAGAGTGGATCTATATTTGTACTCATATGGAGAGGAGCGAGACAGGGCGGAATTGAGACAAAGATCACAACTGTGAGAAAATATACCTGTCTCGGTGTTAGACGAGTAACACACCTTCTTCTGACTCCACCCGCTTAGACGAGAATAAATTATCTTGACGATGTACATCCCCTTATTTGGCAACTGACCGACTTAATTCCCCAATTAACCTTACTCAACATTAGCGCCGTTGTTCGGACAACGATATTAACTTACAAAATTTTTGCCGGTACCGTCATTATGATTCATCCGAGTTATAGTTATCAGAACAGTCTGTAATAAATCGACGTCGTGAAAGTTTTCTCACTTTTATTCTATTGAAACAGATTGACAAGAAAAGTCATTCTATATTACAACATATAATTTGATAATATTTATTGACATAACTTTATTTTCAAGGTGACATTAGCGGAGCAGATAATCGCTATTGTCTGAGTGGATAGTAACTACGTATACTCTACCCTTCGAACTCCTATCTAGTTTTGTTTAAAAAATGTGTGTGTGTGTGTGTGTGTGTGAGAGAGAGAGAGAGAGAGAGAGAGAGAGAGAGAGAGAAAGCGATTAATTGATGGGTATCGTTTTATTTCGAATTAAGCCCCATGGACGTTTCTTCAATCCAACGTGGGTTATAATTTACATAGAAACGTTACAACATGAAAAGTTAGCATTAATTGCCGTAACATTCCTGTATATGTTTTTTATTAATTTATTAGAGATGGTGGTATTTGGGGGTTACTTCCAGCATCAAGAAAGGTTTTTTGAGCAAATGGGAGGAAGATTATCCCCAATATTGCCAGATATGGTATTGACCTCATAGGTTGGGGGTTGAATAATCTACCTTTTAAAATTAAATCTATTAAAAAAACATGTGGATGGCTTAATTTTAATTGTACCGAGGACTTTCTTAAAGCTCGTTGTGGACCAGTTGGTTACCATCCAAATTTGGACTTCAGGTGTGAAACGGAATGTGTTGGAAAATTACCATACGTTGATGTTTTGTTACTCGGGGATAAAATAAAGTCACTATACTTACAAAATGGTATAAAAAAAACCCGTCATCATCAGATATGATCCTAAATTGTAACTCCCTCCACTCCTTGAGAGAGAAAGGGAGAGAGTGAATCAGAGAGAGATAGTTTGATCGACGATTTATTTATTAAAATACACGCCAAAGATAGGTCTCTGGAGATAGATTGATAGAGAAAGAGTTTGGGAAGAGAAGAAAGTGGGATTGGAGAAAAAAGAAAAGTGTCGGAGAGAGAGAGTGTGTGTGTGTCAGTGAATCAGAGATTGATTGATTGATTGATTTACGATTTAGTTAGATCTCTGGAGAAGGAGAAAAAGAAAGAGAAAGAGTGAGAGAGTGAGAGAGAGAGAATAGAGAAAGATGTTGGATAGAGAAATTCGAGAGAGATGAATGGGGATTGAAGAAAAAAGAAATAAACTATTGGAAGAAGGGAGAAAGAAGGAGGGAGAGATATGAATCGAAATGCTTAATACTCGCAGATTTAGGTCGTACGTCAGTCTCTTACTCTCAACGAATCCGATTTCAAAAAATAAATAAATAGAAATACAAAATAAATAAAATTATGAAACATACATAATTTTAGCTGTAATCAATATTACTAAATTTAACATGTAGTATGTGATATACAACATGTCTTACATTGGGTCATTGTTGTTGTTGTTGAATTTACTGGGAGAGGTAGATAGAAAGATAGATAGAAAATAGAGAGAAAGAATGAGAGAGAGTGGTACGTTCATAGATAAAGGAAAAAAAAAGAAAATGAAAACATATCCAATTCCAACCAAAATGCAACCCATAGGTCAGCATGAAATCCACAGCTGACCTTACAGGCTTCTAGTTTTCTATAAGCTCTACGCTTATTGTTTCGGTACATAATCGGTCTTCATCCCGCCAGAATGTGCATGTGTAAGCTAGTATGACCTATGCGTAATCTGGTTTGAGCCTTTCCCTTTTCAACCGCGTAAAAGTTTTGAAAATTGGATAAAAACCAGTACGAAATTGCCATTAATTATAAACGGTTTTTTTAATGTTTAGGGGTTTATATACAGAGCCCTATGAAAGTTTTCACAAAGGAACAGTTATTTACGTCTAAATCGTGGGATTCGATCCACTCCTGACCTACGACGGAACAAAACCCAACTCGGATATATTGGGTTGTCCGGAAAATAATGCAGGATTTTGGTATTAAACAAAAAAAAGAAACTAGTTACTTTAAAGCAATGTTCTTTAATCAAAATAATTTCCCATACTCTCAATACATTTCTCCCAACGTGTTGGTAACTTATTAATTCCGTCTGAGTAGAATTCAGAATTTTTAGAATTGATAAAGTCAATAAATGCATTTTCCAGTTCCGTTTGATTTTTGAATATTATGTGTTGTAAGTAGTGGTCCAGGTGTCTAAAAAAATGGTAGTCAGTAGGCGAGAGGTCCGGAGAGTAGGGTGGGTGAGGCAAAGTTTCATAGCCAAGCTCCAATAATTTTTGTGACGTTACACGTGACAC
>CM077111.1:19939802-19964062 GCA_039619505.1 Cimex hemipterus | reverse complement strand
TAATTAATAAATCGTCAATCAATCATCAATCTCTAACTCACTGACACACACTCTCTCTCTCTCTCTCTCTCTCTCTCTCTCTCTCTTTCTCTTTCTTCCTTTTTTTCTTTCCTTATTTCTCTTTTTTTAGAGAGCGATCTAACTTTTGCGTGTATTTTAATTAATAAATCGTCAATCAATCAATCATCAATCTGTGACTCACTGGCACACACTCTCTCTTTCTCTAGAGATATAAATTTCGGGCGTATTTTGTAAATAAATCGGTAATCTATCAATTTCTCTTTCGTTAATTGCAAGAGATTGCGTTTGTGGCTTAAATTTTTTGAGATTTTTTAAAATTATTTCACCCATTCTCTTGCTCACTTATATATGCTATTTTGCTCATTATGCGGTAGAGAGGTCTACCTAGAGAGAGACCTAATTGTGCGCGATGAGATAAAATGTTATCAATCAACCAGCAGACAGTTTTGAAAGGCAATAAGGCCTAAATAAATTCTGGGACCGAAGTGATCAAATTCCTAAATACCCACGCGTTTGAACGTTCTATCATCATAGAAATGATGAAAGTGGGGTGAGTATGTAGCTTCACGTTTTGTAAATATTGGTTCCACTCATCAAACGCTCATCATCAGGTTGAAGGAGTTAAAAGCACGTCTCTCGGCATGAATTGTATGTATGAGACGGCCGATCCAACGCCAATGCGACGTTCCGAAGCTGTTCAGCACAATTCCGTGAGAATAACTATCATTAACTAAAAGTAAAGTGTAATTATGTCACGTTGTTTTTCAGTTGAGGAAGTTAGATGGTGAATTTTAACCTATTTAAATAAAAAAGTATGACTTTCATTAAAAACACGGAGCGGATGTCCATTTTCTTTTCGATAATAATTTCCTGTTGACAGCAGAAACGAGCAACTCCGGTCTACTTTACTACAAAAATGGACGATGACCAACACTTCCACTAATGACAAATCCGCGACTCGGCTGACAATAGACAGACGTCGAGGGTATGAGGACGGGAGGCGATCAATTTCGATATTATTTTTAGAAATGTTTTATTTTCGGATTTCCATATTCAATTTATAACAATGAGAAAATTTAGAAAGATTTCGGGAAAGATATTCTATTCGGTAGAAGATTGGAATGTTCGGATAGTTAGATATGGAATGTAAAATAAAAGAAATTTTTAAGTATGCCGATGTTTCGTATAATAATATTCCGGAAACCTGATATATTCCTCTTGAGGACCTATTACTCACTACTGCTTCTATTTTTCTTGGCCAGAACTAAATTAACATGAAGAGAAAAAGGACATGCAATCAAAATTCAATCGCAGGTCATCAATTTCAAACTCTCAACACAATTGAGATCCTTGGAAAGAATAGGAGGAGCGATAAGGACATTTCCTCCTATAAAAAGAGATAAATTTCTATTTGTCAAGATTAAGAGAAAGTACATTCCTCAGACAACACGATGCCAACAGACGCATATTTCCCTTAACTTTATTGACAACGGTGAAAACTTTTGTAACACCTGCCAATAGTAAAATTTTAATGATTTTAAACAGGATGACCGTTAAAAACAAGATTGGGCCAAAGAGAGATCCTTGGAAGGCACCAGCGTTTACCTCTAAACTTTATATTAAGGTTCCTTTTGAAGAGGTAATATTTAACCCAATGCAAGTAAGGCGAAAGTCGTCAATTTGTGTAACACGTCTAACATTATTTATAGATTAATCGTTTTATGTAAGGTTTTGTTTGAAATGAAAAAGTCATTGTCACGAGCGAGATTCGAACCCATGTCCTTCGGCGAAATACGCCGCTCCTTCAACCACTTGAGCTAGTGAGACTTCGATCGACTCGGACGCCAATTCCCCATCTCAATCTACAGCCTTTCGAACTTGCGACGTCACGATAGCTCTAGTGGTAAAGCAGCGGCGTATGAGCCGAAGGTCGTGGGTTCGAATCCCGCTCGTGGCACTAACTTTTTTATCTCAACCAAAGATTTAACGTTTCAGTTTAACCAAAAACCTTGCATAAAAAGATTGTCGCTGCTCTAACATCTACTGGGACACCAACATCCCATCTCGACCTACAACCTTTCGAATCCTCCCTCTTTTTTGCCATTTTTCAAATGCCGTGTAACCAGGATTCGATTCTGGGCAACATTATGAAGTGGCCACGGGGAACTGTTTGTGAAGTTATAATTCGTTTTACTTATAACTTCACTAACAGCTCCCCGTGGCCATTATATATGTGTATATACATTGTGTATATGTATACATACATTTCTATTGTTTTGTTTTTTTTAACGCGGCGACTTACGGCAGACGGATTTATCGATTC
Organism: Cimex hemipterus; assembly: GCA_039619505.1. Classification (NCBI taxonomy): domain Eukaryota; kingdom Metazoa; phylum Arthropoda; class Insecta; order Hemiptera; family Cimicidae; genus Cimex; species Cimex hemipterus. Next base: position 19,961,718 of record CM077111.1, on the reverse strand, counting down.
ATTGTTTATTTACTGTTAAGTTTTTCTTTTCTCTGTTGTATTTTGGTTATAATGTAAATATAATACAATAGTTTTTCATTCAATCATAGTCCCGCTCGTGACCTAATTCTTCAACACAATCAAAGTTTGTGCGATACTAAAAACACATAATAGATTTATGCTTATTGAGCTTGATTCTTCATTTTGTGTCCTTTTGTCACAACCGTTTGAAAGAATTTTTTCATGGATGGTCGATGATCGGTCGTAGTCCGCCGCTGTTTCAACTGCAAACGTGCAATATTTCCTCAGTCTATCTTCAGGAAAATCACTCGTAACAAGTAAAGTAGTGGACTTGGTATGCTACCTTGCATCACTCCTGCTTTTCTATTTTATCGGACTCTAAAACGGCAGTTCTCTAGGAATTGATAATAGGAATTTTCATCCACCACTTGAAGTTCAATTTGTTCTAAGATCTGTATTAGGGTCAAGGAATAGAAGAAAAACAAAATTCCAACATTGCCATTCAAATATATCATCGTCTTGGAAGCCCGGGTCGAAACTTTGGCAAAGTTGATTTTATTCTACCCCTCGGCCATAATACTGATCGTACATATAAATAAATAAATATATAGAATCACTTTATTTAAAACCGGTAAATCGTGTACAAGGCCGTTTTTGAGAAAATCATAGTGCTATCTGTTAATGATTTACCGTAATAAAATCCTAAACAAACAAATGAAAGGATTTTGTATTTTTTTCTAAAAATCTTGTTGGCAGAATTGAATGGAGGAGTAAAGGCTAAAGGGATGGTTCTATGAAAGCCGTGTTTATTTCCACAAGTAATCCAGAGGAGGGCGCGCCGCCGTTCTATTATGACAAACAACAGTGGACGCTCAGAGTTCTTCAATAAAAACGTTTTCACTCAAAACATATTATATTCTTCTGGGTATGAAGAAACTGCGAAGAGGGCTGCGGGGGTGCGGGACGGCGAGGCGGTGGAGGGCGGCGTTGGATTATCTTTGCCGAGTGGGATTCTCCCGGAGGGTTGAATTTCTAAAGAACAATTGGTCGATGGCCCTTCCCGGGGCAGCCAATGAAAATCACCGTCGAGTCACCATGACGACCAAGTACATTCTCCCCTTTTCTACAGGTAATCGATAAGAAACCCTCCCCCGGGTACTCGACGCCCTCGAACCCGGCAAACGATCTTCCAGGAGCCCGGAAAGTAAGGCTTCACTCATAACCGAACTAAATCGACTTTATTACAGATTTATATGACCTTTGCTTTTTTCCTTCTGACAACCAAACAAATACTCGATATAATCAATGAAATCGTTAAATAGGTACTTTATTTGAAATAATCATGTTCGGTTTGTACGCAGCGATGCACCGTTACTTTGTACAAGGTGTTCATTTACGCTCAATTATAACGTACAGGGAACTTATTTTTAATTCAGTTGAGAATAATAATCAAGTTGACGCAGTTTACGGTGATATTGCTAAAGCATTGGACACAGTAGACCTTGGTTGCTTTTCGGTAAGCTTGAAAAGTTTGGTTTGGTGGCAGTTTCTTGGCTTGGATTAGATTTTATCTCTTCCAATATTAAGGTTAATATAAAGTTTAGAGGCAAACCTTTCAGAAACGTTAGAACAAAATCTGTTGCCTTTCAAGGATTTGGAAGAAAACGTTTTTCTGAAACCTACATCACACCAGACCGCATCACACGATTATCCATTAACGGTCACTAACCAACATACATAAAGACTAATTTGGGAATGGTATATCAGGTGGAAACTCCACATGGATTGTCAATTGGCAGCTTATTTAGAAAAACGAAAGATCTAACAACAGGACGACTAGGTTGGCGGCTCACGGATTTGGACTGAATTTTTTTTTTTTTGTAATTTTACACTCCATAATATCTGACACCTATCCGCCACTTCTTCTGGATCATTCCTGGATTCGAAAAAAAAACTTGAAAGTTTAAATTTACTGTTTATTTAATATTTTTATTTCGCCAATCTTCTCGCCCAAACCAATGTATATAATTTTTTTATTAGATAACTAGTTCTTAAAAACCGTAAAAATTTTAGAGGTGAAAAATAGATAAATTTAAATTCAAACAAAAATTTATATTTAGAAGTTTCTAGATGTGCTAAAAACGAAATTTCTTTTTAGTTTTAAGAAAAAAAAATTTACTCGAAAAAATTTAATTTTTAGAAATCTTTTGCTCATTGATAAACTTTTATAGCTTCTACTATATTTTTATTACAGTACATTACAAAAAAATGCTGTAAAATGGTACATTAAGATAGTTGATTTCAGCGAGTAGAAAGGAGAAAAAATAAGCAGTACACGACATATTTTTAATAAAAATATTTTTTTTTTTAGTTGTTAACAAAAATTAGAGAAAATGTCCTCCACTTTTTGCACCAGTCTTCGATAAGCTCAAGGTGTTCAAAAATCTGTTTTTTATAATAAAATCACAAAAATGTTAATATATCTCAAGAGAGTGTCAAGATATAAACTGGTGGCACTGAACTACGTTTTATTTGATCTTCCATCATGTCAGTATTGATATATAACCCTGTATAGAATTGTATATATAAAAATATCTGTAAATAATTGGTTTTGGGAGAAACATTTTGTTTTTAAACTTACATAGTATCTTTAACTATACACCTTTTTTTTTCTTTTTTTTTTTTTAAAGAAAGAAGTTCATAATGATTTGTTATTGATATGTCATTTCTTATAATCTAAAATAAATAAATAAAATGGGCACCACGCTGTTTATATGCAGGGAAACAGCGAACCGTAAAGGAAAATAAAACAATAAAAATAAAAATAAAACAAAGAAAATTCACTAACTGTAAAATTACCATAAAAAAGAACACAATATTTACATAAGGAAACAGAAAAACAAACACATTTATTTCAATAGAACACTAAAACATTAATCTTAAAATCTAAAACTAAACTTTCCTTCGAAATAGTGTCCAGATCCGCTTCTTTCCAGGCGATTAAATATCCCCGCTTCTGGGAGTGTGGAGCACCTTCTCTGCAGATGAGTGGGTCCGCAACCGCCTTCGTCGATTTCTTCTTTTTTTTCTGATTCTATGATCCGTCCCGCCGCACACTCTCCGACTGTCTCTCCTGTTCTCCCCTAAGCCTATCCTCGGCTCTCTTAATTTTGATTAACCCATCGCTTATTAATATAGGTGGCATTACATCATGTTACGTTCGATACGAACGTAACAAGTTGAGATGAAAAAATCAATGACACGAGAGGGATTCGAACCCACGATCTTCGGCTTGATACGCCGCTGCTCTACCACTTGACCTACGCCACCTCGATCCATTCGGACACCAACTTTCCATCTCGACACCACCTTTTGAATTTTTCCTCCTTTTATTGCCATTTTTCAAATGTAGTATAATCAGGATTTGATTCTCGGCGACAAATGAAATGGCCACAGAGAGCTTTAATGAAGATATACTTCATTTTAAACTTGTTAAAGTGGACCACGAAACTAGTCAATTTAATAAGTAATTAATGTTTTGGCATTTTTACCCTTTAAAAAAAAATTGGAGGAAAGACCCACCGAAAAATCCTGAACCATTCCACGCAATTGGTGTCTATTCGTGAAAATTAATAGGGAATACTCACAACGCTCCCTTGTGGGACGCCGGCTCGTATAATTCTGTATTTTAAATCATCCAATTCCTTTTCCACATACAACTCAATATAATTAAAGTAGTCTTTAAACCCCTTTAGTTTTATTTGTAATAAATATGAGAATTGTTTGTGCATTCAAGTTACTTCATGAACTTGAACTAATCCCTCGTTTCACATTCCACTGGAAAACGACCAATGACAGACTTACAGCTATCGTTAGTTGGAAGGATTTTTAAACAATCTGGTAGGCTAATTAAAAAGGCTTTTTTTGTGCTGACTATTTTAGTATAGTATCCGACACAATTCGCCGGAACCGTATTATTCCGGTGTTGGAAAAAAAAAAGTGTAAAAGCAAAACGTAAAGTGAGATATGGCAAGGATCAAAGGAACTGGCAGTTTGCCTCCCTCACATTTTTTTATGAAATAACGCACCGATCGGTGAGCAGTATCTCAGAGCTCAGACTCAAGGGGCCTTGTAAAGGAAGTGGACATCTAAGCAAAGGAAGCGTTGACTGACTTTTGAACTTGTATTCAAGAAAAATATTCCATCGGGATTTATTGGATCGCTTTTGTAACCCGGACGTCTGTAAAAATAAAATCTTCATCGGCGGTTAACGAATTATGCCATCAGGGCCACGTTAGACTTCGGGTCACTATTTCCAGTGAGGGCGATTATATCAGAAGCAACGAATCATACAAAACTTTGGAAAATTAAAATTCACTTTAATCAATTTATTAAGAATTCTATGATAATAATGATTACCGGTAGCAGTGTCCGACTAGTATTTTACACGCTAGCCGTCCTGGGTTCGAATCTCGAGATAGCTTAAAAAAATTTATTTTAAATATGGAGAAAGAATTATGAAGTGGTTTTGAAACTTGTACATGCACGCGTATTTTAATGAATTGCCGCCAGGATGTGAGAATCAACCGGGTTGAGGGGTCCGTCTGATCTGTCGAGCCGCCGAGGTTCAGGGGTGTCAACAGCTAGGTCAATTCAACACCCAATGCACGCAGTTAGATTTAAAGTTTCTTATTTACATTCCATTCACACGGATGGGTGGGGATTACCCGGTATAGCTACAACACCGTCTACACCCATTGTTTAACTAACATAATTGCGGGTCGATGGAGTGCTCAATATTCCACCATCGACCCTCTCACACGAGCAAGTAGTACGACGAAATAAAATTATTCAAAAACCCACATTTCAACTTCCATTTATTTTTTCGAAACCAGAGCCTTACACAAGTACTGGCGAATACTTGTACGAAATTTTGGAGTGTAGAATCACCAAAAAAGTTTCGCCCATAGCCATAACACACCAACCTGGTCCTCCTCTCGTAACAGGGTGTCCTTTTTAAATGGCCCAGCTGAATTTCTCTTAAACCAATGACGCTGTTTAATATTTTTAGTCCAGTTTTAAATGTTTACCTCTTTTTGGAAAACATATTATACAAGGTACCTCAGACTCAGTTCAACTTCAAAATTTCAAATACAACCCTACTTTTTTATTGTATTCTAAGATCAGTTTTGTTTCCACAAAATCGTAATTTCTCAACTTCAGCGTCATTAAAATACAAATCTGACCTTCATTTCGAAATCGCATTAAATTTTCCACAAGATAACAGCATTTACGTTGAAAAATTCACTCTTCTGAATACACAGTCGCTGCTCAGAAAATTAAAAAAAAGCAAAAACCCATTTTTTTGTGGTCAAAAGTCCAAAAATTGAACAAATATTCCCCAAAATGATCATGGGTTTTTTTCTATACCCTGAATTCCATGAGCTGTTCTGTCCCTGAATCAACCGACCAAAATTGTGCACGGTAGACGAATAGCGAAATGCGCAAAAAATAATCTGTCGTATTGACGCAGATGGATTCAAAATAATTGTATCTAAATAACTATTATTCCCAAACGGTTGAAACGCAAAGTTTAAATAAAATAAGAGCAAATATTGAAAAACCTCTATCTTATAATACTAAATCTTATCCATTAGACCGCTTTTTTCTCAGGTTTATTATCAAACATTCCATTCAAGGTTCCGCACGTTTTTTCAATAATTTTCTCACTAAAAATTGTACAATGGCGTTTAAAATAACTGAATTCAAGAGCTTCCCAATGGTCATCTTTTTAATTGTTTTTACTATATCTGTTAGCGCAGTGAACTGGCTTTTTTTTTAAATATAATTATTAAAATTTTGGGTTTTCCAAAACTATCAGTGAAAAGATTCCCGCAGTAAAGATGCAATATTGCACTCCTCTGGTTGTGTGAATGGAAATCAATTAGAATCGGTTACTGATCGATTGCAATGAAATGTTATTCCAAGACTAAACTAAATAAAAATTTGTACTGACAAAATAACTATAACTATTTACCTACTTCACAAGTCAACAACTTTTTGCACTTCGTCCGCAATGAAACGAAAGTTTGTGATCCTTTTTAGATGATTGAACAGTGTTGTAAACCACAAAGCTAGCACTTCGATGTGTACACAAGGGAAAAAAAGATGGTACCGAGACAAAGAACAGTGAAGCATTTTTTTAATGTCTCAAAAATCGTATACTCCAATATTTGCTGGTTTTCCCTCAACTAACCCACCTGGTTCCATCCCAAGGTTGTATTCATTTTATACTTGGATGTATACATAGAAGGAAATTAGGGATGGTTAGGGAAAAAAAGGAAATTCGGGTGAACTAGTTTTTATAACGAACCGGGAGCTGTATGATGCAAAATTTACAATTTTCAGGTTCCATAAGTGACTACTGGTTTTGATCAATTTGCAACCGTAAAATCATCATTACAGCCTGATCAAATCTTTTAAAAAATACTTTATTGTACAGTGAGTTGGAACTATTTTTTTAAAAAAATTTTTTTACTATGAGTGGCAATTATCTTTTTACAAATATTTTTTTTATTGTAAGTAGGAACTATCTTTTTAAAAAGATTTTTTACTATGAGTAAGAATTAACTTTTTAAAAAGATTATTTTTTGTTGTGAGTAAAACTTATCTTTTTAAAAAGATTTTTTTTACTATGAGTAGGCACCATCTTTTTAAAATGATTTTTATGGGAGTAAGAACTATCTTTTAAAAAAATCTTTTTTTACTATGAGTGGGAATTATCTTTTTACAATTTTGTTTTTTTATTGTGAGTAGGAACTATCTTTTTAAAAAGAATATTTTTTTGTTGGGAGTAAGAATTATCTTTTCAAAATGATTATTTTTTACTGAATAAGAACCATCTTTTTAAAAAGATTTTTTTACTGTGAGTAAGAATTATATTTTTTTAAAGGTTTTTTTTTTGTTGTTGTGAGTAAAAATTATCTTTTTAAAAAGATTTTTTTACTATGAGTAGGCACTATCTTTTTAAAATGATTTTTATGGGAGTAAGAACTATCTTTTTAAAAAGATTTTTTTACAGTGAGTAGGAACTATTTTTTTAAAAAGATTTTTTTACAGTGAGTAGGAACTATTTTTTTAAAAAGATAAGAAAGAACAAAAGAAAAAAAAAGATAAAAGAAAAGAACAGACTCACTCCACTGTTTATTTCTCTTTTCTATTACAGCCTTATTCTCAAGCTCAAATATTGTAAAAGCAAAATAATTGTATTATCAAAATTTCGTTTTTAGATCTCGATATTTTACCTTTGCCCCACCGTGCCTTAATTTTTGGCCTCGGGACCTCTTGCCCCTGTGTCATCATGAATGGCAATACTAAATAAATAAATTTTAAAAAAGTGCATGAGTTAGAGAACTCAATCGTATAATATCCATTTATAAATGTACTGCCATTTTTGATTGTTGGGAAAATGATATTGAACAGCTATCAATGAAAGTTGAATTCCCTTGTTATTACTGTTAATGGTGTGGTTGTTGGCGTTGTCTATTATGGAAGAAGTCAACTCGGCTAAGTGTTCTTACCTTCAGAAGTGAAACATTTCCTCGTTATTTCAGCCGTGTTTAACAATACTAGTTTGCCGTTTTTCGCTGAAAATATATATATATTTTTTTACCTTTTAAAATAATCAATTTGTAAATTTAGTTCGAACTCGGTGAAACTTTGTTTTGTCGAGAAAGCCGTTCTCTACAAAACGTTTTTTTTTAATACAGCTCATCTTCATGTCGATATTCCCATAATTGAATCCAAGTCCTTTCTAAGCCGACGCCCTTCAGAAAACCCCCTCGTCCTTGGCTTTCAATGGTGCTTACGTGAGGGAAAAAAACCGTTCGAATAACAGGCCTGCTTATATCGTGAAGACGGTCAAGGAAAGAGATATGATGTGTAGCTGCAGTTGAAGACAGGGCCGGTGAAGGTGGGGCTGGCTAGGGGGAAGAGTTCTGGTTAGGCTCAGGGATAGACATCTGCTTTCTGTTTACCTAAGCCGTCAACCCTAATGGCTTCGACTACTTACATAAATATTGATTACTAATTACCGTATCCCTCGAGACCTTCTTCCCTCATTTGTCGCCCTTTATTTAATAAGACATGTTTTTTCAAACATACGTTCAACGTGGGTGCGTGAATTTTTATGTCGCAAATCGAAAAGTTAAACTTTTTATATCCCTGCCCTTGTTTTAAAAATAATTGCGTGTTTGAAGCCTAGCGAAGGTTCGGTTCGATCGTTACAATTATTTCATTTTAAGTTTGTAATTTTCAAAAGGCTTTCCTCAAACTAAAATACATTGACTAGTTTGACTTATTTTATTGTTTATATATTTTGTGAGAATTCCAGTACTTTCATTGAATATTATGAGTGTTGATAAATGTATTTCAGGTTATTCCAAAAGTTCTGCTCACCTGACCGTGTTTGAGCTTACATTCATATTTTTTTAGCCATTTCTTGCTCAATGGTCTCAAGTCACCACCAAATTTAGCGAATTTCTGAAAGCTTAGCTAATCCCATGAATTTTTGGTTGGTACAGTTTTCCATTTAGTATTTCACCCCGGGTATTGGCAACACTGATTTTTTTGGGCCCATCTCCATCATGGAATCTTGGTTCTATCTATTTTGATTAAGGTTAGAAGGAAATTCAAGGCACCTCGTAGCGCAGGGGAACCGCACTCGCTTTTAAACTAGAAGGAAATTCCGTGAGTTTAGGCGAAGTGGTGTTCCTGCTCTTTTTTCTGCCCGTGTTGTATTGGCAACACTAATTTTTTTGCCGCCCCTCCCCATCTTGAAATCGACTATATGCACAATTCTCTATCTTTTATGGATTATTATATTTGTCAAATCTTATTATAATTTAACCCTTTTTTGCCCACAGTTGCTTCAGAGCCATGCCAACTTTGACGATTGTGGTTAAAGTTAGCAGGAAATCCTACGGTTTAGTGCTGGCGAAGTGTTGTTCCACTCTTTTTCCCCCATATAACGGTAACACTGATTTACTTGGCGCCAATGTAATTTCACGGAATTGCACGCTTATCTTTCTACAAAATCGTTTAAGTTCGTCCACAAAGAGTTAAGCTGTTCTAACATATTCACATAGAAAACAGTTTTTTTAAGGTTTAAAATGTTTCCTAGTTGATCTTGTCGATTCCTTTCCTAGTTGACGAGCCAATTCGGAACAACCTTCGACATGTCTGAAATTAATGAATGTTTCAAAACCGAAAATTTCTAAATACATTCTTTATGGTTAATAATGGAAAAAATAAAGTCCAAAATACAATAATGAGAATTGAGCATTTTGAATCAGTTCAGGTCTGAATTAATATTTTTATTTCAATAAGATATACGTTGAGAGATATGGACCAAGTTCAAACTACATAACAATACTTTTTCATACGACTCTTTATAAAAAAAATAAATAAATAAATAAACAGGATACGCCGGAATTCGAACCCAAAACCCCTAGTGTGACAAATACGAGTGGGACAAGCTAACAACCATTTTGCCAACATGGCCATCGCTTATGTATTATTGCTACGGCGTCATTGCTGACATTTTCACACTATTAAAAAGTAAGCTTGGACTGTACAAGCAGTAATATTTCGAACCTATTAAAAATCATAAAGCAACATAATAAATATAATGATTCAATAAATGTTTGAACCCGAATGTCCGAACATTAATATAACAAAGATAAACAAGCATCCTGAGAAATGGCCTACTTTTCCACATGGATTTTCACCGGGCTTTGGGTTTCATATTACAGCGTCTATGCTCGCCTTTTGAAATGATACTACCTTATTGACTCTTTTCCACGATGGCTTCATCAGGAAATGGAAATCAGTGTTGTAATCCTAGATCTATAGGTTTTTTGAACTTTTTACTTTATATTTATTTATGTTTATGTATGATTTATGCTTTGACTTCTCTAGGCTGGTCGGCTTGAGCTGTAAGGAATAGAATTTTTTAAAAAGTATAATAAAGATTGTTCCAACAGCTATGGCACAATTACACAGAATACAAACACTTTGAGAACTGAAGATGATCTCAATAAAGATCGAAACGTTGGCACGATAAAGAAAATGTTTTTTCTGTAACCTGCATCACTCCAGACCGCATCACATTATTTCCAAATAATAAATAAATATAGTGTTATTATAATGAGAGAAACAATTTGAAAAAATTAATATTCTCTTCAATAAATCAGCTTTATAAATAACACAAATTTGCGTTCTGACCCATCGATCAAAGATAACGAGATTCACAATTGGTTCAAACTTTTCCCTCTCATCGCCTGTTTGGGTTGTTTCGTTTTTTAAACGTAAAACAGCCCGAAGGTACCAATCGTACGGTACGACGCCTCCACGACACCTTTTTTTAAACTAGGGGATATACACATATATGTTTTTTTTTTAAACCGCCCGACCACCCAATACCGGCAGGTTGCGATAATATTGATTTTATCCATGAACGGGACAAAAAATTCTGATTTTTCAATTACAGGTCTGGTAAATGTTTTTATTCGATTTCCTTTTCTCTTTTCCTTTTATATGCCGAAGTGAAAGTATTTGTGAGTGCTACAAACAAACAGATTTTTAATCATTTTCCGATGCTTCTAGTTGTTAAAACGCACAAGAATTCGAGGTATTCAGGACAAAAAAAACATTACTAAAATTTCGAATAAGGCTACATTTTTTCAAATAAATAAATCAGTTTATTGTGTAAATTCTAATATGTGAGTTTAAGAGTGAATATATTTAGTTGGGCTGGGTGTAAAATAAAAATTTAAAATGAAAGAAAGAAAACACTTACGGTTTGGTGGGAGTTGTATAAAAAAGGGGACCACTCGCTGGAGCTCGTTGTAACGCGGTAGAACGACTTATAACTCGGAAAGTGAAAAATAGGATGGGAAATAAGAAAGACTTTTGAAAATATTAAAGGAAAATTGAAAGGAAAAGTGAGAGATGCTCACACTAGAGGTTCTAAAAGGGAGAGGGAGGTGAGTTCAAGGAAAAGTTACAATTAATTAAAGTGTTTAGTCGAAATAAAAAAGCCAGTGTCACGAGCGGGATTCGAACCCACGACCTTCTTGATCAATTACTCCCCTGCTCTAACCACTTCAGCTATCTTCGATCGAATGGTACACTAACCTCCCATCTCAACTCCACTTTTTGAATTTTCCCTCCTTTTTGCACTATTTCAATTGATTTTTTTTTTTTTTTTTTTTTTATCTCGACTATACATCTTAATTAATTGAAAGATATTACTTGGACAAGCGGACCACGAAAACTAGCGAATTATAGAAAATAGATTTTTTTTTCTTTACCAATAGATACCTACTGAGAAACAGAAAATTGGAATTGTCCGGAAATGACGAGGAGAGATTGAAGACAGGACTCAAAAAATCAAGGTGCACTCTCTATTTTGCTCTGGCCAAAACAGTATTTATTAGCGTGAGTGTGTAGTGATGGCGCAATAGGCGTAAAGGGTGAATCTATTAGAAAGGAAGGGAATAATCATAGATGTTTATAGTTCGGTAATGAGAATTTGATATATAATCGAAGCCGCCAGAGAAATCAAGGAGGACCAGGACCGTACAAAGTCCACGTTCTATGTCTAGACGGATGTCAATAGTTACATAATGAAATTGGGAAGTACAGGGTAAGGTTTAAAGCCAGACTAATTAGGAATAGGAAAGAAGACCCGCTAAAAATGAAATTTCCATTAGTATTTCTGGTAATTTGGATAGGGTGGGAAGGATGTTGATCGAGCAGTAGACATTTAGATCTAATGGAGCTTGGAGTTTAGTAACGCTACAATCAAAGAAATGGCAGTTTTCCAAGCCTTGAGAAAAACAATGTGTGTAAGACAGGTATTAAAAATACAGAATAAGAAAGACGGAGTAGAAGGAACAGTTGTATATCATGGTCCAGAACCTGTGCTCTAAGTCTTCATTGCTCTTCCAGTTCTTCAGTCTTTCTCTGAATTCAAATACCTTCATATAAGCATATAAAACAAAAAAAAATTATGAAATTTCAGAGGCCAATTGTAACTTAAAGGATTGACGGCGACGGAAGCATATCAGTTCTCCTAATGGTATGTATTTTTATATGCCCACCCAATGGTATGTATGAAATGTATTTAAGAATGAGTGAGGATGTGAATGGGTTTGGGTTGTACAGACTTATGACGTTTGTGGTTGAAAAACTTAGCTGACGATACCGCCTGGAGTCGATACGGACTGTCAACACCCGGAGTGGGTGATTCTCGAGCCTGCTGATAATTTATTGTAAATTACAAAAGCTAGCATTGCCTGCGGGCTGCGGAAAAACTATAAGTTCAGCTTACACGAGCTTGTGTTTTGTATGTTTACATGTAGCTTATATCAGTCAGAGTAGAAATCCATACAGCTCGTTTCTCAGCAGTTGTTTCGAAGTGAGTAAGAATGGGGAAGAAAGCTCCACGTAGAGCAGGTTTGCAAATAGCTGGTGTTAAGGTACCTCAACATTGGAGACTATTTTGTCAGATTAGTAAATCTGCCGAAAACAACCTAAAGTAAAGGCGCATACATACTAAGCGCCTCTCGGCTAACGAAAGACTCCAATAAATCGGGCCGACCGTTGGCCTCCAGCACATCCGCCATCCTTGGCCCATCCTCATCAAACAAACGGGTTCGGGGCCAGGAGATTCGGCCATGTTGAATCGCAGACAACGTCAACCCATTTGATGACCGAACCTCGACCAGGGCCAACCGCTTCGGCGAAGCAAATTATGGCCAATGAAACGGTAGGTTCTCTTTCGTTGTACATAAGTTGCTTAATATGAACGCGCCTTAATAGATAGAATGGACTTCGGTAGAAGTGGTTACACTAGGACCGACTTACTCAGCCGAACTGCCGACGCCAAACCGGCCAAAACCGCTGAGATTCCATCATATTTGCGTTGTTTTAATTTTTTTTTATTTCATCGAAATAGAAGTTGACCTTTTATCTCGTGGTGCAAGAAAGAAAACCGCTGTGGGATACGTCTTTGAAATGCTATCACAACAGGGAAGTTAACAGGAAGCTATGGAAATAGATGGATCTTATGGATCTTTATGGATCTTGACAGTAAGTAGTAACTGCCGCATTAACCTTAAAAAAGGCTCAGGTTTCATTCTGAAGTACTCCCCAAATTTGGTTAGTTCTTCCAACAGTTGAAGAGAACAAGAACAATGTACGAAATTCACCTGTTACCTCTCTGTCCAGAAAAATATCATTCACGGCTGATAAACAGAAAGTTACATTTCAGCCAACATTTCGACAACTCCAATTTCGTCCATACTGCACGAAGGGTAGTGGACAAATGACAAAAAATCGGTGGAAACTTCCATAGGATTGGGATCAGTGTAATCCTATTCCTATTTCCTATCCTATCCACCTGCGTCGGCAGAATAGGACGTCTGAAATTCGGTCGTCATCGGAAGACTAAAAGTCCAATGTAAACGTACTCTTACAAAAACTGTAGTAACTGGGCAGTCAATGGTTGACACGTGTACAACTTTGGAGGAGAATCTGGCTTCGGCTTAGATACCACCTTTGAAGACACAATTTAATAAACGTTTTGAAATGTAAATACCTGAAATGCTTTTTGTATCGCCTGACCATCTCTGGCATCATTTTATACGCCCTTCAATCGATGAAAGTATACCGAAACTGCTGGCGACCGTCTTGGATAGTTACACATCCATTATGCACTTTAACATGAACGTATACTCTTTCCAAAAGTTCGACATTGATTGTACAAAAACCATTCTTTCTCGATTTTTTCAAAATTAGATTGATTCCATACACTTTTGACCGATTATTACGATATATGGATTATTTTCGAATTGTGGAGGGGTGATTGGATTGGTTTATGAATTTAACAAAAGACGTCCGAGGCCAATTGTAAATTTTCCGGCTCTTTTGATCATCCGAGGCTCGGTGGGCTGCCCTTTGACGTTCCGAACAGTTTGTATAAAATATCTCCTGGGCAGGCCGACGTTTTCCAACTCCCCTCGCCTTTGCCCCTTTGGCCAGGGTTTGTTATTACAAACTCCGCATGAGGAAAGGCCGCCTTTTCAACTTAGACCATGTATGATTTCGGTAAAGGGGAAAGATAAATTATTTATTAGGATTTGTTGCCTAAATCAGTCAGAATATCGTTAACGGTTTATATATTCTCCTTAAAAGCTTTACAATTTTTACAACTTTTAAATTTTAAAATTGATTGAAAATGAAATATTATTGTTTTATGATTTCTATATATAAACACACATTGTTGTTTTGTTGTATTTTGAAAAAGGTAATGAATATCGCAATAGTTTGATTTGTCTTTAATCGGAAAAAGCGAAACACATTTTGGTTTAACACGATATCTTAAAGGGACGAGCAGGGGTGTTTCACGGATTAGAACCAAACTTTTTTGGATGATTCTAAACTTCGAAATATCGGACGCTTCTTGCGAATAGGTCCTGATCCCCCCCAAATAAAAAATTAGAAAATTAAAATTTTCCGTTTTGTAATATTTTTATATCGTAGTTCTACCTGTCCAAATCAACTATGAAAATATATCATTTTACAACATTTTTGTAGGTAAATTTTAATTAAATTTATGAATGTTAATAACCAAAAAATTTTTAAAACCCAAATATTTTTCAATTAAACTAGGTCATATTTTTTCCGTGAGACTAGTATGAAATTTCTTTTTAGCGCCTCTACCCTCTAGATACCTCTAAAAATAAATTTTTGTTTGGATTTAAATTCATCGATTTTTTTACCCCTAAAATTTTTCCGATTTTTGAGAAGTTTTCCGAATATCTGATTGAAACTGCTATAACTCAAAATTAAAGGATTTTAACGTCAAACAGATCATTTTGAAAAAAAAAAGGACTAGGTTAGTTTAAACTCAGTTCAGTACTGAACCGAGTTTAGCCCCAAAATTGGCGTTTTTTTATTTGCCTTGAACCGATGATCCTGGTCCAGCTTTGAATATGAGCTAAAACCTGGTTCAAAGTTAACCGACGATCAGTTTATAATAGCTAAATATAATCGAAGTTGAACTAGGTTTAGTAAAACGGTGGTCTCCTACAGAAGGTGCAACCTCTTCTCTGAACTTGGTTCAAATTATGGGTAATACTCCTTATTTTGACAAGGTAACTAAAGCATTTTCCTTTTAATCTGTGTATAATTAGCCATGATCACCATGATAATCAATAATATTAATAATAATAATAATAAGTGTGGTATTTAGTGACGTTGATTCATGATTATTTAGACATTGTGTGATGTAGTTTTAGGAAAACATTTTGTTTATCGTCTCACGTTTCGAGCTTTACTGAAATCACTTGAGATCATTGTGGGAGGCACTAACACAGTGACATATCAAGTCAGAAAACATGCTCTTTGAGCCCTGAAGATGATCTCAATAAAGATCGAAACATTGGCATGGTAAAGAAACCAAATCAACACACAAGACCGCATCTCACGATTTCTAAATAATCACCTATGATAACCATTCAAAGAGGCTACAATTAGTACCAATTTTGGATTGAACTAGGTTCAGTTGAACGTTGGTTAGTAAGAGATGGTCTAGCCTTCTCTGAACTTGGTTCAAATTAGGAACGACGTTCCAGTGAACCTGGCTATACGTGATTGGTGCATCGGACACTGCATAACAGCCAAAATAAAAATATTTGTATATATTTTCTTTCGGAGAGGTTTTAGTAAAAAAAATTTTCTTATCGTGCCAAAGTTTCGATCTTTATTGAGATCATCTTCAGGGCTCAAAGTGTTTGTATTCTGTGCAATTTTGTCATTCTTGCGTGTCCTGTTGAGAGTGTCTCACGATTTCTGAATAATCGTTAACTAACGGTCGCTAAACATCGAACAAATACTTTTTAAGTATATTTTTTGTAAAGAGGATAAATAATCTAAAATTAGATTTCAAAGAATTACTAGCCACAAAGTGTTCTGGAATGTTAAAAATAACCATTGTTCCTGAAATCCCAACAATAAAAACAACATAACCGTTGACTGGTTGTGTTCAACTCCCGAGCGGATTGACGTTTCCATTTCGAATTTCGACATATTGGCCAGGCTAAGAGTGGGATCATCGAAATTTCAATAAGCCGATCTGGAGTCTCCTTTGTTAGCGAGGCCTGTGTGTGCAATCGGGATTAACTCTTAGCTAATCGTCCACATGGGATAGGATTGCGGGGATATTTAAAGGGTCAATATTTGACAAAGGCAGCCGGTCGGCCTCGCGTCTTCGCCCCTATTTCAACGAATTCGTGCTTGTCTCACGATCCATGGATTAGATTATCGGAACGAAGGTGGACTTACAAAGATCAATCGCCCATTGGCTGAAAAATATATTTTACTTTATTTTCGGATAATGAAAAAGATCGTTGTCAAAGTGAGTTAATTTGATCAGGTCCTACTACTAAATTAACGAATGTATAGCACAATTTAGTTTCGAAATGTGCGTCTCATTTTGAATTATTTATAGATAATTAGAATTGATGGTTGGTGTCGGTCTGCAAACTTATGCTGAACCGGCATTGGGTCCGTCTTTACTCGTTAGTGTGAAGTATTCATACGAATTTCGCCATCTTCAGTCTTGAATAACTTCGAAATGTTGATATTTTTTCAAGTCGAATCTTTTAAACACCTTATTGTTGAAATTTATTGGCGACTTTAGGTGGGGAGTGGACAGAGAGACCCTGTTAAAAACATTTGACTCGCTGCTTCGTTCGAGGATCTTTTTTTGATGAATGGCCTTCAACTCGAAAAACGCGTCTGAGAAAGCTTGATACTACTATCAGTGTCTTAAGCAATCTCGGGATCTCCCTTTGCTTATTCAGTGCCTTAACTGGGGGGGGGGGCTTGCCTCCTGAAAATGGTGCAGGGCTCTGTTATGCGACATGGTACTTGGACATGCCGGAACAACCTTTCGTTAGGTCGATCCTCGAGGGCCCGTACAATGATTCGAAAATCGATTTGGTGAAGCCTTAGGGGGTGGGGTGGTGCTTCGGCTGGAACCGATGCCTCCTGGATAACCTAGGCTATGACTTGGTAAACCTACCTAAATCGTGTACACCGCCGTATACGAACAAGCTAAGTTCGTTCAACTTAGAGATAGATACGAACGTTTTTATCCAGTTTTTACAGATGGGTCTAACACTTGCGATGATACCTTGTACCTTGTATAGTGAGGGAGTGGCCACCTTCTGGTCCCAGCCCCTCATTGCAGGGTTACTAGGCGTAACTGCATGCCTGTTAGCTGGCTACAGCATTCTTCGTTCGTGCCGACTCTCTAACCTCTGGGTTTATCGAAGTTTCTCTGTAGTTTTCTCCGCGTGCTCTTGCTAAAAAATACATTGATTGTTTTCTGGGTTCCTGGACACGTCGGCCGAATTTGCGGACGAGGAATGTTGGTTGACGGATCGTCGGAATGGCTCTTGCGTGTCAAGATCTGTAGAAGGTCGCCAAGAACATGAGCCGGAAATGAGGATGTCCGATTAAGAACAGGTCATAAACGATTAACCCCTTAAAGGTTGATCGATGTGTCCCCATTGATAAAGGTTTGCCATGCCTTCGCTCTTTCGGAGAGCGTGTAGCATGACGTCGAATTCAAGAATGGTTCTTAAGCCAGTTTTCCCTTTACATCATTTTTAGAAGATATTGGTTTTTATAGATTTAGTTTTATGTGTTTTTTTGGGTGGGGCTGATGGTGACCATCGTGTTTAGAGCCTTTGGGGAATATTTTAAAAATACTCTATCGTTCCTTATTTAGATTAGATAGAGGCAATTATTACTGTTGTGTGCAGGTCGTTGAAGAAACATGGAATACTCCGCCAACTAACCCAAATGAAGGCAATGTACGTAGATGTGAATGCATTTATTTGTGCGATTTTAATGCGGTTGTTAGTTTTATGCTAGATTATATTTTGTGTAGATTGGGGGCTGAAATTACCTAGCCCCTTGAAATCTCAAAAGCCTCTTTGGTACTGAATTTGATTGGGAAGTGAAGGTCTCATGGACATCTGGTTTAAGACAGATACTTGAAAAAGCATAACGGAGTAGGTGAACTCCCTAGAAGTGTAGATCCTGGGGTAGTATAGACTCATCGGGGAGTGACAACACTTCGAGCCCAAAGGTCAAAAAAAGCTCCAATAAAGCCACAATAGAAGGGGGAAGATTGGTTCAATTTTCTATAACAAATTTACCATTTTTAATCAATCATAATTTTATTTTAATTATTTTCTCTTCGAAGTGTTGATAATCATTCCTTATCGTTAGTGTTCTCTCTTTTATTAAAATTGCATAGAATCAACAAAAATGCTGCCTGTATTAGTTTTTCGTCAATCACATAAATTTAGGCATATATTTTAAGCATATGTCAATTTGTGATTTTACTTCGTACAGTGTAATGACGAATAATGAAAGTGTATTCAGTTCGCAATTACATAGCGCCTTTCTCATTCGCGCCCTGACAATTTACGAAGTGTTGATAAAGCGTGGAACTCGAAATAAAAAAAAGCATTGACGTCCTCCAACCCACAAATGGAGTTGATTAATGATCCAGTCTCCATTTCGGCCACCTCCACGACGATAAGGGGTTAACACGACGGATTGTCATGACAAGTCAAAAACTATAATGAAATTGTAAGACTGACGATTCACTTATTCTCGCAGGAGAGCCAGGAGCTGGAGTCGGAATCCAGAACCGGTCCGAGCTCCTAATAATAGACCCAATCAAGGATAAGAATGGCCCTTGTTGTAAAAACCAGTGGATGACTCTTTGGTTATACTCTTCGCCTCGCCAGCCAGCATGGCGTCTCGAACGAACAAATACCCCACTATTTTTACAACTCACTCCCCCAACAAACACAAAACGGGGAATGAACGGGGAAAAATTATAGCTCGATCGTCCGCTTTTATCGCTGGATTTCTATGTAATACATTTCCCGTCTTCGGCGGCCAGTCAATCACAGGATGATTATGCTGCTGGGTCATCACCTTGCAGTCCTCATAGCATTCCTCGACAAACAATTATAATCCGACTTCTTATAACATATTTATTGTGCTGTGGATGGACACTTTGTTAGATCATACAGATATGATTGACTCAATCAATTGGGTAAATCAGCAAATCACTCTCTCTATTTCTCTATATATCTATCTTTCTATTTATTTATTCTCTTCCCCTCTGTTACTATTTCTTTCTTTCTCTCTGATGTAAGTGTGGTCCTTGAGCCAAAATCTTGTGTGATCAATAAATGAATCGTCCATTCATTCTCTTCTCGCTCTCACGAGACCATTTCCGACATTGACTTATAGAATGTGTTTATGTGTTGTATTTTCATATTCTTTCACTTTCACTTTCATAAATTACCATCTCTCTCTCTCTCTCTCTCTCTCTCTCTATCTCTATCTATCTATCTATCTATCTATCTATCTATCTATCTATCTAACTAACTATCTATCTATCTATCTATCTATCTATCTATCTATCTCTGTATATCCATCTATCTATCTTCATTCATCGAAAGATGGTTGGTGTAGTCTGCAATAGTTATAGGAAAAATCACTTTGTGTTAGCAAAAAATAAAGTACAACAATAATACAATTATATATATATGAACCAAATTATCGCACCACCTTTAAATTTTAATGTACGTCACTCGCAAAGTCTAATCGTACCTTCAACCATAACATCAGGGGTCTTAGCTTGGCCAGTCCGTTCGCCACATATGAACCCCATAGAACCTTTATAGTATAACCTCAAAAGATAACCTCAAAAGGCGAATTATCGGACGTCCATCACTTCCTGATACACTCCACGGTCTTGAACCCACTCATCGTGAAGAATGGGCTAACCTTGTGCAAAAACACATTTCCAGCCTGGTAGAAAGTTTGTTGTGACGTCTTCTAAATGTGATAAAGGCAAGAGGAGAAAATAAACGATATCGAAATGTTCATTAAAAATCCAAAACATATTTTATCCGTTCGTCTTTTTTCCCTTACCAATGTAAGTTTCTTTTTTTTACTTTTTTTAAACAAGGACTCAATTGATAAACGTTAAAAAAAAGTGAAACTGATTAATGTATTAAAAATATTTATAAATCAAATTATATTAGGAGTGGGTAGATTTTTTGTATGTCAATGTGTATATAAAACAATTTATTTAATGTTTACTTAATCTGATCACATACGTTTTGTATGTCAAGTTTAAGCATAAAAAAAATTATCTTGTTTCTCGCTAATAAAATTGGTTCATCATTCACCGGCTACCCATTCTCCTTATTCTATCAACGCAGAAATGATAGGTTATGTAAATAAATCGCTGTGAGAGAGTAGTTAAAATTTATGTTAAATATAGCATCACGTGAGATATTAATTATAGATAAAAGGCTGGAGTCAATATCTTCGGATGGGTCAGAAGGGGGGGGGTCTTGACCAACCGAATTAGAATCGTGAAACTAGAACAACAAAGACGATTGGAGATGGGAGAAATGGGCGAGGCAGAATTGATTCTGTGCCCGTTGCGGACGAGACCCCCTGAGGCGGTGTTTCGACAGTGAGTCGAGGGTTGATGTGCAGGCGGGCGAGGATCCCAGGGGGGAGGCCGTCAGATGGCTCCGTTCCCAGTCGCAATCTGTGAACATCCTAAATACCGACACAGACAACTATTGGATACAGCTCAATAGATTTGTTCAGAGCCCGTTTGCCGTTTCCTAGACGGATTTTTGCCAATCGCCTCAAAATAAATTGGAAAAATGTCTACGTCTCCCTTTCTAACAGTATTCTTCATATCCACGTACGACAAAAACGTTCTTTAGCACCATTGTCCCAAACATAGCAGGTAGATCTAAAAAATATACAATATATTTCGTCGAATAGACGAGTTTTGATTGGTAAATTTTTGTAATAATAATAATAATAATAAACGTTTATTTGTATAGATTTTTAAAAAAGTCTGAGTTTACTGCAATTTTTGATTAAGCAAATATACAAAGAAAATTGTAAGAAAAATTTGAAACTATCGGTTCCAATTTTTTCTTCTTTTTGCAACTTTAGGACATGTCCTTCCTCCACATAATTGCAGAATTTCCTCTTCCCAATTATACTTGGGCCGTTTTCTACTCCTTTTCCACAATCCTCGGTGCCCACTAGATTATCTTTTTGTTCCATCGTTCGCCACTTCTTAAATATATGGCCTGATCCGTACCATTTTCTTTGAACTATATCAGCAAACTATTTTTGCTGCGTGTATACCTCTTTGAAAATGTAACATTCCTGTTTCTGACCGTAGTTCTTAGTTTTTTAATTCTGCGATCAACCGCATCTGGCAGCCCGATGTCCGGGGACTGTTCCATAGTTCCTATTTTGGTTTTCTGCAAGAATAGAATCTGAGAAAATAATTGTTGAATATTTTTTCCGTTCTGAAGTCCATCTTAGAATTATTCCGGTCTGTTGGCTGTGAAAAATTTATACCCGAGGTAGAGTAATTCCTCAACCCGTACAACTGTAGTTACATTCAGGATCAGATGTACCGGCTGGCGGTTTATCGACGTTAAATTGACCACACTTACATCAGAAAGAAACCGATGATTAAAGAGAGATAGAGAGACAAGAAGAAAAGAAGCGAGAGCGAAGATAAATAGTTTATGTTTATATGAGAGTGAGAAGGCAACAGAATGTGAGAGAGACAGAATGGGAGAATGAACGAATGAACAATTCAGTTAATGGCCACACAAGATTTGTTCTCAAGGATCACTCTTACATCAGGGAGAGAGAGAGAGAGAGAGAGAGAGAGAGAGAGAGAGAGAGAGAGAGAGAGAGA
>CM077111.1:19925686-19939792 GCA_039619505.1 Cimex hemipterus | reverse complement strand
AGAGAGAGAGAGAGAGAGAGAGAGAGAGAGAGAGAGAGAGAGAGAGACACTATACTTAATCTCACGAAGTTGAGTTGTTTCAGTTTTTTTTTCTATAATTTGGTCATTACTGATCACTGATCAATTTGGACGCGGGTTGATATGTCAGTCGCGCAACAGCGTTTAGTGTTTCTTCTTCTTCTTTTGTTCTTCGGTGTGTCTATTGGTCTGCATATCGTTCTCCTTTTATTTAAATACTGCATCCTTGATCGTAGCAGCTGTAAACTTTTACCAAAATACGACCGTTTGTATCGTATCTTCCGTTTTACTGTCGTTATCACGTCAATCAATACGCGAGAGACGCATCACGATGTCGCCAGCGATATTTTTGTCTTTCGCTGCGTCTACGAAGTGGCTGAATTGCCCTGACGAGTGGCCCTCTTAGGGACCTCTTCTCACGAGTGGAATCCTAAATCAATCTCCCAATAAACCAAACTCCTCTCGGGGGGGGGGGTCCAGTTTAAGAGAACTTTCCCTCTATTTACATTAGCCACACTTCACCTAATTAACCGAACTTTTGAATGTTGAAGCAAAACAGCGCCCTTTACCTTATTCTGTAGTATTTCTTTTCGGTCGATTTCAAACTAGGATAAAAAATATTTTCATAAATATAAGTGCTGTTGAGGTCGGCGGGTTTACTTTATTTTTCGTTTTAAACCAATCAGTTTTATACAGGGGTGTTCGGCTAAGTTCAGATTCTACTAATTATTCAGAAATCGTGAGATGCGGTCTGACATGATGTAGGTTTCATAAAAACGTTTTCTTTATTGTACCAACGTTTCGATCTTTATTGAGATCATCTTCAGTGCCTGGGATTTACAAACTTGTTTACATTCAACAAATACATGTAGGACGTGGGAAAAGTGAATTTATACAATGCAAAACATTTTTTATATGTACAATCAAAGTATTTCTACTCATTCAAAGTGTCTGTCTTATGTGTAATTGTGTATATATTTTGCATTGTATAAATTCACTTTTTTCACATCCTACATGTATTTTTTAAATGTAAACAATGTTTGTAAAACCCAGGCCCTGAAGATGATCTCAATAAAGATCGAAACGTTGGCACAATAAAAAAAATGTTCGGACCATAGACAATGCGGACTTTTTGCTTCCATTTTGAATGTAGAACCTACTGGCAAAGTTTGTAACAAGGCTAGCCGAACACCATGTGTATATTTTTTAAATAATTAAATTTTTCACTGTTTATTTTATGACTTATTTTTATTGTAGGTTGTTGAATATACTGCAGTATGGAATTTTATTTATTGACAAAACGTTTTTTGACCTCGTGACATGAGTTCTCTTCGGTGTTAATTGCATTGTACTAATCCAGTGAACTTCCCAACAGTGTGTTCCCATTGGATAGACAAATGTAATTAAAACTGAGTACTCACGACGTGAGGCCGAAAACGTTCTGTTATTAAATAAAATTCCGTGTTGTAGTTTTATCAATTCCAATGAGTTTTAATTAATTTAAATTTGTAAATCATTAGTACTTGAGTGGATTTTGATAAATTGAGAGTAAGCATGCAGATTTCATTTGAGGCTGGCGTAAATGTCGATACACGGCATTGTGATCCGAGTATGTTCGACAAAACCCGGCATTCCTTCCTCTACAAAAGCGTTTACATTCCGGAATTAATGAATCTTTTGTGCGAGATCCCGACTTGATGACAGCGTAAAATGCTGACCTGAAAACCCGAATGAGGCTGGAAGAGAAGTAAATTGGGGATGATTGAGAGGAGGCCAGAAGTGACAAGTTGGACCTAAACCGGCCTATTCACAGACCTGTCATCCCTGGAGACCACCGGGAGGGTGGACGAACGCCTCGCCCGTCTCCGGCAGGTGTCCATTGTCCTTCAGGCCAATGTTTACCCAAGACTTACTGCCATTTCCGACATTCAGATTAACTATTTTCCTTCCCTTTTTCTCCCCCTTTTCTTCATTGTGGTCAATGATGTGGAATTTTACCAATGGGATGACATGAGTGGCAAAACCGTCCAGAATGTCTGACAGGTTTTATCATAAAAATCTCAAACAACGATATTAGGTAAATATTTGGAACGAAGATTTTCCGATATCTAGGGGTCGGGTCTTATCTCTCTCCTCAGAGGCTATAATTAAAGGCGATATTGATGATGATGATGATGATGATGATGATGATGGGTACTAGGAAGTGGGAGCTTTTATTGTTTCTGGCTTATTGTACTTTCCTAGTTCCTTAGTTCTCTCAAGAAGTACAAGGCCATTGACTGTCGTTGTTACATTTCCTTGGGTCTTCTTTGTATCCCGGGTTATGTCTCCATTGAGCGGTCACACATTCAAAGATACTATGGGTGGCTGTTGCTTCCTCCTCATTCCATAACCTATAAATCGAGTCATCATTATGTATTTGGCAAAAGTTTTCTCAGATGCTAGTGATAGCCCTTTCAATCTCCTCGGTGTTCAGACTTCTTTAACTATAGCACTGAGTTTGCCGGTCTTGTTGAGGATTGTTTAGCAAAGGTATAGTTTCTCGCGCCTAGCACCCTTAGAGTTTATCCATTTTTCTTTTTGTCTTTTTTGGATCCATTCTGCGATGGAGTTGTTTTGGTTGACCCAAGAATAGGTTCATGGCTTGATCCTCCCTGGCAGTCTGCCTTCTCGTTACCCACAATTCCTTTCTGTCCTGGTACTCAAGATATCATCGGGTTATTTTTACCCCAGGATCTCCTCAATCTAATTATTTTGTCCGTGAAACTCTTAAAATTTCCTAAGGAACAAGCATTGATGTATTTCAGCTTGAAACACCGAGGCACGTGCAATGTAACTTTCATCTATAGACTTGTAGATCCTCAACTGTCCAGTTTGACTGTTTTCTCGTTACCTCCTCGAATTCCTCTATGCCCTCGCAACCAAGGTATCATCAGGTTATTGTTTTTTCACAGAATCTCCTCAATCTAATGAAATTTTTGTTGCCGGTGCAACCTCTTTAAAATTTTCTAAAGCGCAAACATTGATGTATTTCAGCTTGAAACACCGAGGCACGTGCAATATAACTTTCATCTATGTATAGTCTTGCAGATCCTCCTCTGTGCAGTGTGGCTGCTTTTTCGTTACCCAGAATTCCTTTATGCTCTGGCACCCAAGGTATCTTCAGGTTGTTGTTTCCCGGGGTTTTAAAATTTTGGCTGCCCTAGCCAGTCTTTCTGCTTTCTCATTACCTAAAATACCTCTGTCCCCTGGCCCCCAAGGTATCAACAGGTTGTGTTTCCCCAGGTTTTGAACAGTTTGGCTGCCAGTCTGTCTGCTTTCTCAATACCCAAAATTCTTCTATGCTTTAGAGTGCTAGTGCTTTAATAACTGATTGACAATCACATCTCATGAGGATTTTTTGTCAGTATAACCTGCTTTAAGATTTCTCAAGGGCACAACGTTGATGGCATTTCTACTAAAAGACCTAAGTTAAATAAATTTAATTGCTCATGTTTTGGGGTTGTGCCAAAAATGCCTGATCCGGTTCCTTCCAGTAATCTGTAGCCTTCTGTATACCATGCACCACCGTATCCGACGTTCTCCCGGCTTCTTTTTCTCCTTTGTAGTCTGTTGAGACTTTAATTTTTTGAAAAATGTTTCCGGGTTCGTGTAGTCACCATTTCTAAGAATGTTTTTATTGATTATTGCCTGCCCGATGTGTTTAATCCCCAACCAGTTGTTTGTTTCAGTAACCTAATTGATTTTTTCTTATCTTCTTGTACGTTTCAAATTCAAGGTACTTTTAAAAGAGTTTCTAGTACAATTGAGGTTTTTTTAGCATTTTTAAAAGATACTTGACGATTTGATATTGTGTAATGCGAATGATGACCTTAAAACCTGGCTTCATCTAATTCAAATGTTTTTCTGATTTTTTTATAACACTTTTTCAGCTAAGAGATTATGTTTATGAGACTACACATGACATACTTACGTGTCTAATGTGTGATTTTTACTCCTTTTAGCTTAGTAGGCTGATTTATTTATTTATTTTTTATGATTATTTCATGTTAATCGCTCTTTTTCCATTCATATCACAAAGACATTTGATTAAGTAAACATTTCAATGAAAGATAAGGTTTTCTATCAATTAAAGACAATCAATTCCTTCAGGTTGAAATGTTTGCATCCAATTATTAACCAAATTAATCCATAACATTCGTCATGAATTTCAGTTAATAACCGAATTACAGTCGGCCAATCACCAACCAATGAAGGCAATTACAAATAGGAGGATGGGGCGTATCCATCAGATAATTGGTTTTGCTCTTAATGGCAAACTGATTAGCTTCTCTCCCTGGACGGCCGACGGAATTTCTCACGTGAGGCGGACGAGTGTGGTGAAATCCCAGAACGACTCAGTCATACGAAGACACTCCGAGAAACACAATAAGCACCATTTTTCAACATTAAATACATTTTGTGTAATGTTCAATTATTAAAAAAAACTGATAATATTTATAATATAATGTCAACTGGGGTTACTTTGCACAAATTTCAATTTTAAAACCAAAACCTTTAGCATTTATAAATTATTTGAAAATATTTTTTTAAAAAAGTATCATATAGTAGACGGTTGACAGGTAAATTTTACAGGTGAATCTATTTTGTGACGATGTCATATGTGTAATAATTGAAAATCTCTTGAGTTGATCACTACGTTAGGGTGTCTTTGCCTACCACAACCATTTCCCACCCATGTAGTAGGTAAAAAAGATAAATTAATTTAAAAGTTTTTTTCACAATATAAACAAGATAAATAAATGGTATAATTTACAAATGTTCTGTTGAACTTTAATTTTAATTAATTATCCTTTGTACGTAAGGAATCGGTTGGGATAAAAAAAAGCCAGTGCCACGAGCGGGATTCGAACAGACGAGCTTTCTTGACGTCGATCCTCTCGGACACTCCATCTCAACGAACAACCGTTCAAATTTTCCCATTTTTTGCAATTTTCGTATGTCGTGTTCATTAATCTCAGCGACTTATGAAGTAGCCACTTAGCGAAGTGATCTTATTAAATATTAATCCATTTACAATTTAGTGGTCAATTGACGAAATTACTTCTTTCGATGTAAGGTCTTGGTTGGGACAAAAAAGTCAGTATCACGAGCGGGATTCGAACCCTCGAACCTTCTCGTAAAGTGGTAGAGCTACGGCGTATTTAGCGGAAGATCATGGGTTCGAATCCCCCTGGCGACACTAATTTTTTTTTACCTCAACCATGGCCTTACATAAAAATAATAATTAATTGAAAGAAGTAATTTCGTCAATTGACCACTAAAACTTAAATGGCTTAATTTTAATGTCTGTTTCGTAATTTCAAGTTTTAAGTGCTTGCTGTTGAAATATGATTTATACCAGCCCCTGTCCGGGTGTATTGTCCTTGAATTTAGAAATAAAGAGTCTACCCTCTTTGCAGATAATCTCTGATGATTAATCACAGATTAAAGGTGCTCCATTCAGCACAAAACAAGCGGTTGGTATCACATCGAGTCTTGTAGCTAACGAATGAAGTATTTTTCACAATGAGGTCACGTTTGAGGATGAGTATTCAAGGGATAATCCTGAAATTTCCTCGCGAGGCTGGCTGATTTTTCAAATTTCTCGTGACAAAACGAGAATGCCAAAATCGGTACATTTCTAAACACAAACGGAAGCAGGCCGGCACATTTCATTTGCCATTCGCGTGAAACGATTTCTTGCCCGGTCTGATTCATCTAAACAATCGTGATGATTGAACTGCCAGGAGGGCGATCAGGTTGGTAGGCTAAACTTTTTCTTGGTGAACACTACAAAATATCAAGCACGTATCCGCCACTTCTTTTGAAATACTCTGGTTTCGCAACAAAAAAATAGTTCGAAAGTTGAAATTTACCGTTTTTTATTTGGTCGTTCTACTCGCTCCAATCAACTATGTGAATATATCATTTTAAAGAATTTGTGATGTACATTGCAATAAAAATATATTAAAACCTATAACTAAAAAATTGTAAAAAATTTTTTTTCCAACGAACTAGGTCGTAATTTTTTTTTCTTAAGACTAATATGAAATTTTGTTTTAGCGCCTCTACAGATCCCTAAATATAAATCGTTATCTGAATTGATCGACTTTTACCCCTAAAATTTTCCGATTTTTGAGAAGCCGTTATCGGAGGGCCTTTTTGAAACCGCTATTATTCAGAAATGGCTAAAAAGAGTGTAACTCCAAATATACCATTAGAAAGAAGGGAAACTTAGCTTTTTAATGACATACATCCAATAAAAATATATTTAACAGACTGTATAAAAAAATACTAAAAAAAAAAAAATGTCAAAAATTAACCTCCTTTTTATATATTTTAACTGGAAATAATATCACCATTTTAATATTTGATACAGTTATAAAATGCACTTAATAATTCCTCTAAAAATAATTATTAACTATGAAAATGATTTTAGATCTTGCACTAGTCAGTCGGAAAAAATTAATTTACACAGATTTCTGCGAAATTTAATATAAGTGTTTTATAACCCTAGAACTACGACGATGAGGTCAAACCCGAGTTTTGACCATTTTCTGACCTACTTTGCTTACAAAATATTTTTTTAAATATGCAAAAAAAAATTGTCGATTTATCTCCAAAACGTACCGAATTCTGCGTCTTAGAACATTTTTTTTATATTACCAATCAATGAAATTATTACATAATTTTTTTTTCAAATCGATAAATAACGATGTATGCTTATTTAATTAAATTTACGTTCTACTTATAATTTTTAACAATATTTTAATTTTGTACCAGATCGGTTTGTTTAATTTCAATCATAATTGGATTTTCACATTTTCCGCATAGTTTTTAAGCTGGATGCTTCCAGTAACTTTTAAGCCGGTTTGGCTTAAATCCAAGCGGCATTTTGAAAGTTATTATAATTTGAAAAAAAATGACATTTTTAATCAGGTTTTTTTTCTCAAATACACTTTCAAACCAAATTTCTTTCGTTTAATTTAAAAGATCAAATTAATTTCTTTTTTTTTATATAAAAAAAGGAAACGTGAGCGTTTCTTAATTTTTTGCTAACAATTAAAACAATATTTCTTTTACATTAACAGAGAAATCACGGTAAAAAGCTAAATTCCTTAAAATTGTGTATATTATTTTTAAAAAAAAATACGGTGTGGCCATCCCAGGTCTTTTTCCGTAAATCTCACATTGCCAAAATGCAATAATTAAGTAACGCGAGAAAATAATTAATGAAATAGTTTAAATAAAATTTCAAATTAAGAAGTTAACTAGTAAAGCATTATTTTATTTTCATTATTTTCAGTGGGCTAGGGGAAAATGACCCGAATCTAATTTAATTTAACGCCGGCTGTTGATAACAAAGGAAAAATTATTGATTAATTTTTTTATCCTATCGCAATATATTTATGATATTATATTTTGTATAAAATAAATAATAACACATTGCCATAGTTTTCAAATTATTCTGTAATTTTTAAAGTAGAAAATGTTTTGCACTATTGGATTGATTCCGCAAAAACAAAGAACTCTTCTTCTCAATCCTTACTCCCGCGGGGTTTTTTGTTCGTTTATATTTCTAAAAATGACCTTGCAGACTACGATTTTTTCATGATTGAACATGTCCTTCTGTTTCCTTCCTCTAATCTTATTCGTTCACTTGGTGTGATAACCACTAAATTGGTGATTAATTTTTTATAGGAAAAAAAACATTTTGGTAATAAGTGGAAATTATGTTCCTTTTTTAAAATTAAAGTATTGAAACTTTTAAATCAAGTTTTTTTTTTTTTTTAGTTTTCCCTTTGAAAATGGAAAAATTATCGCATTGGGGCGTAGTTTTCTCCCGATTTGCACGTTTTAATATCCCCCGCGCCGGTGGCAAAAAAAAAAAAATCGAAATTTTTCCCCATCCCCTGAAGACCGACCTGGATCCTCCGTTGAAAGAAAGACACGGTTTAAATTTTGCATCCGACGAAGAAAAGTTTGGGACACTCCCCTCACTTTGGCTGAACTGCTCTGAGTTCGGTGAAAGATCTTCACCGGGAAGTGAAAAACCGAAACTATGTAACTTTCAAGTTCATATGGAAAAATTCCTTTTTGGAGAAACGGAAGTACTATGAAATTGTGACTGAATTGATATATGCTCCTTAAAAATACTCAAAATAGAAAAATTATTTGTCAAAAATTAACCTGTTTTTTGTTTTTTTTAATGGAAATAATACTACGATTTTAATTTTTGGTACAATTATAAAATGCACATGATAATTCTTTTAAAAATAATTATCAATTTTGAAAATCGGTTTTCTAGGTTTTTAGAAAAATGACGTTACAGCTTGCAACGAGTCAAATCCAAGTTTGGACCATTTTTGACCTATTTTCCTTACAAAATGCTTGTTAAAATATGAAAAAAAAAGTTGTAGATTTTTTTCTTTTTAAGTCATACCAAATTACAATATTCAGCGTTGTAGAACTTTTTTTTATTTTAATAAATAATGACATTTTTACATCATTTTTTTTTTAAGTCGGCAACTATTGATATATGCATATTTAATTAAATTTACGTTATAATTATAATTTTTTGTATACAGGGTTCTACACAGTAGTTTTTGAAATTGTGGTGTGTAAGGCGGTAGGGCGTAATGAAAAAGAGAATGTTTTATAATCCCACGAAGAATAATCTAGAAATTTTTGAGGAGTTTAGGTTTCCGTCGATTTTGTACAAACTCGCTTTCCGGTTTCGGCGAACTTTCATCCAGAGCTTTCCAGAGAGCTTTTGATAATGTATGTATAAAAAAATCGTTGTATCTCGGAGGGTAAGCGGATGCGAGAGGGGGGGAGAGGCGTGGCGCGCGGTGGGGCCGGGCTAGGCGTGGCCATGCCAAACCATGCCCAGTTTTCTCCCTTTTTCCTTCATCGCGATCCACTCTTTTCTTTTCCCAGGGCGAGTAACCGAGTCGCTTCTCGATCTTCCTTAATTCCGTTAATTCCGCCGGGAAATTTTCGAGCCGCGTCGAGACGAATGTGAAATCCGAAAATGACTTCAGCCCCCGAGACTCGAAAAACCTTGCGTCACTTCATTTCATCCTGGGCGACACCTACTCTTCGTTGTTCACACTTGATCCGAAAATTTTTAAAAGCTAGTTTGTATAATATTTTATTTTGTGTAGTATGATTGGATCCTCGTCCTATCAACCTGTATAGATGTCTATACCAATCCTAAACCTTCACTGGACAAGCAAAAAATTCCACCCACTTGTAATAAAAATTAATTCGTTTATACTAATCAAAGTTTCATGTTTTTAACTTTAATAATTGAGCCTTTCTCTAAAAAAAAGTTTTAAAAAAAGTAAATTGCTCAAGAAAATTAAAAAAACGGACAGATAAAATTTGTTTTAATTAGATTTTAAATTAACATTTCAATATCGCGTATTTTCCTTCTTTTCTTGCCTTAATTACATCTTCAAGACGCCTCGATATACTTTCTTCCAGTCTGGAAATGTTTCTTAGCCGGAGGTTAGCCCATTCTTCAGAAGAGTACTTTCAAGATGGTGGAGTGACTTGCTCTTATCTCTAAATTGAAGTTATCCCATAAATGCTGGACGGGGTTCAAGCCTGGCCAGGATAAGACCTGATGTTATGCTGTTGAAGGTACGTTTGTACTTTGGGAGCGACATGTGTTCGGGCATTATCATCCATTAAAATAGGATTTAGCTGTTTTCATCGAGGCGACGCATGATGTTCCAAAGTTCATACATACAGCGAGAAGCCGTCGTGAACGACAGCCAATTCTGTGCGACTCTCCATTGGAATTCCTGCCTTCACAATCACTGATCTACGTTGGAAAGGTTGGCTCTGAGAAAAATTACAGGCTTTGTGCCTTAAATTTCGCCTTCTCCATACTCTTTCACGCCCATCTGGTGATAGTAGAGCAAATCTACCCTCATCTGTGAAAAGAAACGCAGACCAATGGCTGTGTTCTCGAGCAAATGGGAGTCGTGCAATCCCAGTGTGCTCTTGTCAATTCTCGTGCTCTTACGGGCAGAAAGGCCATCAGTCCATACTTGATTTAACCTTCTTCGAGCAGTGAGTTCACAAATTTGGACACCTCGAACTTCCTGAATTTCTTGATCAACTGTAAGGTGCCGGTATCGAAAAATCCTCGTCAAAAAACGTTCATCCTGTGGTTGTTAGCCAAGGGCGTCCAGAACCGGGCCTTCTGTGGAAGGGCAAAAATTGAAATTAAGAAAACCAAGATGAAAGCTAAGGATGTTATTGCTTCAGAATTCAAATGAGATTGAATAAACATTTTAAATTCCGTACAAAGAAAACAGTGAAAATCCTTTATCCTTGTTTTGGATTAAGGTTTACCTCTAATTGGTATTACAAATTTAAAAGAAAGCATAAACAAATGTTTATTGGTAAAAACCATGAGACTTTAACAATCAATTGGTTGGAATTGTTTGCCTGTCAGTGTAATTTGTCCATTTTTCTTCACGATCTCTTTCCATCTCAGTTTGGCATCAGGTGGCTCCAGGCATGAGGTATTCGCCGGTTGCCGCTGAACATTGGCCGAGTCTCGAGATGCTCGTCTTGGCATTATAGCGTGCTATGTAAACACACATGCGGCGTTTGTAAAACCAACTAGTTTTTGCAGAAACAGTGAAACCAAGTGCCATGAGAGTCCTCAACTAACTACCAATCGTGAAGCTGTCATTGCTGCAGCTGTGGTTACTGTTTTGTGCAGTTGCTACACACTAATTAAAATATATATTTATTTGTTTATTGATTGTTTTATTTATATATTTATCAAACAATTGATGATTCGTAAGAGAAGCTTTATGAACTATTGGTCCTGTTTCGTAAACATTGAAAAATATTAAAACTGTTGTTGGTCCAATCCATTCCTAATCAGAACCCTTTTGTTATTGTGTAAATTAATACATCTATACTAGTTAGCAAGCGTTTATTAATGATAAATAAATATCATTAAATATAAGTATACACTTACTGTTGATTTTGATAACAGTTGACAGTTAATGGTATGTACGGCTACAGTTGATTCCCGAATGTTACGATAGTTTGAATCGAATATTCGTGAAGACCAGAAACCAACAATTACAAGAAAACCGACAATTAGCCGAGCAGGGGGTGTACGGTAGCCGCAACGGTTTAAGCGTTGATACGGCGATCACTGTGAGGTCAAGGTCCCGGGTTCAAATCCAGCTGCCCTGACATACAAATGAAATTTTTTTTTCAAAAACACTGGCACCCCAAGGGTTGATAAGACCGCTGCTGTTGCGAACTCTCGTAAAAAATTTAAAAAATAAGCCGAACATGGCGAGCGTCGGATATAGGCATTCGGCGGCGAAAACCGCATGTATGGAACCGCCTTACAGTCATTCAGATTTTTAGCTACTTCGGAGTAACACAACCTCTGGAATGTCAAGTCCAGCACATGTCCTGGAAATCACTCAAATTTTTCGGTACTCTTGATTCTGATTGATTTCTACTACGGCAGTGAATGGGCTCATCTTGCCATGAGCTCGGCTCACCTTTCGTTATACACTAACAGGCAAAAATCCAACAGAATTGATTTTTTATTTTTTATTTTCTCGATAAAAGAAAATTCCGCCGTTGATATGTCCCATTGTTTTTACCAATTCGTTTATGGTTAGTTTTAAATTGGGAATATCAATTAGATGTAAACACACTCCTTAATCCCAAAAATAGGATAAATGATTTTTCCATATTTACTTTATACGAAATTTAAAATGTTTATTTAGTCTCATTTTGAATTCTGAAACTATAAACTATTTAGTTTTCATCTTTGGTTTCTTAATCTCAGTTTTGAAACTTAAAAATGCCACTTAGTGCTGAGGATGTTGAGGATGTTGTGTGTGTTGTGGCACTTATTGATGATGGACGTTCTATCGGTATGCGGCTGTTACCATCGACGTTCCCTACTGCGAGATGTTTTAAAGAAACCATAAAAGGTCCGGTTCTGGGCGCCGTAGAAAACCGCAGTATGACCGTTTTTTGACTAAGAATTTTCCGAAAACGGCACCTTACTGTTGTTAGAGCGATTCAGCAGATCCAGTTACTTGTAGGTGTCCACAGTTTTGAACTCACTATTTGAAGAAGATCAAATCAGTGTGGAATAATGGCTTTTCCGTAAGAAGAATGGGCCGCAACACGCAGAGTTGCACGGCTGGCATTTGTTTGAGAACTCAGCCATTGGTCTTTGGACAATTGGTCTGCTGTACTTTTTACAGATGAGTGTAGATTTTGCCTACGATCTCCAAATGAGCGTGGAAGAGTGTGGAGAAGGCGAAATGACTGGTACGAAGCCTGTCATTTTTCTTAGAGCCAACCGTACCAACGTAGAAAAGTGATTGTGAGGGCAGGAATTTCAATGGAGAGTCGCCCAGAGTTGGTTGTTTTTCATGACGCCCACACGTTATGTCGCTCGCAAAGTGCCGCAAGGCCTATGATCTCCAAATGGGCGTGAAAGAGTGTGGAGAAGGCGAAATGACAGGTACGAACTTTTTTTTATTCAGCTTAATGATTGAGAGGGAATTTCAATTGAGAGGATCACAGATTTGGTTGTTGAACGTGAAGGGTCTTTGACGGCCACCCATTATGTGGATGAACTTTGGAACCTCGTGCGTTGCTTATCCTCGATGAAACATTCCTATTCTAATGCACGATAATGCCCGGCCACATGTCGCTCGTATAGTACAAAGGTATCTTCAACAGCATAACATCAAGTCTAGGTCAGGCCGTTGTCAAGACTTGAACCCTATCGAACATGACACTTCCTGACACGCTCGACCATCTTGAAAGGACCCTTCTGGAAGAATGGGAAACCTCTAGCAAAAGAGACATTTCCACACTGGTAGAAAGTATATAGAGGCGTCGATCGCATATTACATACCTCCAACAGCATAACATGTTGTCTTAGCCCGTCTCCAGACTTGAACCTCAGCGAACATTTTTGGATAACCTCAAAAGACCAATAAGAAATGTCCATCACTTATACACTCCACGATCTTGAAAGGACTCTTCGTGAAGAATTGGCTAACCACCAAGAAAAACACATTTCCAGATTGGTAGAAAGTATGCAGAGGCGATTTCGAGATTTTCCTTGGCTCATTCCTTTAGACTTTTACTGAAGAGTATCTTCCCACTCCCTTCCTTAATATGATCTAGTAACCCTTAGGTCTTCGGTACACACCGTCATATTCGCTCTCTTCTAAGCTCTATCCTCCTAAATATAGAACTACCGGTTTTAGTCCTTCCTTCCTCATCCGTTCATCCAACCTCTGGAATTCCCTTCCTCATCCCATCTTGTCCCGTCATTGCAATTTAACCCCAATTGACTAATTATTATCAAGTCGTCTATATTAAACATAATTGTCTATTTTTTTTTATACACTACATTTTTAGTATTTTTTTAAAATGTACATATTTTGTAATTGCAATTGTTCTTTTATCTCTTCGAATCAAGACACGGTTCTATTATGTACATTTTGTTATTCAAGGGGGCTTTAAGCCACAGAATAAAATTTATTTTTCTTCTACTTTTTACTATTTTCCTTGAAAAATAAAATTGGGCCAAAATAGATCAGCAATCTGACTGTGAACGAGCATAAATTGAAAAATTATACAATGTTTCTATATATTTATTTTTCCCGTAATTCACAATCATATGTCTGTCTGTACGCAGAAATATCCGTAATGCCAAATAATAAAATACCGGAAAACCTATCGGGCGCGGGTTCGATTCCCGGCGTCGCCTCTGGCCCTTTTTTCACGATACCCTTCTCCTCCCCCCACAAAAAAAAATATGAATACGCAATATATAGTCTGGCTAGATATGCACAGTTAAAAAAAAAAAGAAAAAAGCAGCTGGAAATAAATTTATAGGTTTTTTAACATTTTCTATACATTTAATACACTCACATTTAGAAAATTTACTTACGATAAATAAATTACTTGTTTTATAATAAATAACAAGTTTATAATATAAATTCGATAATAATTAAA
>CM077111.1:19831317-19925286 GCA_039619505.1 Cimex hemipterus | reverse complement strand
AGTTTATAATATAAATTCGATAATAATTAAATTATAAATTATTATTATTAATATAAATTAACGGTTAATAATTAAAATTATTAAATTTGAAACTTAAAAAAGTAATGAATTATTTATTTATTCAGCATCCAATAAAAATAATATTGAAAAGTCAGTTAGTTAAATTAATTAATTAGTTTGGAAGTAATCTTACAATTAAATGTCAGAAAGCTTGATTCAATTTTAATTTAGACGGTTGTGTATTATCTTCCGCTTATTTACGAAAGAATTTCAAATTGAATTTCCTTTCTGAACTGAAATTTTTCCAAAAAATTTTAATTTCCAGCAAAACTGTGAGGAAAAAAGAGACAGATAGATAAATGTATCGTGGAATACAGGAATTTTAACAGGCAATGTATTTTTCGTAAGTTAGTTTTAATTTTATTGAAATTCAACTGTTGAAATTTTTCAAGAAAATCGTTATTTATATTGCTCAATAAAACTTCACATATAAGCACCTGACTCACAGAGATATTTTATAATGAAGTACGTTTCTAATAATAACTCTTTTCAAAAAGGTTCAAAAAGGGAAGCTTTTTTTAAAAAAATGGATTAATTTCAAAATAGGAAGATTGTGAATGGAAACAATTATTCTAGGATTACCGCGATACTGTATGGCATATTGTCTGAGAGAGATAACTGGTTTATCTTCTCTCGGCAACCGCAAACAAATTTCACCCCCGTTGTCAACCCCTTTTCCACCCCCTACCAACCACCCTATTGACTCCCTCCCATGATCAACGCCGCAACTGAAAGGAGAAATGCAAATTGGACAATTTGCACATCAATTGTCCCTAGAGGCTTTGCTCCCTCCGTCGGCTGACAGGTCTTCGAAACGTGACATTTTTGTTTGGTTTTACGCATCGTGGCGTTTTTCACCCGTGCTCCAACACGTCTAATCGTTTAATAATTTCTTGTCATAATGATTCTAGCAAACCATCAGTTTTCAAAGAGGCGAATTAAATATTTCTTTAAGTCCATCATTTATTTTTTTGTTTTTTTGTTTATATAGATTGTTCGGCTATTCGTGTTACGAACTTCTTGCCAGTAGATTCTACATCCAAAATGGAACCAAAAAGCCCCAATTGACTATGGTCCGAATCTCAACAGTTTCGGAGTTATTCTTCTTTTTCGGGTTTTTTAAGATTTCACGACCTTACTTCAAATAAACAATGATCATTCTGGAACTGAAAGGTTTTGGACAAATCTGTTTACACCATTGTTAAATTTTCAATTTGATATGATCAATACTAAACTTTTGAACATTGGTAAAATAAGAGGTTTAGTAGCGAGAACTTTTAAAAATAATTTTGTTTTCAAAGTTGAAAAACTATGTATGATGATTCTAAACTTCTATTCCCTAACCTAGAAACCACCAAATTTTAAAAAAACGTACTCCATTTAATATCCTTTTTTGCAGTGTAATTGCTTTTTTAACAACTTTTTCAAAGATGAAGGAATTTGTTGTTGGAAATGAAAAACCTTGGTTGACGGTTAGGTAAGATGGAAAGATTAATAATAAAAAAAAAAAAAACTGAAACGAAAAACATGAATGTCCTAAAAAGGTTTAATAAATCCATTCAAAATTTCTTTCATTTTTCATTTTTTTTTTTTCATAGTCCCACCTTACCAATTCGTTATGTTTCTTTTTTATATTTCCTTCGACAATTTCTTCATCTGTGAAAAAAAATTAAAAAAGCAATTACATAATTATTCAGATATTGTGAGACGCGGTCTGGTGTGATGTAGGTATCAGAAAACATTTTCTTTATCGTGTCATCAACAATTAGATCACAAAAAATGATATTAAATGTAGTACGGTTTCTAAAATTTGCTGGTCACTAGGTTTGGATATAGTAGTTAGAAATAGAAATGTGTTTTAGAGTCTCCAAAGTAAGTTGATCAACATTGAAAAAAAAAAAGATTTCAAAGTTCAGGCTACTAGAACTTTTCCCCCAAAATTTACAAGCCATTGATCATATTTTATAACACCTTTTCGGAGTGATCGTTGTTTATTTGAAGTAAAGTCGTGAAATCTGGGAAAAAAAGGAACTCCGAGACGGTTGAGATTCGGACCATAGTCAATTGGGACTATTTGGCTCCTTTTTGAATGTAAGAATCTAATGTCAAAGTTTGTAACACGAAATATATATTTAATTTTTTTTTTTTTTTGTCAATTGCATACAAAATTTTCATTGTTTTTACAGGGGGACCTACGGGAGACGGATTTTTCGATCCATTATCTATTTACTGTTGTTTTTCTTCTCTCTATTGTATTTTGGTTTATATTGTCAATATTATAGCTATTCGTTCACAAAAGCACAAAGTGCAGCCCTCATACTGCTTCTTTCCCCATATCCCGACCGGACGCCTCCGCGTGGCTCATCCTGGGGGCGCCTGAATGGCGCTGCTAAGCTCCGGCGGGGAAAGAACGCTACGACCGCTAGGCAGTGAAGAATGTCAAAAACCTGCAAAAGCCCTAGCCAGGGCCTAGGTGCGGGAAGGAAACAAGAAGAAGTCCTAGCTATTCGTTCACACAATCATATTGCAATTATTACAAATAAGTTTGTAAATACAGCTTTTTGACAAATTATGAACCTTTTTTTTAGCTTTTCAGAGGATGTTTCTAATTGAACACGTACCTCTGAAAGCTACTCTAAAGCCTTCTCGTTTCAGATTTTTACATACTTTTTCTGATATTTCACCAATGGATGGGAGCAACGAAAAAGATGGTTTATGGTAGGGTGGTAGAGCCCGAGTTAATTTTTCAAATTATTTTTAATCGATAAATAATCGTTGATATCCATTGTTTGTAGCTAGTTTGTAATTACTTTTTTAATAATTAACATATAAAAGAATCCAGCAGCTTTATGAGTGTACCGTGAGAAGAAATTCTGTGTCGTTGTGTTTTCTATATACATTTCTTTCTTTTTGCTTTAATTTTAATTTTATTTTAATGGATTTGGGTTTTTTTCCTATTCTAAACTATGCGCCCTATAGTGGAAGATACTGGCTTACTAGACATAAATCGAGCCATAAGCCACGGCACCATCGACCGACGAGAGAAGAGGGACAATCTTTAGTTTTTCTCCCTGTTTTAAATTGGCCACCTCCTCACTGGAGAACGCGTATAAAAACCATTTAAGTGAAGATGACTAATTTGGAAATATCCGCCTCTTCGAGGCCGTAGAGGCCTGCCTACACTTCCATGAAGCACTTACAAGACATAATCGAAGAACGCTTTAAAATTTAAGGGTGGTGCGTTTATTGGGTCCCTCAAAAAAAATGCAGACGGTGAAATACGCGTGAAAAACAAAGAATAGAAGTGAAAACACGCAGTGGACCTCCGATGACCTCAGCTGTCCCATATTATGTATATTCGAGAATTGATCAACCTAAGAGTTTATACTGATTGGTCTGCGGGTCTGTGAATCCATGCTGAAGTGACACTGTGACAATTATTGGGCCTGTCTTCACTCGCGGGTTTCTTGGACTGCCCGGTTCTCCACTGAAGATGACGCAACGGTTCAGTTTAAAACTATCCAAACACAATGATTTTGTTAACGGTTAAAATAAAATAATTTCTAGATAGTTTTACAATTTGCGCCATTTTTTCTTCATTGTCTCATTTGATTGTAATAAATCATCGAGGGAGTCTTTTGTTTTAACACCGCCGACTTAATCAGACGGGGACGTGAAACGTGTTTGGGACTCTTGTTTGTTTATAATGGAGTCAATAAAAAGGAAAAGAACAACATCGGCGTGTGACAAGTATATAAACAAACGGGAAAAGAACCGGG
Organism: Cimex hemipterus; assembly: GCA_039619505.1. NCBI lineage: Eukaryota > Metazoa > Arthropoda > Insecta > Hemiptera > Cimicidae > Cimex > Cimex hemipterus. Next base: position 19,921,447 of record CM077111.1, on the reverse strand, counting down.
CTCGAGGCTGTTACGCCGGCCTAGTCCGACGCCTAAACACGGCCACCGCAGTAGAAAATGACAAACGTACGAATCGCCGAGGAGGACACAAAAGTAACAATTTTGCGAGGGAGAGACGAAAATCTTTTAAAGGCTGTAAAAAAAAGGTGTTCTACGTTTCTATAAAATCCCAATTTCATTCTTCACGGTAAAACGGCGTAAAAATTACTTCTGCATCTCCTGGCAGCTTCGAGTCAACAAAATGATTTTTTCCCTCCTCTTCCCCCTTTAAACTACAATTACAAAATGCGGATAGCGAAGCAGGTATAGGGATTACTCTGGGATAACTTTATACGTTCGAGGTGGTTTGCAAAGGAACAATGGGGACCACCAACAACCAAAAAGAAACTAAAACTGTCAGCCTTACTTTCACTACGAAACCTGAACCCCTCTTTAATCTGGTTCCGCATTTCACGGCTACTCGGCATTATCGATGTTGAAACGGGGTGGTCTCTGAGAAGGACGCGTTCTATGTGCGTACACGCAGTCACAAATATTTTTTTCAGTGAATCTCGACAACAAATCAATACTGATTTTGAGAGATTTGCATTTAGCAGAAGTACAACCAGGTTGCTGAACCAATAGTCTAAAGTAAGCAGATAACAAAACGGAAGAAATACAAACTCTCATAACTCGAGCGATGAGAACATGTCCCACAGCTGGTATGGAGAAAATATTGGGATTAATCTTCCTCCACCATATAATAACGAAAAATATTATTAACATTATCAAAGAGAAACCGCCAACAGGGCTAAAACTAAAATGGAGAGATAGCAAATCCTAAATGAATGCTGTATGGAGTGAAATCAACGTCCAACGTCCTCCAGTCATACAGAGAGATCTTTAACTAGACTAAGGTACATTGAGGAAGTTTTGTCGTCACATTTTCTCCATTTGTTGGGGACAACTTCGCGTTAATGGAAACTAATGCATCGACCGAATGCAGCTCGAGTTATCACCTATCACGTAGAGTTTGTAAAGGTTTGCCGTAATGAATTGGTCAGTACGTTCTCCTGACATGAATGGAGCACGATAAAGAGAGGTGTAGGACTCGTGGGTTTGTTGAAATACTCAAAAGCCTATCGGTATTGCGCCATCTTCAGTGAGGAACTGTCTGTCACTATCTTTTAATTTCGACTTCCGGTCGGTTGTCCCAAATGCCACGAACACGCCTCCTAGTAGTCCTTCACTGAAGATGGCAAACCGAAACACTTTTAACCGCGAGGTACGACAACTAGTATTATCGTATTATCGCTCTTATCGCACCGCACTATGGGCCATTATTTACGGCTTCCTGGCTTCCTTAATCATCATGGCATCAGGTTCTCTACTACTGGAGAAGCACCGAGTAGAAAGGCATTCCCAAATCATCACCTCGTTTGGACAGTTGAACAAGGGGGCAGTTATTTTCACTGAAGATTCCCGGTTTGGTTTGTGACAATCACATGAGTGGGTACATATAAGAGGAGAACTTTGCTTCACGTGCCATGCGAGAGTTACAAGAGGTCGAGTCAACCCCCGTGCTCGAATGGGTCTTTGATTGCTCTAATTAAGGGAGTTCTTGCTTAGGATTTCGTTCCAATTCACTCTCCATTTATAGGACAAAACTTCGAGAACATACGTACCTCTCGTCGTCATTACCCATTACATGAGAGGATGTAGGGATCCTATAGAACACTTACGGTAGATGATAAAGATAATGGTTAGACATCGTTCGTCGTCTCCAACCAGCGAGAACAGGTTCAAACTTGTTGGTCTAATTATTCCTTTCATCTAAAGTTTTTGCTGAGATGAAAAATTCGACCTTCGACTTAATACGCCGCTACTCTTCTAACCACTTGAGCTGTCGTGACTTCGATCACCTCGGACACCAACTTCCCATCTCAACCTACAACCTTCGAATTTTCCCTATTCAAAGGAAAAAATATATCGCCGAAAATCGAATCCTGATTAGACATTCGAAAAATGGCAAAAAGAAGGGAAAACTGAATAGGTTGTAGGTTAAGTCGGGGAGTTGGTCAGAAGAGCAGCGGCGTGTTGAGACGCAGTTCAAATCCCTCTCGTAGCACTACTTTTCCATTTCAACAAAAACCTTAGATGAAAAGAATAATCAATTGGAATAATTAATATGGTAAATTATGTCCACCAGTCAGATACAGGCAAACTTCTAGTTTGACGTTGGTTTTTTTGACTTAACTACATAATATGTAGAAATATTAGTTCAATGCGCATAGGAATTAATTGTTGTCAGTACAATAAATTAAACTAGAAAGCGCTGCCGTTGGTAAGATGTGTGTTTATTGTTTTCCAACATCTAAGACCAATCTTTTGTAATTTCCCTTCACGTATATTAACAGAAACAAAGCTATGATTCCAAAAACGACCATGCAATAATTCATCCAGCCGACATCTGAAACAAGAAAGGTATTTTAACCAAAAAAAAGTGTTCCCAGATGGAAGACAAAATTTAAATAGTTTTTTGTGGTGATTATTGTGGGTTTCGGAAAAACATTTCTTTATCGGGCCAAAGTTTCCATTTTTATTGAGATTTTGCCATTCTTGTGGGTCGTGTTGAGATTGCCAGCATACCAACTCTGATAAGAACAATCTCAAATAACAATTATTCAGAAAACAAACACTTTGAGCCCTGAAGATGATCTCAATAAAGATTGAAACGTTGGCACGATAAAGAAAATGTTTTTACAGAATCTACGCCACACCAGACCGCATCCACCACCAGACTCCCTTCAACCACTTAATTTGCATTCAGTTCAAAGTACATTTAGGCCAAATATTAATATTCATTCCAATGTTGTCATTACTTATGGGAAAAGAAAGATTTTTGATACCAAAAATACTATTCCACGATATCATTTGTCTGTTTTAATTGTGGCTTATGTCAGGACAAAACAAACAGGATAACAGACATTTAGTAAAATAGTTTCAAATTATAAATATTTTCACATAACATGTTACCATAAAAAACCTAGACATTTAATTACTGTCCGTACAAACTGTTGTTGCGATTGTTAAGCATAATTCGTAATGAGATTCTACGCTTGATCGGGTCTGCCAGGTAAAACCGGAGATTAAGCAAGCTAATATCCATTCCAACAGTGAAATGGTAAAAAAATCGCTATGCACATATAGGCTTCAAGCGTTTAGCTATATCGGTTCTACATCCATCAAAAACTAGCGGAAATCGCTTAAAACTATCTTTACACTGCACCGTCAACATGAATGCGTTACAATTAAAACAACGTGGGACAATAAAGACTGGAAGAATGATCGGTTCGAAGGAAAATGTAAACCGTCGATAGTGTAGTATAGATATGCACTAGATTAATGTTAGCCTTAGTTCTTCAATATAACTGGGAAAAACTTTACGTTTCACGAACTTTTCGATTTTTACTGGAAAGAATGTTGACTCTGTACGATGAACTTGACGCAGCGAAAAGCAACGCCTTATCACATATGTGTGATGAACGCCAAGCGACAGTTGCTCAGTATACCTCAGTTGACGAAGTATTCGCCAACAGTAAAACTTGGGTTAATGAACTCCTGGCGAATATTGATACGTTGGTTGCAAAAGGCAGAAAATACTGATTCCACGTGTATTTTCGGATGACGAAACAACAATTTTGAGATGTCTGCATGGAGCAAGCTAAAAAATAACCCAACATCACTCGATCTTTCAATTTTGTACATTGATCTTGATGGATTTCATGTGTCACGAGGCGCTAGGAGTCGCCTACGGACATGTTTAGGTGAGCAAATGCTCCTTCCATAAAAAATGGTAGGTGAATCAAATTTCGGGCTAATGAGCACTCGGCTCCTGATCTCTGCAGCGGGCTGATCTTAGCTTCTCTACCTTGTTAAACCTTAAGTGCATTTTTGTCTGCACCGATTAAGCTCCTCCGTTCGATTATTAATCAATTGCCACAAGAAAGTTTAAGGCCCGTTTATTTTTAGTTTGTATAAATTTTAACATTAAGTTAATAAATTTATTTTTGGTCAAGAAGGTTTTTTTTACTTTGCTTTTCATTTTACTTTTCTTTATTTGAATTCCCCCACGCCTTCATCACAGCACACTCTGCTAATTTCGCTGTACGTGGGCTTTGGAAACTGCGAGCCATTTCCCGGACTTAGAGTAAGTTTAGGTAACCGAGTTTCGTCGCGGGATAGAGCAAAGCTGACACATGAAAAGAGGTCCTATTTTTTGTTTTATGAATTTCGGAATGGCTTGGATTGGACCGCCCCGGATGCTGCATCAAGTCGCGTTGCGTTCTGGTGTGTTCCCAGTTAGGACGGCAACGTCAATTAATACTCACTCGCCCTTGGAAATATGTAAAGCTCTGCGTAAATCAAGCATGTGCAGAAATTCGATATGGCCATCATGCAGCCGGCGGTGATTTCTTCGGAAATCGGGTAATTGACCTCGGCAGCCAGCTCGTAGTAGAGGGCCGGTGAAGCCCAAAGAACCGACAGCCCGCCGATTACAACTATCGAAAAAGTACCTAGGAAAATAAAATAATTATGTAAAGAAAACAGACATTAAGAATGTATTAACATAAATAAAATAATTTGTGGTGTAACATAAATCCGTAGTGATTGTACCGGTCGGCTTGTTTGATGCGAGCATGATTCAGATATTGAAGATGATCACAAAATTTTTCAAACGTCACGAAATAATGGATAACATCGAAATTGTTAAACCAACGAAATAAAATCACTACCAAGTTAAAAAAAGCGCTATTTAAGTAAAGACAAATAAATGAACTGAGTAGAAAGAAGAAGATGGAATAACTCTTTCGTGAAACAAGTAATTCTTACAGCAGATGGTTGGAACGTAAGTACATGCTCAGTTAATGAAGAACCGATGCCTACACTATGAATGAGGTAATGAGGTTAGGTCAGAAATTAACAAAAGAAATGTATTGGTCTAATTTATATAAAAAGTACTTAATAACCAGGATGGATTGAACCTGTATGTTACATAAATTCTAATGACTAACAGCCATACTAACGTGCTATTCGATTCGACTTAACTGGAAAACGGTACACACACTTACCGTTTATCTGTCCAGTTCATCATGTGTGACGTCATGTCTGAGTGACAAACGTGTGGACTGTGAAGTTTACATAGGTTCGAATCACCTTTCGAAAGCGATTAACTGCGCAGCTTATGCAATTATCGTACAACCTGCTTAATTACGTCTGTCTTCATAATTGCCGTTGGAAAAATGACACACTTTTAGAATTTACGGAAGGAAACCGGTTTAGAAAATTACTCCCAGCTTTCCGGAACAGAAGAGTAGAATTAGCCTCATATGAGGTGACATGGCTTCTCTCAAAACTGTGTCCTTTCTTGCAGAAAAGGGAAACTCTTTCATCGGTATCATTTGAAATACATTTACATTTTTAAATGATTTGTAAAATAATTACATTTTTCCTCTTGCACTGTTAATCAATCGGCAAAACCATTCTTTGCAGATACCACTATCGTTCACGGCGTTTTTGTCCTCCTTCTAGCAAAACAGCCAACAAACAAACTGTGGCTCTTGTTTTTCGGTCACCCATTGATAAAATGAAGATGAGTACACCCTTATCACAGGTCCAATTCCCTTACATCGAGCAATGTTAACTAGACGATTCTAGCATACATATGCCATCATTTTTCTCGATCTAAGGCGACAACAGAATTAATAAAATTTACACAATTATCGTGAATACAGTAATCCCTCAACATTCGAGGGGGTTTGGTTCCTGAAAATTACCGCGAATGTTGTGTCTATTTTCCTATGTAGTAAGGAGGGTTACGTTCCATGACTGAAAAAGTTGTGATAAGTTTTAAATCAAAAGAATATTTTTTTATTTCGTTGATGAAAGAGAAATGAAACCATTCTTGGAATAAGGCACTAGTCACCCATGCTTTGGTGGTTGATCTCCAAAACAACTGGAAGCTCTTCTTTACTTTATCCAAGGTTTTGGATCTGTAGATCAAAGTCGCCTTTAACTTGCAATCACCAGACGCATTTGCACAAAGTAATAAGCTGATACGATCTTTGGCCGCCTTAAATACTGGAGCTGTTTCCGCTTTTGAAATGAACGTGCAACTCGGCATCTTCTTCCAGAAAAGTCCCCGTTTCGTCAGCATTGAAAACTTGCTGAGGTGAGTATCCGTCGTCTTCTATGATTTTTTGGAGTGTTGCTGGAAATTGTTCCGCTGCTTTATGATCTGCTGATGCTGCTTCTCCAGCTAATTTCAAGTTGTGTAGATTGAGACGTTTTTTGAAATTCTCAAACCACCCTTTGCTGGCTTGGAAATCGGACTTGGAATCAGAATTTTCATTAATCATATCATGTAGTTTTTTTGCCTTAGCTCTTATCAATGCCGAGCTCTAGGGCAATCTCTTTTGCGCCAAGTCTTCTATCCATAGACCTTAATACTTTTTTAGTTTCTTCCAGCCCGTTTTTTTCGAATTTGGCACACTCTTTTTGCCGACGCTGAAGAAGAAACTGCTACACTGTTCACTATAGAGGTCTCTTTTGACGTTATAGAACGAACAGTTGATTCGATTTTTGTTTTGTTTACACAAGTGTTATTTTTCCGCGAATACAAAAGTCCGACCTTCCGTTAATGTTAAATCTTACCTCAGTTTTTCATACGCGAATAGTGAAAACCGCAAATGTCAAACCTGCGAACGTTGAGGGATTACTGTACCTCTTTTAGGAGTATATAGAGGAAAACAGGTCTTTTTGAGGTATTTCAGGAATGGCATCAGAAAAAACTTCCGAAAGAGTTTTTAAGAAAATTATTTTGGATATAATTGGATCATAAGGAATAGAGATAACGGAATTGGAATTTAAGGAGGTTATCCCGGTTATTGAAGCTGAACATGTCCGTACATCAAACAGGACCACTATGATGCCTTCATCTTGATTCAGTTCTTACTTTGGGAGAGTACAATATACGCTCTTAAATAACTCCCGTTACTTGAGCTTTAATTGGGAAAATGATAGAATGTTTAGGTGGCTCAGGTGGCCGATGAGATAAACCTGAACCCCGGTCATTCTGGTATAGAACGTCGGCTAGACTATTTAAATAGTTAAAAGATGAAATGTATTATAAATGGTCACGACGATTCAATCGATTAGCTCCACCTATAATAATATTTTTAAAAACGGGAGATTATCTCAAAGGATAAGCTAATCCCATACCGGAAGCTCTGGCAGTGCGAGATGCAGGGAGTAAACTGCGAGTATGCCTGTACTGATTACATATTTAATTTTTTATTTCTTTCATATCTGAATGTTATTTTTTGAAGACCTTGTTATAATTTATACAGATCAAGTCCCAAATTTGTCTTTTACCATTAACTTGTTTGATTTTTGTGACACCAATATTGTTTTTCATTTTTATTTTGCACTCGTCAGGAAACGTAATACACTTTAGTACATCAAAAATTAGTTGACAACTCATAAGGCGATAATCACAGCGTACGTTACACCATCAATTCGACCGTGGTAAAAAGGGAAGAGGAGTAGGCCATACTGGAACTCTCAGTGTTTAGGAATGTTGGTTGCGGTTTAGGGTTGACTTAGGTCATGATGCTCGTTTTTAGGCATATATTGTTAGGGTGGGACGATGAAGCTTTAGCTAGTGAATTGGTGTGGAGGAGAGCTTGAAGTGGAAGTTGCGGAAACGTATTTGGACCCCTTCAAGAATGGGATGTCTTGAGGGTGGTTTGGTTAGTGATTTAAAAAGGACGTTGAGGATGCGACGGAGCAGTTTTGATTGAAATGATTGAATTACTTGATTATTAGATGGCTTGGTTACCCCATAGTTCGATTTCTAAGTGACATCGGTCTTATTCTTATATACTGTTACTTTCTTATGTGCTCATCGTGGATTTGGATTCTGAGCTGTATGTATCTTTTGTTCTTGTCTTTTTTTTTTGTTTTATGCGTTCCGTGTAAGTCTGCTGTCTAAGTAGAACCCAAACTAGCGGATTTGGTTGGATTATGTTACAATATTTGTGCACTGGTGGAAGATTCTAAATGTGAACGGCACCGTAACAGCTATTTCGCTCAACATGTAAAAGTAGGGAAATTACTATATTAAAAAGTAGGTGGTAGGAACATTACAGATCACAAATCCTGAAATCTTGAAAAACACCTCGAATATATGTTACAGTTTACTAGTCCATATAGTTATAGATATTCCGTTACCTTTGTTGAATTCCAACGTTCTTGTCGTCAAAAGGAGTATCCATATGAACATAAAATCGGAAAACGCCATTAAGACAATGAGGATCGTTTTTATATGCCCGGGTCGTAGATCTGAAGCTTTGCTTACGGACAAGCCCATGAGGCAACTGCAGATAATTGTCCAAAAACCTAGTTGTGCCGTCTCTTTCTTGAAAGGACAAACGCTGAGTATATTTGTGAAAATGCAAAGTAACTTAAATCTTTATACGCCGTCCAAAAACCTGTGAAATTCCTGTTTGGGCGAAAATGATTGTTAGAAGCGATAGCCATGGTCCAGATATTCCTGAGCAAAGTCCATTCGCTAAAGACAGTTTCCAAAATTCTAAATTACTAAAAACAAATAAGATAATTATGTTTTACTAATGATTTAAATTTGCCAGCGTTGTGTTTACCTCAGTGTCCCTTTGATCGCTTTGAGAAAAGGAGATTCTTGAGTCATTCTCAAAATGGACGATCTGCTAGCTGGTACTTTAGGTTTATCGGGAAACGTGAACAAAATCAAGAGAAACAATAGCAGTTCCATTGCAAAACCTATCTCGCAAATAATTTGTGATAAATGAAGTATAATTTGGTGGGGGGGGAGTACTAACACATAATGAGATATTGTAGGATCTGTTGACGTATTAAAGTTCGTCCGGAGGAAAGCTGCAGTTTATCTTCAAACGCAGAAGGCTCATTCACTACGAACGGGCCAATTAGGTAACTGCCTGCAATTCCTAAAAGTGACAGGGACGTGCCGATGCCTAAAAATGTCCTCACTTTAAAAATGTTTATTGAACAATTGAAAAATAAAATTAAAACCTGTCGCGGACGTTCTTTGGTTTGGTTGGAACCAAGTCGAAGAGAGCTGGACGATGGCAGGAGAAAGGATGACACCTCCGATGGAGTTGAGTATCGCGCCGAAATGCGCGAAACTTTAATTAATTAATGTTTTTAATATAATTAATTAATATAATATCTTTAACCAGCCGGTTGAACATTACCTACAGTGTAAAAAGCTCGTCTTTTGTCGTCAAAAGACGGAGTCCCGATCCCAACATGCAAAGGAATGAGGAGAGTACAAAAGATATTCTTAGCCCTTTTATAAAACATGATCAGCGGATATGATAAAGTGAAAAAAATTTTTACAATAAACATACCTTTTTCTTTTAATAGCCAACAACAAGGTGCTATGAAGAACAGAAAAGTTATACTTCCCCAGTTATTAAGTAATGCGATTGTGCTTTCTCGCCATGTCGGAAAGGCATAAAGCGCAGATTTAGCTATAGGACTCCATGTATTCCATACAATCACCTAAAATAAAGATTTCATACAGCAATAACAGTGAAAAAAAATTTAAGCTAAGGCGTATGGCATTCAGCAATCTTTCTTTATTCCCGCGCCAAGACCTTATTACCCCTAAAATCTTTCGACATTTGCCCAAACAAGCAATACTGTACATTACAACTATTTAAGCAACATTTCGCACAATCTTGGTTTTCCCAGTTTTTCCGTTCAGTGGAAACTATTTTTAAGAACCCAATACCAAGCCATTCAAATCCCCTTGTGCACCATATCCTTCCAATTTTATCCAAAATATTTGAACGCCTCCTCCTAAAAAGACTAATGAATTAATATATTCCATGAATACATATTCTTAATATAAGACGTTGTAAACTTAATTCCTAACCATCGATTTAAAACTGACCTTCCCATTCCACTGTTTAATAAGGTGTCAGAGCAGTCGACACGATATATTCGGTTCTAGCAAACTGGTCGTTACAGTTGTATAGAACCGAGAGTGGCTTCCTTTTTACAAAAAACCTATTTTCCCTCAAACCTACTATCTTATCCTGAAATCCTTTCGCTCGGACCGATGGTTTAAAGTGATAATAGGCGTCGATGTTTCACCCATTGTGCCAATCAAAGCTGGTGTTACACAAGGAAGGTCCTATCCTGTGTAGTATGGGTTGTATGTTGCAGAAGGATAAGGTCGATTGGGGATGAGCGTGTCTTACGGAAGTGATGTGAGGAATTGAATTGAAGGGATTGGATGATGTAAGGAGGATGACGAGTGCGGATGGACTGCAAGAGAAAGCAACCTAGGAAATACTGGGCACGGAAGGAGGGCAATAGCCAGGAAAGTTGGAAATACAACCCCGACACCCGGGATCCACGAGGGGTGCCGTATACAAATCTTACGCAACAATTGAAAATACGCTCCAACCGTGCGTTCTCCCTGTCTGAGAGACCACCGTATGCCAAACAGCTGTAATCGAAGAATGGAAGTATAAGGGAAGATACAAGGAGTTTGCGGGTGGAGGAAGGTAAGAGAAGCCAAGACCGACGCAACAGGCTGAGGGAGGCGATGGTTTTGATCAAAGACTACTCTTAGGTTTTTAACCGAGGAGCAGAAGGGGATGGGTGATTATTTTGTATGAGAGGTGGGATGCTGGGTAGGGAATTGAGGAGTTGCTTCGTCCCGATAATTATGGCGGTGGATTTGGACAGGTTGAGGACTAGGAAATTTTTATGAGTCCATGGAGTTTAGGTCTTTTTGGATATTGAGAATGGCCGGATGAAGATCGGAAGGGAGAAAGGATAAGTATATTTGGGAGTCATCGGCATATAGGTGATAGTTACATGAATGGAATGGAGTCGGGCAGATCATTGATATAAATATAAAAAAGGATAGGAGAAATGCTAGAGCCTTGGGGCACGCCAGATTTTAGAGGGAGAAATATTTTGGATTTTGGAAGAGCTGAAAAATGGAAATTTTTAAAAAATCCTATCCACCCAAAACAGTGGGTACCCCAACGAGGTTCACCAAGATCGACTTGGAAAAAATATTATGCTTTGTGTATGGTTCAATTATGAGGATGTTTGGCACTTTGAGCTGATTCCAGATGGCAGGTCTATTGACGATGAGCACTGTGAACTACATGGAGAAGTACCCTTCTTTGCTCAATCGGGATAAAGTTATATTATGTTCGTTTATGTTTAGCCAAGGAAAAATTTTAGAAATGAAGGTTGTAAATACCCTTTACGTCGCACCGTCTGATTATGGTCTTTTCCGGTCAACCGAGAATTTTTTTAAAAGGGTAGAAATTCTAAAACTACGAGGACGTCAAATTAGGATGCGAGTTCTTCGCCTCGAAAATCAAGAACGGATATCACCACCAAATTCAACTTCTGGCATTGGGCAATAATTTCCATATTTACATTTTATACTGAAATTTAAATAAAAATTAACTTACGCACAAAGACTAACTACCAGTATTGTACCTAATACACAACCGAGCACCCAACTTGTAAAACCAAAATTCTATCTGCTCAATCCAGTTATAATCTAGCCACAAAAGCATTCCGATAAATTCTGAACCTCTTTAACGACTGGTGCACTCGGTGGCGGATAAGTTGAACGTGCAAAACAGCCAACAAATTAAAGTTTACGCTAACGTTATAACTGCCCACCAGTGTTCATAAACAACAAGGTAATACAGCCATCCAACCAAGTATTCTACCCTTGGCCTTTACTTACATAGAACCCATATAAAGATTAAAACGACAGTTAACTAAAAATATGGACTACTCACACATCTACTGGGAGTAAAATTAAACCGATTAAAATACTCCCATCAGACCTATTTTGACCTACATTTTCAAACCGTGGAGTCAAATACTCCAACATTCAACGAATCTTTTCAATCCAAATTTTTCCGCCGAATACTCAACGCTTCTTTCTACGTCACCAATCAAATGATCCTTAAAGAGCTTAAAATCCGATTCGTGAAGGATCTAATACGAACAAGTTTTCTTAATTTCCACTCTAAACTACCCTTCCTTCTAACCCACCAGCTTTCCACCGATCCACCTCTAAAATCGTTTACAACTTAGACGACCTCGCAATCTCCTATATTAACCCTCCAAACTAATAAAACAAGAGACAGCTCAGGCTGATTTCTCTCCCCACTGCCTCCTGACCTGAAAATTCTGTTAGATTTGTAGTAGCTATGTTATTTGCTTAATATATTCATTTTGTACAGTTAACAATAAATAAAATAAATTTTTTAATACATTCATCTCAATGCTAGACATAAATTCTGTTTTCTGTGCTATAGGAGCATAATACATAGGAAGCCAAAATATTATGTTCATCCACTTAAAAAGGTAAATAATTAGACCTATTAAAAAATAGGACTGACGAACTACTCCAAACGTAGTTTTTAAGCAGTAGTTCTTTTTACCTGGCAAAATGAAGCCAAGCTGTACAAGGCCAAAACGTACCACTTCTTCGAGGTTGCTTTCCCTATGAAGTCCAAATTGTTCTTTTTTTCGTCTACATAATCGAGCAGAATGTTTTCCTCGCTCTCACAGTCCGAATCGCTAAAAAATAACTTCAAACTAACACATATCGACGAGAAATCAGTCATATCTGCCCAAACTATGACCAAACGTAAAATTACTACAATGAGTAATAAAACATATGTTTTGTCTGACCTTTTGGAAGAGGTTATCGTAAACTAGTACACATTCACACATCCGCGGTGCCTCCACCCCCGCCCCCCAGTAAAATTCTATAGAAGAGTGGGAATTCTGGAATTAAACTTTATGTATGTTTGTTCATTCTATTTTTCTTATTGACAAAAAACCTCTGAAATATGTGTACTTAAGTTCATGACATTGACGATAGATGTATACTACACAGAAAGTGTCCGAATGGTATACAGGTTTCGAAGCCTGAAATTAAAGGTGCTACCTATTATCCGGTTTTCTCGTTATTTGCTGTGTTGGTTCATACGTACCCCCCGCGAATAACGACAGTCTCTCTAGTACTTTTTTTTATCTTTCATATTAACGAATATTATATTGTGTCATCCTAACCTAACCATGATTTGATTAAACAATACTTATAACTCTTATCCATGAACTTGTACCGAGTGCCTTCCAGTTAGTACATAGATTAAAAACACATTAGACATTAGTAGTTTACGATCATTAATGTGTATTTTATGTAGACATAGACGTAAGTCTTTTCATCGAACAGACTAATCCTTCCAACTGGGTTGAGTAGTTTCCAACGAGTACATTTTTTCTTCTCGATTTTTTCGATTTTCCATAATGGTTTGAGTCTCGATATCTAAAGGATTGTCTTTTTTCTCGAATTGTGTTCCCCTATGGCCGACGGGTCCTCGTTTTTCAATTATTTCTTGCACTTTCTTGCATTGTTCGTAGCCTTTCCCTTCCCTGAGAATCCACCAGTTATCGTGCTGTCTGATTTCGTGCCCGTGGAAAAAGTCCATTGGAGGAGGTTCTTCGGAAACCTCTATGTAGTGTTTTGTAGTTTTCTCTCCCGGTTTCCAATCCATGAATTTGTAATAGAAACCCGTGTCGTATTTCCCGTGGGCTGCCGGATAGATCGGAGGAAGTGTCAGTCCCATGCAACAATCCTCTTTGTAGCAATATTGGGGAGGTGCGTTGACGTATCCGCATTGCGCCGGGGCCATGCACGGTGCGACGGGATAATTACAATTGCAAGCGCCCACCTCCATCATCGGACAACGTCCTTCTGGAAAGAGTTCACAAGGCGAATTCATAATCGGGCAGCCGGTTGCGTTTCTGCCCGTTTTATCCGCGTTGGCTGCAGGATTTTCGTCCCCGGCAATTACGGCAGGTTTGATTCCCGTCAAAGGACACTTGGGCTTCTCCAGCATGCACTTTGGGGTACCGCCTAACAGTTTCTGTCCGTGACTGTTCGCAAAATGTTTCTTTTTACCTAAAAGCTTTATCGGTCCGCTCTTGTCGGTTTCGGCCTTCGGCTTTTGGTTTTGCGGTCGATTGACAGTTGGAGCAAGTGGGGCTACTTTCTGGCCCACAGATGTAACATGTTTTTTTTCAACCGTCTGTTCTATTTTCCCAGATTTTTTTGTTAAATCTGATTCACTTTCGTTCACCGTACGAACGGTATTTACTGACAGGTTCGAATCAGGCTCCTTGATACTTTCGTGCTTCACAATCGGCGCTTCGTTTGGTTTTATTTCTGGCGTGATTATTGGTTTGACCGGGCAAATCGGGCGTTCGACGGGACATTGGATAGAGTTTAGAGGACAAGCGTTGGTTTGAGTCAGATTTAAACACGGACAGTTCTCCAGATTCAAAGGACATTTGATCGTCGGTTTATTGGCACAAGGACAGCACTTGCAGGACGGTTTGGCTTCAGATTTGTAATTGTCATAATTCGCCTTTTCATAATTCATCCCCTTCAAACCGCCTGTGCATAAACAATTGAAATCGCTAAACATTCCATTGTCTTGATTTTTCCCTTCGTTAAGCAGTTTAGTGAGTGAATCAGGAAGGAATGCGACATTTGGAGCTTTATTTTGAAGATCACTGAATTTACCCGGCTGTTCACATTGTGCATTTTTACCGATCGACAACGCATTGTTTTGAACCATAGGAGAGCTTGTTTTAGGTGGCGTTTTGTTAAATTTGTTTTGCTTAGGCGGCTCGTTCTCACAGAAACACAGCATTCTCTCTGTCGTGAGTGGTTCGTTTACCGGTGGTTCGCAGCCTTCGGCTTTGGCGCACCAATTGCACAGACGAGTTATTGGAGGCGGCGTGCAATCGTTATTCCGAGGACAAATAAAAGGACACCTTCGGAAAATTGGAGGGAGCGACTCGGGCTGAGCCAGCGGGCAGCATGGCGGACAACTCGCAGGCTGACATGCACAAACGCATTTATTATGATTTATTTTTTCCAGGGGGCAAGGCGGTTCGATCGTCTGAGGCGGTCTGAGGCAATCCTGATCTTGGCAAAAGCATATCTTGTCCGTTTTGGGGATTGCAGGCGATTTAGGATCGTATTTGGCCGCAACCGGGAAAAGGCAGTAAGGACCGAGAGGACACTCGTTCGGACTGAAAGGACAGACTTGGTCGTCTTTTTCCGGCGACCTGGGCTGTGGCAAAGGACGAGACAGCGGACAAGTGGGTACGTGAAATGTCCTTTGGGCGGTCGGTGAACTCAGTTTACTCGGACAACTTGAACCGCACGGACAACCGCACTGAGGAATTATATAGCCGACACCACAAGCGCACGATTGGACGGTTGACGTTTCTCCGCATGGGCATTCATTCGATCCAGCAACCAACGACGGGGGCGCACTGATACATTCGCACATAATAAATTCATCGAAAAATCTGAATTCCGGACTCTCGATTTTGGCTGATATTCTATTTGCGAATTGTTCCGCTATTTCTTTATCTTTTTCAGAAATGTTAGCTGTAGTAGGTTTGCTTGGTGGCTCGTGGCAAGTAAAATTGGGCATTCCTAACGGTGCTTTGCACAATTTTGGAGCGTCCATTTTGTTGATCACGTTTGTCCCGACGTAGGTCGAAGGCGACGGGAGCATCTTAGCGAGCTTGCTTCTATTCATAATTCTCGGTTGAGTCTGCTCCTTCGTCATATCGTTTTTCCTTTCCGTCGATTTATACAAAGATTCCGTCCTAATTGACGGATAATTTGTCAGTTTTCTTCGTCTTTTGTATTCACTCCAGCAGCGACAACCGCCGACGTCTTCTCTTGTAGATTTAGTAGAATACAAATCGCTCGTCGTTGGATTTACCCAATCGCAACGTCCATCGTAATAATCTTCTATTCCTTCAAGAGCACTGGTTGTTTCCACCGTAGAGGCGTATTCTGACTTCGTTTCAAATTCTTTACTGAGATTCCCTCTTTTCGTGTCTACAAAATAAGGAAATTGATCAGATCGAGACTGAGTGTATTGATCAAACGGATGCTTTCTATGGGAGGTTTTCTGGTACTGCTCTTGATTAGGGGAAGGCACAGATTCTTGGGTTTCGTTAAGTAACACGATGCCACCTTCTTGTTCCTTTCCGTGAGTTATTTGCGGGCCTGACTTTGTGGCCACTTTTTTGATTAGGTCCTTCCGCATCCCTTTTTGACTGTTACTTCCCACTCGGCCTTTTTCCACTTCGACTTCATGGTTTACGTCCACTATAATTTTTAAATTATTAGGAGGTCCTTTTTCGTCGGGCTTGTGGGTCGCTTCGGCCGATCCTTCCAGCTCTACTTTTGAATAATCTACAGGCACACAATAGCATATTTGAGGCGTCGGAGCCAACATCGTTGGACAAATAATGCCTTGTTCTAAAGGACATTTGACTTTACCACTATGGACTGGACACTCGGGACACGAGAAAGAACAAGGATTGGGAATTACTGGACAATAGCATCTACAGTACAACTTTTGGCACGGTGGTGGAGGTAAACGTTCGACCAACGGATTCGGAGGAACTCGAGACAGCGGACACGACACAGCAACGCAAGGGCAAGGCTCTGGGAGGAATGGACATTTCGGCCCGGTATCAATCGCCGGCACATTAGAACAAAGACATGATGCATCGCACGTATCAATAACTTGCGTAAACGGACATTTAACAGCTCTAGCCTTGCAATAAACCTTCGAATTGTCGTAATCAACAGATCGTATCGGACAGTCGAGCAACTGCACCAGACAATCGGCACAAGGAAAAGGCCTCCTAGAATTCAGCGTACAGTCGGGGACGAATTTATTTATTGTATACGATTTTTGATCGTGCTTATTCTTCTCGGTCGAAGTATGTTTCTTCTTCTTTTTGCCCGAGGGTGATTTGCTCAAAGCTACCGGCTTTTCTTTCCTCGGTGCATTGATCCCTCTTTTACATTTCGAACAAGGAGGCAGTTCGATGGTTCGGGTTGCTCGACATCTCGCGACCGTATTTCCAGGTTCCGGCTCGGGTTGAGCACAGCAACAGCAGCATTGTCGTTTCGGCGGAGGCGGTGGTTGATTGGCGAAGCAGCCTCCTTTTTGTATTATGTCCATAACTTTAGCAATGGTGCATCCATTTTCCTCCGGGAGTAACGGGCATTGCTGCGAAGCGAACATGCATTTCGGCTTCTCTAAAACAGGACATTTTTCTTTTAGTAACTGCCCTTTACCTTCCATAATCGTCCGTTTGCATGTTGGCCGGTTGAGAACACAATCCATTTTGTTTCTGAAAACACAAATTGACAGAATTAAATATACCAAAATTAAAATATTTGACTTATTATTTATCTTATATTGTAACTGAAGCTCCTTCAAAATAAATAAAAATATTTTATGAAAAACTAAATTAAAAATACACAGATTGATGATTCAAATATTGAAGAGTTTTATTAATTCCCGTAAAAGTAATGTACGACTCACCTTAAGTATTTATGTTAGTAATTGTATTATGTGATGAAAAATAAATGTTGATTTTCCGGTGAATCAGGTTATTGGATAATGTTTGGACATGTTTTTGGATAATGTTGTGTCAGTGACAGTTTTAACAATTTGTGTCAACAGATGTCCATCGTTTATTATTACCAATATGTTTATTAAATTATTTGTTATTTAAAATGATTTTTTTTAATAAATAAATTGACAATATTAATACTGGGCAACATTTAGTACTAAAAATAATCAATGATAATATAATTAAAATATATGATCTTTCAGTTATGCTATTGTCTAAAACATCAAATCTGTGCTATTATATACGGTCCATGACATATAAGTAAAACATTAATTTACTCACTAAAAAATCATTTAGTGATAACTTAAAATTTAATACCTGAATCCTGATTTTGCTCTTAATAATGCATACTGCTTACACATCGAGTAAATAAGAAACCTGAAAAAATTCCCTTTCTTCACTAAAAAAATTTTGAAGTTGTTCAAAGCTTGTTGGAGACGATGAACGATGCCTAATCTTTCTCTTCATTATATACCATAATTGTTATATTGGATTCCTATGTAATGGGAATAAGTACCGCATGTAATGGGTAATGACGACTGGAGGTACATAGGTTCGACAAACACGAAGTTGTGTCCTATAAATGGAAATGAAATGGACCGAAAGCTTCCAGAATAACTCCCTTAATTAGTGCAGTCAATGATCCATTCGGGCCTTGTCGTTGATTCCACCCCATACCACAACTGTCTTTGAAAAGGATTGTGACTTTCGCATGGCACATGAAGTTTTCCACATATACGTTCCCAGGCATCTCTAACCACAGGGACACCTTCCATGAGGTCTCAAGGTCCCAAGCAAAGTCCGACCATCAACATAGGTGCCTGGGGATAGCCAACGATGGAGGCAATTCCCCCCCCCTTACCATCCTATACTCTTTCTTTCCTAATTTTCCTTGCTCTTCCTTGCTTTGGCAGAGGCTTCTTTGATTACTGATCCCGCACCTCTCAGGCAACGGGTTCATCTGTAGGGGTTCATACGAACTCCCGTGTGGGCGATCATTCATAACTTAAAAATAATACTGAACCACGGGTGTAGAGTGTCGAAGCTGCTCTGCTAATTGAGGTTGGACTCGAGGTAGTCGTGGTTTGCAAATTGTACCTTAGCTAGAGGTTACCGGCCACTCGGAACCGGAGTTAGAGTGCCTTCTCTATCTATCCGGGAGTAGTGAAAGTTACGGCTTAAAAGCTGTGCCAGAAACCACAAAACTGCCCTATTCATGGCAGATGTATAGATGTGTTCATTTTAGGCCACCACCTCGCTAGCCAAGGAATGTGACTGGGGGCCTGAGAAGTCCTTTGGAGGTAAGTCCGGACATTAAAGATCCTCATGGGTCTCAACACCCATGAGTAAAGATGAGAACATCGGTCCCAGTCGTCTCATTGTCGCAAATCAAACGGCAATCTTCAATGAAACTAACTGTCCTCCATTGCTCACTCCATTGCAATTATCCAATGAGATGATGATGTGGGAAACCTGGTCCGATTTTTATCAATTTTTTAAAATGCGTTTTTTACGATCAGTTTTGTCATGTTATTGCAGTAAAGATATAAAATTGTTTAAGTTACTGCAAATAACGCATCGTAAAGCAGTTCAGCTTAACTGCTAATCACGACCGCTGCAGAGATGAGAAGGAGACGTCTATACAGTGTACTACATAAATGTGTAGTACATCTTAATCTTATCGAGGTCATCATCAACATGCATATTCACTCTCATAAATTCAATCACCTTCAATACACACGAAAAGTAACACAAAACAACTACCAAGTAGTATGGTGTATATACACATGTTGACATAAAACATACATTGAGGGTTGATGTAAGTATTCAATATCCCCCATAGATTCCGACTACACATTCACTCTAATAAATACAATCTACAACAAATCTCCATATACACAAATTAAACACAAAACTAAATGTCGTCTTGTAAAATAGTTTTAATAGAATTTGTCGGTATTATTTGATTGGAGGAGGGGTAAAAGCTAATTTAATATATACATGGCACAATCAAAGTCCAGTTTCTTCAACGAATATTCTATGAAAAAAACACAAATAACATTAAGAAAATAATCATAAAAAATCTCAAATTTATTACATTTAATTTTAAATATTTTTTAATCTGTATTTATTGTGTTGTTTCGAGAAAAAGCGGGTGTAGGGATGGAAATATACTTTTCCTCGAGAAATATATTAATATATGTGGTTATATAGGTAGGACGTCTTGGAAGCCTTTAGAACGATTGACAGTTAGTGTACATCAAATGTGTGCGGTACTGTAAAGCACTGCTCGGATGTGCCTTGTCCTTAAGGCATAAAATAAAAACTAGTAGTAAATGTATTTTCATATATTTGTCCTGGATTCCACATGTCAGAAATAATCCACATTGTGAGGAACGTGTTTTCCACTGGCCCGCTTCACCCGTGATCGATCTTGCCCTTTACAACTTGTACACATATTCGTCCTTTCGGATAAAAAAACCGGATTATTTTTAAGCATGCATTTATCGTTATTCAAAATGATCTTAGACGCGACGGACGGCGGCAAACAAGATATACGACTCCTTCTGTGGTACAGACTCGTATTGTAACTGAGAAAATTAGGCTTTGGAAAGTGCGGATCCGCATAAAAGCTCAATTCGTTGAAAAAATCATTCCTAAAGAGATGGGAAGAATCACTACGGCGAAATTCTCTGTTTCGATGGTTCATGACATTTGATGAGTGGGCGGGATAACCCTTGGAAATCGCGTCACTCCTCGGCTCGAAGCTTCGCACTCTAAGTCTAGTTTCCCTAGTCGAACGCTTGTATTCGGAACTACTGGACCGTTGATACTTGGCAGGAAAAACACTCGGTTTTTTTATATCGTATTTTCCGGTATATTTTTCCGTTGGGATGAAATCGAGGTTTTTCCTACACGCGTACGTCGACGTGTCTCGATCGGAATGCAACCACTGTCTATCTTCAGACGAAACTTCCCAACACTGTTGACATTCCGAACAATCTTCTGTCGTACAATCAATTTGTGGATAAGCGTCAACATCTTCTGAAGTATGGGTCCTTTTTATCCTTTTGGCAGAATTGCCATATATCGCTTTGTGTCTTTTAACTTTCACCATTTCTTCCGAAGAACTACATCTGATACGGCCTGTCCGCTGTGAATCGTCGGCCCGTTTCAATTGCGTGTTTCTCCTGTCTCTGATCGCAAGATTTCTCCTCGGAGAGTATATTTTGCCGCATCTGTCGTCTGGGGTGACATGGTAATTATTACAAACATGACCCTCACAAGGCGGTTGTGCCGGATACGCTGAAAGTCTTAATGCGTGGTAAGTATTGTCTTTACGACTTCGATACCAATACTTGCTCATTTTTTTCGACATGTTGTGTTCGCTTTTTGATTTTCTTCTATCACACATCCGCCTTCTCGGTTTAAAATTATTGGCACAATGTTCCGCCAATTCGGCTCGTTTGCAAACTACCTTTTTTCGCTTAAATAGTTTGCATTTAGGTAATATGACGCATTCACAGCTTGTCACTGTGCCGATGGAGACTTTATTGGCGATTACCGACTTCACCTTTTTAACACCGTTGCCAGAGAGGCTAGGATGCGGGAACATTGGGATATCGAGAAACGAGGGATCTTTGTATTTTCTAATTTCTTTAAGAATGTCAGCCACGTCTGGAGGAGGGTTGAAATCAGGCCTCTTAGTACAACCCGTTTTCGAATGCTGGTAAGGACCGGATTCTTTACGCATATCGTCATCGGCGTTCTTCGACGTTGGAAAAGGGCAAATAGGGCCTAAGGGGCATGGCCACGGTGAGAAAGGGCACGATTTACCTTTAGTATCTGAAGGTTTCGGTAAATTGACTTTACTTGCCAATAACTCGTCCTTGTCGTTCGAGGTTGTGCAAGTTTTCAAATAGTTTTTAATACAATCCATTTCCCACATATTCCATACTTCTCCGACAAGCAGTGGATTTTTCAACGGTATTACATTTTGGTGTGAAGTCGACTGTAGCTTGTCGAAAAGACTTGGATCCTTGACGCCGTGGGTAGTCGTCGGTCCTGGCAAGTTAGCACCGTCGGCCTGTTTGCTATCGAATTGAACATCAAATAAGGCGTTGTAATCTAACGTCTGGCAGAATTTGGGAGCTTCGAGTTTTCTCCTGGAAGGAGTCGGTCCATTCCAGATGGTGGCCGGGCCCAGTTCCTTCTTCATCCTCTTATCGCACAACGAGCTTTTTTTGACGAGCCGTCTGCTCGAACCGCGCTGAAGTTTGCTGTGCTCCGATCTCCCAAGGAGTCTCTTCTTTTTAATCGAGGAGTCCAGGTAATATCTCTCACTCCTTTCGGACCTTCTGCACCTCCTCAGTCTGAGATCCGGTTTTGGACACTTATTCATTATCCTGACTAAATAGGAATATCTGTATTGCCTCACTATATTTTCTATTTCGAACTTTTTGAGATCACCGTTTGTCTTTATTCTGAACACTTGGGGCAGTTTGTTCAAATACTTTCCACAAGGACTTGCGTCGTCGTTATCCGTTTCGGAATCGAACTTGAAATAATTTATCCTCGGTCCCACCATCTCTTCCAAAATCGCCCTTTTTTCGTCATCGCTCATTATCGGGTTATCTTCGTGGACGTCGGACGCGGATGAATCTATAATGATCAACTGGTCGTCGGATCTCTGTTTCAAGTCTTCGTCGCTTTCGTCGTCAAACATTTCACGGTCGAACTCTTCGTTTCCCATCTCTTGATAAAATTCATGAAGAAAATCATGTGTTTTCGCTTTGTTAATTGCGTCGTCTATATAATTATTTCGCAATGTTACACTATCACTAAATCCTTCTGGAAAAGAACGACATTCAAAGCGTGTCGAAGGCTCTTCTTGTAGGTCCGCAGAATTTTTCAAATGTAGCTCGCGAACGCTCCTCTCCAAGGCGTCGGAATGCGATTCTTGCACATTCTGATCGACAGAATTGTTTAAACGGGTTTGTTCTGCTACACTCAAGTCTTGAGAATTTTTTAAATGTAAAGAATCGTTAGTATTTTCAACAATGCTACTATTCTCACTTCTAAAATCGTTAATAGAACCATTGTTTTCTGATTGCACATTTTTCACAGTAACGTTCGTGGGTGACTGATTCGAGTCTCTCTGGACGACCTCACTCTCGGCGATAAAACTTTCCCTGTTTTCCGAAGATTCACCGCCTCGTTCGATCGACTCCTGCGTTTTATTAGGAATGGGATCCATAAAAGAACCCGGCGGTTCCGTCACCGGTGGGATATCCTCTTCTATTTGAGACGATCTGTTTTCATACGTGCAGTTCAAAATATTCTTGGACGAACGGTTACTCGCCCGAGGAACGGGCTTGTGATGTTTTTCTTCTTCCGTGAAGTTGACCTGAGTTTCCACCGAGACGGACGTCTTTATTGGGGCCGGAGTGGCAGAACGACGTCGATGCCTCTTGCGTACTGACAAAAGCGAATGATGTCGTTTGAGACGTGAGGAACGCCGGCTTGATCCTCTCGACGGACTTTTGCAGAAGGAGGACGATTTAGTTTTCTTGAGTTCCGGTTCTTCCGGTTCCAAAATTTTAAATTGTCTCCTTTTAGATTTTTGTTCGGCCACTCGAGACCCGGCGGAAACTGACCTAGATACGGATTTGTTCGCATCGGTCGGGATTTTAGACAAGCGTCTTTTCCTGCACGAGGTCGTACTGTCTTTTTCAGAGTTTCTCTTCGTCGTAAAAGGGAGCATGTTAATAGGACATCCTGTGCAAGGAAAAGTCCTTTTAGGCCCCAGCATGGCGTCCGGTTCAATCACGCGTTTATGGCGGCATAAAGTTTTAAACGTTTCCAATGTTCTCTTATTATCCCTTCTCTTAAATTTAACCTTATCCGAGTTATTCTGTACACCGGGGAAACCGCACCCCGCTATACTAAGTATCCCCCCGTTCAGCAACGTAGCCGGGATCGAGAAGTTCGCGTCGAATAAATTGTCGAAAGCATCTTTCTGATGACGCCGTTTCCTATCCGAAGTCGTGCATGAGAAGTTTTCATCAGATATGTCAGCCGGACATAGCGGACATTTTGCATATTTCCTTTCCTGCCAATCGACTTTCGACTGTTTAACCAATTCGTTCTCGTAAATATTTTCCTTGTTTAAAAATATCATTTTGAAATTAGTCCTTTAAAAGTTTTTTTTTCTTGAAAAGCCTGGAAATGAAAATGGCAAGGGGATTTTTTTAAATAAAAGAAAACGAGAAGACCACCATTTCAATTTTCTATTTATAAATGCTCACCTTAACCATTCGATCGAAATTTAATTTTCGGGTCTCTTGTGAATTGTGAATCGATCTGAAAGTGTGTTTTCGTGTGCAAAAAAAAATATATAGACAAAAAGTAGTCGGCAAAATTGCCGTAGTTTATTTTACATTCAAAACACATGATTGTTCATTTGAAAAAATAAAAAATTAATATTAAATCAAGAAGAGTAAGACGAGAGAATTTCCCGAGGATTGGTTATAAGCGGATCGTGAACATGTACGCGGTTAATAGGTCCCAATCACCAATTGTCACCAAATTCTTCAGACGTGTGATGCGTATTTCAGCGTTACGGCAAACCGTTTTGAAGCATGTGCGATCCTCCCACAGACGTTTAAAAATATCATGAAACCTATCTGCTAACACGTATTTACAAATAGGATGAAATACACTTTAATAAATTTCAAACGCAGTCCCATTTAAATTTGACTATGAACATATGGATTGCCCGGTATCAGCCTGATTCATACAAGATTTGTCATGAGCAGACACGATTAACGGTTATTTACAAACCAAAATTCACTGACACGTACACACAGATACTCCTACGACTACATATACATCTTCACACAGACATCGGGAAACGAAAGGAATTGAGATTACAAGGTTTTTCTTCATCACTGAAAAATACGTAAGTAAAATTTATTAATTCTTATTTCGATGTTGTTTATACATGATTTGTTTTTTGTTTCTTTTTTTATTTGCAGAGTAATTCATTGAAATACAAGAATTTGTTCATTTTCAAGAACGATTTATAAAAACGAATGGCAAAATGTCAACAAAAAAGTAAGCTTAACATGCAGTTCTTCCCTGTTCACTTTAAAATTGATAAAAACCCTTTTAAATTAGGGAGATTAGATTTCGACATTATAACAAAAACAAATTTATTATCTTTAATTAAAGATAAGCTATTTTATTTCACTGTATACCTTGTGTGGTGATTAATGACTGTGAGAAG
This sequence comes from Cimex hemipterus, assembly GCA_039619505.1. Classification (NCBI taxonomy): domain Eukaryota; kingdom Metazoa; phylum Arthropoda; class Insecta; order Hemiptera; family Cimicidae; genus Cimex; species Cimex hemipterus. Next base: position 19,896,531 of record CM077111.1, on the reverse strand, counting down.
ATGATTATTCAGAAATCGTGAGACGCGCTCTGGTGTGATGCAGGTTTCAGGAAAACATTTTCTTTATCGTGCCAACGTTTCGATCTTTATTGAGATCATCTTCAGGGCCTGGGATTTACAAACATTGTGCAAATTTAACAAATACGTGTGGGCTGTGAAAAAAGTGAATTTATACAATGCAAAAAAATATACTATACTACGTCACACCAGGTCCACCATGTCTCTGCATACCCAATTGAGCAATTTATTTAACGCGATTTTTTTTTTTTAATTTCTGTATTTATTTGATATTTTTTCAATTTGGTTTTAACACCGCTAGTCATTAAATTTGACTTTTAGAAGACGCAAATTTCGTGGTGCTAATCTTGAGTATAAACATACAGACAGGTGTCCTTTGTAGATGGCCCATGGCTCTCTTGAACCAATAAGGCTTTCCTCCCCCGCCCACAAAAATAAATTTAGGTTAGCTTCAAATGTTTACCTTGTTTCGGGGGAAAATTATACACTGTATTATTAGGATTATTTACGCTGAAAACAATGGTACAATCGGATTTTAAATCGGTCAAAAAATGACAGTTATGGGAAAAGTTGAATTTGGATAAATTGTACCATGTACCACCGGTCATTAGCTAGAAAAAACCCGACATCAGTGAACCTATGCGTAAAATTTATTTACCTTTATTTTTTTTGCTAAGAAAATTTTTATTTAAGGGTTTGAAAGGGTGTTAACACGACCCTGGAAACGTCTTTTAGTCGTTTCAAATTTACTCCATTTATATTATAACTGTTACATAGCATTGTGAGAAAATGTACAAATTGTCTTATTTCTATTAACTTGAGATTTCACAAGAAATCACCTCCGTTTCACACGAGTTGTTTATTTCCGAGGAGCTGGGATTTCCGACATCCATTATAGATTAATGTAAATTATTCGATTTTTTAAATGTATTTCTATGTTTTAAATTTGTACTTTTTATCTTTTCATGGCTTCGAACCTCTCGGTAGTAAAACATGGTTTTTACAAAACATTGCTTGTTGGTTCAAAAGAACGGTGGTTGTTCTTGGTACCCGGACTCCGTTGTACATCCTAAAACACTTCCTTGTCTTATCTGCTTCTTGCAAAATCTACAGGTGCCGTGTTGGATTATACCAATCTTCTTCAAACGACAACTCAATCAGCTGAGCCGTGTTAAGAATCTGTTGGAAGCTTTTCCTGCTTCCTATGATACATTCTGTTATCCAAATAAATTACAAAAAATCAATGAGGAAAAGGGAAATGCCCTTCTGTTGAGAACGGTACCATCTGTTGGCACAGGGATAGTCTTGAACGCAGAATGTACGAGGGCAGGAGTGTTCGGTCCCGAAACCAGATACTCAGAACCCCTCAGGTCTTCCAGGCTGATTGAGAAGAGGCTTTATTCAACTTTTTCATGTTTCAATTATAACTTTTAATATGTATTTCTTTGCGGAAAGTAATCACATAGTTTTACTATGAAGGTTAAAGCTGTGGGTAGTTCTTTCACAATTTAATTTTTTTAAACTAATTTAATTATTTTTATCAGGAAACCTGGTACTTCAAGCTCCAGATTGTCAGTTCCGAAGACGGTCTCTTCGGAAAAACGTAAAGATAGGATCGGAAGAAGCAAGGGGGACCAAGGGTCTCGAAGAGATTGCGAGATGGTCACTCTGCCTTATTACACAAGCGAAATGGACGTGAACAAAATCGGCCCGTCAATAGCCGTTTGTACAGAACTTCTCGACCAGATAGGACACGATGAAATGTTAAACGTGATCAAAAAGTACGGGAAGAATTTCATAGAAGAAAACAAATACGCTCACCTACCGAAGAAGAAGAGGATGAAGTTGGAAAAGGAGAGGGAAAAGAAATGGGCGACTTGTCCCAATCGTGTATCAATCTGTCCACACGGTGGATTGAGCGTGGCGGGCTGTTGCGCCTGTGGGATACCACCTTCTTTCTTTAACACTGAAGCGCCGAAAGCACAGCCCGAACCGGGATCGATAGGAGTCAGTTTAAACCACATAGCGTTTCACACCAATGCACCCAGCGATCAGATATTGCCCCCTACGGATCCTTGCGTGCTAAAACTGGGCAAACTCGGAGATTCGCAGTGCATTACTCTTCAGTACGAAGCGGAACCCGTCATTCCGTACGCAGCACCACCTTTTTACGAAAGACAAGTTCAAGTTGTAGAAAGCGAGCTGGACTCGTTTGCTAATAAGGACGGAGGAAAGGAAAAAGGGAAAAAAGGTAAAGGAAAATCGAAGCAAAGCGGAAAGAGCCAAGGTAAAGGAAAAGGCAAAGGAAAAGGAAAAGGAAAAGGTGGGTCTGGCAAGTCTAAAGGAAAGGGCAAGAAAAAGAAATAAATATCAAATCCAACATTTACCTCGCCAATAAGTTCAACACTACGAATACTGCTTGTTACTCGATGTTCTTGTACCTCAAATAAAGATTCGTTTTCTTTATAAAGTGTGGACTTTTGTTTTCTGCATTGTAACTTTCTTATTCGACACAACAGAAAACCGTGAACTATCGCTTTAAACGCTGAAAGTGTATAAAAATTATTTGATTCATGTTTGACAAATTTGACTCATTTACAAGCTTTGCAAAGTTTTTATAAAATTCAAGAATTAGCCACCAGATGACGATGTGATACTAGTTAGTGTTATTTCTAAGAATTAAACAGCCGTACAGTTACTTATTTATAGATGTAATTTACCTCAAAAACAATTTTCTAACCGCAATGTTAACCCGAGAAAGGCAATCCGCGAGACTTACAAAGAAATTACCAGAGGAACCAGCATTCAAACAGGGCACTGCCGACTAAGAAGGCACGTGCACTAGACAGAAAAATTGTGCGGATGCCAGGAAAAATATGAAACGGGAGAACACGTTTTATACTTCAGTGATGGTCTATGTAGGCTTACATTATTGCAACTAGGAAAGCCGTAAGCAAGATCCTACAAATCCTAATCCTAATATCGTAAAGTTGGCAAGGCTATGGAGGTTGATTAACAACCTGAAACTCCATAAATTAGAGGAGCATAATAGACTCAGGTCAAGGAGCAGAAGGCCTTGTGACCTTTTATCCCTATCCATAACCTTGGGATGAAATGTGTTCAAGGAAACAGATTGGGTTCTAGGTTTGTTTAGGACCAAACCTATCTGGATATAATAAAACAACAAATAAAACAAACCCGTAAGCACATAAAGCATTACACTTATGATCAATTAATTAATGCCCATATTAATGTACATGGTACGATATGTATTTAAGAGATTTCAATCATAAATCGGTTCTAGTTTACAAATCCAATTTAAAAATGTAATTAACTATTCAAAATACGAAATCTAATTCAATTAATTAATCGAATTAATGGCCAGATAAGGGTAACATAAACCATTCGAGGTCAAATTGTGACTTCTTGATTTAAAAAAATAGCAATAACAAACTAAACAATATAAAATGAAAGTCAGTAGAGAAACGTCCCTTCATTCGACCTTTCCAGTCAGGTCCCTGTCAACTACGTCGTTATGTAACTTAAGATAGGTCGAGGACATGGGGACCAGGTTGGTGGGTCACGGATTTGGACCAGATATTATTTGGTGATTCTTCACTCCAAAGTATCGTATTTATATACGTAAACGCCAAAAAAATCGAAATTTTCCGTTTTTTAATATTTTTATTTAGCCGTTCACTTGCTTTAATTCGCACAATCAACATATCAGTTTTAGGAGAAACAAATTGTTTTTGTTTGCTTAGTTTACTTGAAAAATATTTGGCTTTTAGAATCGTTTTGTTGTTGATAAACTTTGATAGCTTTTACTATATATTTATTGCAATCTGCATAAAAATTTATGTAAATTTTTTTTTGGTTCTACTCTCTGTTATCCGGCCAGAGTGATTTTGCAGTTGTAACGCACGAACCGGCCACCAGACAGCGACAGCCCACCGCCGGAGGGGACACCCTTTATGGCCTTCATACCTTATTTTTGTAATTGACCTCTTGGGGGATGGGGATAAAAACAATATGTAGATTGGCATGGAAAGGTTCACCCCCAGTGTCCCTCACCCGTCTGACGCGAACTTACCCCGGCGGGGCCCAGGCCCACAGCAACCTGCCTCCACCTGCAAACTGACACAAACCTCCAATTTACACTCTCTCAAAAGTCAACATGAGCTTGATATGCTGTCCTGATGTCACAATTGTCGTAAAATTCCTCCTGAAGATTTGAAAAACTGTTCTCTTCGGTCATGGCGTTCCATGCGTGTCGCACGTGCTGCAGTATGGGGGGGGGGGGTTTGTCTCATACCGATTCTATTCAAATATGAACCGGAAATGCCATGCTCCGTGGTGTAGTGGTGAACCGAAAGCGAATAACAATATTTCCCCGCCACCGCCGTGTCATAAGTTTCTTGCCATTTCAATATTAATCTTCGTGAACTTTCAGATCAGAAGTCGCCTCTCGTGATTTTTTTCTAAGTTTCTATCGGTCCGTGTGTCCTAGCCAATCTGTTAACTTCCTCGTTAAAATTAACTCCTGTGTGTCCCTTGACCCAGCAGAGTAAGGCTATTATCTTCCTGAGTGAGGTTATATAGTTTTTGTCCATCAGGATCTGTTCATAATTGCCGGTCCTTCCGAATTTCTGCAGCTGAGAGACGGTGCTTCTATTGTCAGTAAGGATGCAGATCTTCGAGCAGTTCAAACCTGCGACATATTCTAAAGCCTTTGATATTGCACACGCTTCAGCAGTGCATACACTGGAGAGACTTGGGAGACAGTATTGCTGACTCAAGTTTCTTTGGGGGTCATAAAAAGCAAATCCCATGCCTCCGTCCATTTTAGAGCCATCAATAAAGATCTAGTATCCTCATTAGGCAAACAATCAAAAATTAGACATTGGCTGATAACATTGATTGCGTAAAGGAGTTGACATTGACACTTTTCGCCTCTAAAAACATCAAATTTTCTTAAGACAGAAAAGGCCCTGTAACCACCTCACAGCGACCTACCCTACATTAAATACCCGAAATTGAACACTACGCGAAAAACATAATTTAAATGTAACAGACAAAAATCAAACACGGACTGTAACATGGCCACATGAGTATTAACAAAAGGGTCCAAACGATCGCTGGTTTTAGACACTTTGGACGCCTAGGTGCGTCTGAACTGAATGCATGCAGTCGGATCAAATTTTATCATTAAACAAGTTCAGTTAAAATTATGTATCTTATAAGAAACGGAAACATAAGCATAAAAATACAATTAAAAAGTGTATATTTTAATAAGATTATGTAAAAATATAGTGAAACATACGTGAATTCAAATTAAACTACTATTTTTTTCCTTTCTTTCCTTTCTTTCCCTTTTTCCCCTTTTTGCCTTTCTTTCCTTTTCCTTTCCCCGATTTGCTTTTTCTACCCTTACTTTTCTTTTCGGCTTTTTGTCCAGGGTAATCTTTAGCGTCGTACTGCGTTGAACACTCCTTTGTCCTGCATGGGTCTTCAATCAGTTTTGGTGTTTTTAGAGTAATCACCAATTTCGGGGGTTTTTCCGGATGTCTCGTCGACCCGATCTTCAAAACGAAAGTGTCATTTTTTTTATCGCCGTTATCGTCGAGTTGGTCGACTGTAAAATATTCTGGAGACCCAGCGTTCATGACCATTTTCTTTGGATAAAATTGCTTGAAAACGTTATTTACCACGTGATAAATTGCTCTGATTCATGATTTGTGGGCGTGGATCTTTACTGATGTGTAGTGTAACGATGTAAAAAGAGTGTTTGTAACCGTTGTTGTATTATTCCTGGTTTAAACCATATGGTTTACCCTAGCTTCGTCTTTTGTTCAATCGAAACGTATGATAGGGAAATGTTTGTATCGTGCGTTTTTTCTCGACAAATTCAACTTAAACCCTCTTAGGGCGAGCATTTTCTCAGCTTTTTCAAATCTACTGGAAAGGCACAACAACAAAAATATATACAAACTCTGGCTCAGCTTTCGCTTTTTGAACCAAATACAGCTGACGTTTCATAATAATTCTTGATCTAAAAAAAAAAAAATATTAAAATTCATTTCAGCAAAACATTGGATTTTATAGTACACACTTCAATAGAAATACCGAATCTGGGAAAAAAATTCAAAATCTATTTCATTCCACATATACAACATAAAAATGGATCCATGCCAACTGCAATTTTACTACTCGATTTTGGCTGAAAAGAAGAGTATCATATATCACAATGACGAAGATCAAGTTCACGATCAGTCGAAGAAACAAACTACCGAAACTTCTACTCAATGCTGTACAACTGACGGGAAAACATTGAAAAAACGAAAAAACAAAGGAAAAACGGATAAAAAGCTAAACGATAAAAACGATGGGTTTATACGTTTTACTAAAGGTTCATTGAGAAAATAAATAAGTTCTCTCAGATAGTTGACATATTTAGTAAATTCTAGAATAGGTCTTACAGATTTTTTTTAGGCCAAATGAATCTGTCAAAGGCCTTATCCTTTTATTTGTAAAAAGGTGGACTTTCCCGATGCAATGTTGGCCGGGCCGAAAGTCGTGGGTTCGAATCACATTCATGACACTGACTTCTTATCTCAACCAAGACCTTACAGAGAAAGAATAAGTATGATTATTGAGAAAGGAACAAAATAGAACGAAAATCCTGACGGATTCTTTCCCAATCATCAAGAACAACCGTTTTCAACTCATCTAGCATGTTATGACTTGAGACCTGCATTTCGCCATTGTACTCGTCCCGTAATTCGAGCCCAAATTGGGTTCCGCTGGCCACACCAATGCAACCTGTCAGGTAGTCATCCACAATAAATGCTCTATTGGTCCTGGCATTATCCTGCACTAGCAAGAATCTTTCGGTTATGTGGTGGCGAGGTCAGCATGTTCTCTACTTCCTCGCACATCAACCAATTCGATGAGTGCGTCCAAAGAATTGCCACCTCATAACATTAATGACACACAATGGAATCCCATCTGAAGAATGGTTTACCGTAGAGCGTACCTTTTTCCTGAGCTTCTGCATATGAAATTACGCCCATCACCTTTTATTTGACACCAACTCCATCTGTATAGAGAACTCGTCCCCGAACCGTCTCCCAATGTCCAATTTAAATGTTCACGTGCGAATTGAAGCCCGGCCATTTTCTGAGCTTTGGTAAGAAAAAGTCCACGAGCCGGGCTTATTATTATTATAGGTTATTTTCATTGAGCCTTAGAAAATCGAAACATTTCCGACTTGCCTTATCAGATTTCTCATCTCTTTCCCGTGATTACGCACTAACTTTTTCGTCTCAACAAAAGCCTCAGATAAAAAGTACAATTAATTAAAATAATTAATAGGTCAATTATGACAACTAAACATATATGGATTAATTTAAAAATAGAAGAAAAAAATCTGAACGCGATCTTTAAGCGTAGCTGAATAGAAGGGCATAATGCTACTTTTTGTGCAAATAGAATTAATCAATACATAAGTAAACAAGGGAAGAAAATGAAGCATTATTTACTGGTTATTTTGACGACGATAGATCCTGCAACTAATATGGGAAGATAATTTATTTAAATCTTAAACTAAATATTTTAAGTAGTTTTCGTTTTCACTCCTCTTGTAAATAGTAAAGTGCTTAACGTCCAACTACCCTTTGGGTGTTTCGGACGAGGTGTCAAACCAGTTTACTATACATTTTTCAAACTATTTTCAATTAAAAAACCATGGGCTACGCCAGGATTCGAACCTAGGATGTGGCAGATATGAGTCGGACAGCTTAACCACTCGATCGCCGCTGTATCGTATTTTTTTTTTTTAATATGTCATGATTAGAGCCCAGATTTGTATGCAAATGCATATGTTTTTCCTAATACTTGCGACTGGGTTTAGATACTATCTGAATCATACCTCAATGGTACTATACTTAAAATTTTATTCTGCTTATTTTTTTAATAATAAAATATTTATCACCATCTGTGCAATAAAGCATTTTGTAATTTTTATAGAATTCCATACATATTTACGATACAGTATATAACTTACAAATATGCTTCCATCACCTCCGGAAAAATTACCGCAGGAGCGGTACTTAACCATCACAACGGATTAGCAATTATTGAGCTTATAGCTCTCATAGATTATGATGAATTCAAACGCCGGTTAACGTGGTGTTTAAGTTAAGCTGATTCTTATTTCCCACCAACATCCCTTTACCAACAGTTTTTTCTTTTCTTTTTTGAACTAGGATTCGCAACAGCAGAGGTTATATCAACCCTCGGGGTTCCGGTGTTTTTGAAAAAAAAACCCATATGTATGTCGTGTTTGAATGTCGGGCCGCTGAATTCGAACCCGGGACCTTTACTTTACAGTGATGAGCGCGGTGTCACCCCTAAACCGTTGCGACCACCGACGCCCCCCTACTGACAGTCCTAACAGCTTCCTAACTTTATCGCACGCAGGTTTTTATTGAGGAAGGTTCTAGTCCTCAATGGCACCAGGCAAATTCACTGCAAGGAGGAGAGGTCCTCCGTCAAGACAATGGCTCACTAGCAGCCGTGCTCCGCCACACTGCCAACACGGGTGGCAGAAACAAAAATTGAGGGATATAAAACTAAATTTTATTTATCAGTTTGATGCTTGGTAAAAAGTCTATTGATGTTGCCCCTTCGTTGGTGGAGGGTTCTAGCAAAAGGTCGATTATGATGCGATTATGATAGATTGAGCATATAGGTTGAGAGGTTCTTTCAAGGAGGAACCTAACGGTGGGCCGGGTTATAAGGGTTTGTTCTTTTCAGGAATATCTGAAAAAAAATTTAATTACAAAGATCTTGCGCTCTCTCACCCGTTCATGCCTCCAAGCCTCCCAGACGACCCTGGCTAAAGGGACAGCATAGGTCACTGAGGTGAACTCTACTCCGAACCGATTTCAGGATGTGAAACAGCCAAAAAGCTGATTTAGAAAACAATGGTTCTGGCCCCATCTCTTAATTCTTTGTATCAATTTCCGGAAAATGCCAGATCGAGAGGTGAGGATTTTAAAGTTTGTGGGAAGAAGAGGAAAGAGAACAATTCTAACCAAAAAACCTGGTACTTTCAAGCCCCAAGCGGATTGTAAAAGAATAAGATTAATAAAAGAAACCTTAAATGTAAAAATGTGGCACCGTATCGACAGTAATAAAACAAATATACCTTAACATGTTTATTGTCTGAATTGAACGACCACCAACACGACAATTATTACCGCATGAACGAATAACGTATTACCTATAATATAACGTCGCCTGGTTCCTATTTTTTCTTCTTTCCTTTTTTGCCCTTATCTTTCTTTTTTCCGCCCTTTTTTCCGTCCCCTTTGCCGCCCTTTTGAGCCTCGTCTACTTCCGAACACTGTATTGCGCTATCGTTCGTACATATTTTGGGCGAACTCTTGGGCGTCTTGAAAGTCAAATTGAGTTTAGCCGGTTTACCGGAACAATCTATTTTCCCCATGTTTAACAAGAACGTATCGTTAGTCGTATCGTCGCTGTGTTTGCAACATGGTTCGGACACCTGGACCAGTTGTGGGCGCGAATGAGCGTTATTCGATATGAAATAAGTAGGACACGATTGACTGCTTAAATTAAACGGTTCGCTTTTATCGCCGGTGTTGAAAACTGCTTGATTCGGCAAATAAACCAACTTTCCACTGGATCCTCTCGTTGCGATCGGCGTGCACTTATATTCGCTTGTGGTGTATTTATTTAAACAGCACCTCGGGTCTCCACATGTAACGGCACAAATCGGCGGCAGTTTGTCTTTGGACGAATCTTCCGAGTAGCATGTTTTATTCTTACCGTTTGTCTTTGATTCTTTCTTGTTTTTCTTGTGCTTTTTGCTGGCGTTTTTTGAAAAGCCAGGTGGCAAAGAGATATCACAGTCACAGAAGTTGAACTTTGAAAATTTTCCATCGTCGGATTCAGTTGAAGACGAAACTTCACTCGTTTCTCCGTCTGTTTGCTGCCGCTGAAAACTTGCCCCACCGGAACTTTTGCTGCTCATTGTGGCCAATTGTTCATAAGACAAAGCGAGATGTCCTGCGGAAGGGCTAGGGGTCGTTTGAGATGGTTGCCTCGTCGATGCGCCTAAAGGCTGCTGTTGACGGACTCCGCCGGGATATAATTCCAAACCAGGATCTCCTCTCCCTGTCGGAAAGTTTCCTTGTTGCGGCTTAAATTTTGGAATGGCGGGTTGCTTGGCGGGGTACATGGGCTGATCGCCCAGATGGCAAGGTCTTCTTTCTTGCTTGGACGGTGGTAACCGCGCTTCAGAAGTCCTCGGTGTTAGAATTCTGCTGACTAGATCGACTTGCTTTTGTTGGGTCGCGGGTGCCAGATTTTCCAATACTGTGGACTTCCAGACGTTCTGGTTGGGATTGTATTGGTCCTTCTCGTGTTGAAGCAACGCTTTCACTTCTTTTGGATCGATTTCCCGACCCACCCAACAAATCTTTGTGGGATCGCCTTGCACTTTTTCGGCGACCCAAATCGCCCTAACGCCTTGCTGAGGTCCTTCGCCGTGAGTACCTCCCCAACACATTAAATCGCCTACCCTCGGACCCCTCAGATCGGAAGGAACATCAAAGCACAACGATTTGTCTTTGACAGGAACACTCGATTCTTTTTGATTCTTCGTTTTGTCGTTCTTTAAAAAGAGAGAGTTGGATTTGTTTTCAGTCGATCTCGAATTCCACTGATCGAATTCCTTCGCCCTATCAGCCCCTTGAACATCTTGCACCATGTAACAAGTGTTATCGTAGTAAGGACGTCGGACGTCTTGCATCGGCTGAGAAGGCATATACGGTCTCGGAGCTCGTTGGGCCGGATTATATTCATTTTGAAAACCGAAGTTAGTTTGATAACCGGCTTGTGGATACGGTTTTGTCTGGTATTCGGAATAGGTGGGCACGGTAAGTGGAGTCCTAGAAGGGCCGACTAAAGGATAAGGTCGATATTGCGATACCGCCGGTGATAACGCTGGCATACCGTTGGTTGAAAATTGCGGGCTGGACTTACTCGGTAAGGATTGCCAACTGGGATATTGTGGAGAATGCGCTTCTACTGGCCGGTATTCCCTGTTCGGCGGAGTTCTGATTCCTTGGATGTCCATTCCTTTGTGAGGTTCCATATATTTTCCAGGAATAAATGGACGGAAAGCGGCAGATTTATCTGAAGAATAAAGAGAAGAAGGGTAGGAAGAGGTTGCTAGATTACGTTGTAGAGCTGGCCCCTGAAATCCACCATACATATTGTTCTCAACCGGCCGTGGCCGACCGTACGGTGGCTGTACTACTGGGTTTATATTAGCCGGCGGCGCACCTGCTCGAGGGTAATACGGCATTGAAAACTGATTCGACGGAGGTGGTGGAGGCGGAGGCGGTGGCGGTGGCGGTGGCGGTGGTGGTGGGGGGGGGGGGGGGGGGGGGGGTGGCGCTTGGTAAGATTGAGACACCATTTGAGAAGAACTAGGAAGTGGAACAGACTGAGAATTATGTGGTACGTAAGGCCGTCCAGTACTCCGATCGAGCGTTTTAGAACTTACTGTGGATAATACCCTATCGTTTTTGAAAACAAACTGTTCTTCAGGATTCTTCACTTCAAATTGTGTGACAATAAGCGAACCGAAACAAGAAAGCCGAACTAGAACACCCATCTTCCCAGCCGGATTGTTCTGCTCATCAAAAAACGCGAATTGGTCTCGGATCGTCTTGCTCTGAGGTTCCTCCGTGAAGTCGGTAGTCGTTTTATCAAACAGCTCTACAAAATTATTGCCAAAAGGAATTGTCACATGGCCGATAGTGACGAGCTTTCCCGTGTCGTCCTTCCGAGCAACCGTTACGGCTAGATCTAAGTTTCTCGTCAAAAACTTCCCTTGAAGAGAAAACAGACATGACTTCCCACAATTAAAACAAACTTCTTTTTCATCACAGCTTTTCGGCTTGTCTGAGCATTCTTCCTCGCATATAGTAACTTGTGGATAGCTTAGAAATTGAAAACTGACACAAGTTTCCTTCAAGTTCTTTTTTGAGTTTTCTTCTGTGCTGTACGATATGTAATCGACCAGAATTTCCAGAAGGAAAAGCAACTCGAGTTCGTCCGTATTTTCCATTGTGGTGTTGTTGTTTAACTATGAATTTTGTTAGATCATTTTCATATTTTTGTGGAAAGAATAGTGTGTGATAAATTGTAAATAATTTATTGAAAACAATGTGACTACAAAGTGGTAAATCATATGTTTCCTGTAATTTTTTGTTTAATGTATTTGTTTTAACGATAATATTTACGTTTTTAAGGAGAATTAACACTATAATAAACACATTCACAATATTTTACTGCAAAATTATATTTTAATGCGTTATATATTAAGCGCGTGATATATAAATTATTATTTCAATTGCATTAAAACCTGAAAAATACACTTTCTCGCTTTATTGAATTCAAAGCAGGAATACATTTCAAAATCCAAATAATTAATTAACATAAATTCATCATGAAATGGTTACAAAATTAAGTAGTGCTACAGGGCTAATTTATAGAAGAAAAAACCAAGGAATTGTTTAATCCCCGACTCTGAGGGATTGAATGTGACTAGACTTCTATTGTATTTATTTTTATTTATTAGCGTGAAAGGAAGGGGTTGCTTGACTCCGCCGAGGAATATCGAGTACTTAATATGTCAAGTCTGAGGAGTACTAAGTAATCGAATTCCTAATTTTACCGTATGATTTATAACTAAATGAACCAATGGTGATGTCAAGTGAATCCGAGAAAATTATTTGCATATCAGGTGATAGACCCGTACCGGTTTGATCACAGATCGTTCAGCTATACGTTGCTTACTGTCCAATGATCCAATGGGTTAGTGTTGGCATATCTGAATATTATATTTGGATTAAGCCTTTTACTTTTTAATTTACACCGCTATGCTTAAAATTGTATATCCTGTTAATAGAAAGGATACATCTGCGAAAAGCTTTTAAGAAAATTTTAACATTTGTAAACCATTAATTTTTACAGAGTTATGAGAGATGATAAGACTAATAATTGTTTACTAATATCTACCTATAACAGTAATAGAGAGTTGAACAAATAATAATAATGAAGAGTGGACAATCCGATTATAAGATAAAACTATTGAGATCCAAATGTCACACTCTAAAAAATTCAAGATTTGTAGCCAGTAATGAAATCAAATTTAAAATTAGGACGATTGAAATGTATTTGTGTTGTGTACTCGCTGTAGTGTGGTTAATTCGAGTCGTTTTCCATTTGGCTCAGCCTCGTACATTCATCAGAAATCCCGCTGTTAAGAGAAGCGCGTTATTTTGAGAATAATTCGCGTCTGCTAATTCAGCTATGACCTGTGAGACTTAGTTTTTTACATTGGCAAGTTTAAGGCTCTTCGTTGAAATAGTTCCATTCAGGCTATTTGTACATTATTTCTTTTTTTTGGCATCGGCCGGACTAGAATCAGTTTTACCTTTCTTCTTCGGCTCCACTTTTTTCTCCGCCTTTTGATCGACCTCAAAAGCAACGCGAGTTCTCACCACCTTAGCAGCGTCCTTTTTGTCTGTTTTGTTATATTTAGGTTGGCCTCGTTTTCCCAACTTTTTCTCGCCGTCTACAGATTTCTTTTCTTGTAATGTCGGCGGTTCTATTTTAATAATATCGCCTTTTTGAGGAGCACGGCGCGAGGATATCTCCCATGAGATCTTCGGCCCTCCCAACAGTTCTTCGCGTTCTTTGTCTTTGTCCGTTTTTGGAGGACTCACCCAGGAAAACAGATCGCCGGTCCTAGGAGAGGGACCGATCCCTTCTCCCAATACGTAACACCTTCTAAAAGCCGGTTTAGGAGGACTTACCGGCCGAGGTGGACCTCTAGGGTAGCAGACGCAGGGTGGCACGTATCCAACACCTTTGCCTTTTTGCGATTCGTTTTTTTTTAAGGAACAATATTGTTGAAGAAGGTAATTTTGGTATTTGGAATTGTCTGCGCCTGCCTGTGACTGAGGATAATAACCCATCTGACCTGGAAAGCGTTCGGGTTGTCCCTGTTGTTGCGTCGGTTGGTTTGGATATTTCATTGCTGAATGCTGCTGATAATTCGAAGGGTAGCTCGCTCCAGAAGGATAATTGTCCCTGTTCGACTGTTTGATATCATACTGCTCGCCTACCTTTCTGTCTTGATTGTCTTTCTTGTAGTAAGCTTCGTTGTTGAACTTATAGATTTGTTCTTCTGGATCGTTGACTTCGAACTGAGTAACGATGGCGGAGCCAAAACAAGACAGCCTCACCAGCAGGCCTATCTTTCCGGTTTCTACATTTTGTTCGTTGAAAAACACGAACGTGTCTCGGATCGTTTTGGCGATGGGTTCTGTCAACTGTCGCTTGCTAGAGACGAGAAAGAGATTCGTGAAACTGCTTCCTAAAGGCACGACAGTTTTCCCGATTAATTGTTTCTTTCCACTTTCGTCGGATTTAGTGATCAGCACGTCCAGGTTTATGTTCTGTCCAGCCTTGAATTGGGACATGGAGAAAAGAAGGGATTTTCCTGCGTTAAAAGGGACATCGGACGATTCGTAACCCGCCCCACTCGGTGCGAAATCTTCTTCGCAAACATCGAACGACGGAAATTGAAGAAATTGAAACTGCACACATGTCTCACGCAACTTTTTCGCTTCCTCCGATGAGAAAACAACACAGTCCACCAGAACCTCGAGGAGGAACAAACATTCTAAGTCGGACATCGTTGAAATCTATTTATTTGCCAGCGTGAATGAATTCTTGCCACGTAACCAACACTTCGTATTCGAAACGACTTTCCTCAGGTAATTGTCATGTTTTGATTTTATTTATGTCAACACTGTGCTTAACATGTGTTAATTACTAAATTTACTTGTTATCGGATTTTATTCCCAAATTGCATACACAAATAATTGATAAAGAGGAGCTACCAAAAACAAATGTCCTATATTCAAATATTATTTAAATCACTTTACTAGCCATTTCAAAAAATCTTCTACAACTGCATCCTTTATTGCCAAATATTTGTTGTATTTTACTTATTTTGAATTGTATACACCACAAAAATACTATTACAAATTGTAGTATGAACAACTAACGGGGGCGTCGGTGGCCGCAAGGCTTCTTTGACACGGCGCTCCTCACTGTAAGGTCCAGGGCTCGAATTTAAAAAAAAATCGACAAAATGTGTTATGTCGTGCCATGTGTGCTGTCCGTGATTCAATTTGCAGCAGGCCATGCAAGGTTGACACACGAACACAATATTTGTCCGGCACGCAGAGAAAGTTTGCTCGATGTGTCTAACCTAATTGAACCTGAATGCAATTCCTTGGCCTCCTACGAGTGCCACATGGTATGAAATTGTACTTGAGCACGGCAGCGACTATCTAGATCTACTGTTCCGATTCTTGGAATAAACAGGATTGTTTTATTGCGTATTGTGTACTGAAAATTTTGTGTCCCTAGCATGTGTTGAGAGTGAATGTATTTATTGGAGTGAACGTGTTGAGCACATCAGCGATCTGAGATCCCCTGTTGCGATACTTGTAGAAAATGGGGTTATTTTTATTGTTTTGTATCTCTAGTGTGAGTTGAAAGTGAATGTATTATCGGCGTGAAGATGAAGTGGCGGAATAATGAGTACCTCATTGACCCCCCCCCCCCATTTAAGTTAGTTTTATGACAGGTGTTGTTTAGGCAAGGAAAAGTTTTCTTTTACAATCCGCAATGTGCGTGGTAATGTCTTTTTGAAATGTCTTGTTTTTTACATTTTCCCTAATCCTAATCTGCCCATCATATCCGTTCTCTCCTCCTTCAGTCTGCGGTAAAATCGGTCTTCCTCCCCTTATCTGGACCAACTGTGAGCTTTACGATCGGGAGCTGGTGGACTCGAGCCCGAACTCCGTCCTCACCCCGCTGTGACGCCCTGGTTAAGTAAACCCTCCTTTACAACCCCTCGTGTTTTTTTTCTTATTATAGTTCATAGTGTATTCCTTTCTTTCGATTTTGTTATTTTATTTGATTACATTAATTTTATTGTTGAAAAAAGGGAGTCCGCTCCATTCCACCACCCTGATTGAGTGTATGTATGGTATATAAAGAAGAAAGAATGTATTTAAGATTGAATGAGAGTGTAAATGGGTTTGGTTTTGGTAACCGATTGATTAGAGGCTGAACTGATCTAGCAGTTGATAGCCCCTGGAACTAAACTCGACGGCTGTAAAAACATAGGTCTGACCCCGGTCTGATCAACACCCAGGTTCTCGAGTCCTTCCGTCAAATCTTCCCAAAGCTGGAATCGTCGATAGACTGAGTGAAGTGACACAACTATCTAGGTGTGTGTATGTAATTCGAACTTTACATCCAAATCCATTATCTGATATTAACAAAACTTCCCCTAATTTCCTCCAGAAATGGAAAACGTGAACGCACAGATTCACAGGTCGAGCACATTTCTCACCTACTCATTCCCTGCATGGAGCCAAGGAATCTATAGTTCAATTATGTGTCACACATTGAGCAACCTTTATATACATGGCATACGCACCCAAAAGTGTCCGACACCCGCGTATGGTTCTGCGTTGAGTGAAGATGATCCTCCTCCTATGATTAAATGATCAATTTTTCAGCTCCATATCGTGCCGCAATGTTGCTACTTCTTTTGAAGTAGCTTAAAGATAATTCAAGTTGGTATTAATCAAGACCTTAAACTGTCAAAAATATAAGACAATTCTTTTTAAATAAAGTGTATTACAGTGTAAACAAAATATTCCATTTTAAAAACAATAAGTGACGCAACAGAATCGGATGTCTTTGTTTTCCACCATTTATATTACTAAAAACCACAAAGAAAACGCGAGGGTCGTGGAAAGGGCGATTTCTGATAGACATTATAATTTATCTCTGTTTGTTTGACATTTTGTTAAATTTAACGTCTTGCCAAGAAACAGATTTTAACAAATCCGATGGAATATTATAAGCAGAGATGCTTAGTAGTTTATCATCCTCAAAACTGTTCAATCTCCCTTGGGTGGTAGAATTGGCCGTTTTGGAACTGTCGGGTTTCATTGAGTTCAGCCTTTGGATTAAATCAATCGGTTTTTGTTTGAACGAGCTTATCGGAGGCAAGCAGTAGCCAGGTCTAGATTTCCAGTTGTGGATTCCCGAAGTAGATTTATAACCGTAACGCAAAGCTGAGTTGGTCTCCCTGTCAGTCACTTCCCTCCCGAGCCAGCAAATTTTTCCCGGTTCTTCCGTTATTTCTTCGGCTTCCCATATCGCACGGATGCCCGACAAAGGGCCGTCCTTTGATTTGCCCAACCAGCATATGAGATCGCCGCGCTGAGGTTCCCTTATTTCCTCGGGAAATTCGAATCTTAAAACATTCTCGTCTGAACTCTCTTGTAAACTCTCTTTTAATTTGTTTCTCAGTTGTTTTTTTAGTTTATATGCATGCACTGTGGACGCTGTCGATTTTCTAATTCTGTTACTCCTCTTTTTACCGGAAAATTCGCTGGGTTTAGGACAGGACTGGTTGGTCGCGTATTCCCAATATATTTCGTTTTTCCCACAATCCGGTTTTTTCAAGACTTCGGCCGGTTTTAAAGGACGATTTTCGGCAGAATCGACGCATACAATATCCTGAACGCGGGGGTCGGTGTTTTCCGGATCGTTGATCACCCAGTAGAACATCTTCGAGTTTCCTTCTTGATTCAATTTAGCGCATTCACTTTGTGGATCCTTAATGTCTATTTTCTTTTTTTTCGATTTTTCTCCCGGAGAAGTAGGACGCGTATTAGTCAATCGTTCGCAATGGCAGATGTAATTGAAAAGTGGGGCTAGTCCTCGTGGTTTTGCACCGTACGGCCCACGAGGTCCTGCACCTTGACAAAAAGGCCCATTCGGATATCTCGGTTGGCTCGAAGGATACACGCATTTGCCGACATCATGTTCCCGTATCATGATTTGCCCACAGAATGTCTACTGCTCGAGAAGTTATTTCACAAGTTTGTCCTACTGAAGAGCCGATTTACACGCAGCGGTTGAGCAATCCACAATAATTATCAACGGTAGCATAAATAAATTATGGAAAACAATAATTTGTACTTTTTTCCATGAAACCTGCAACTTGTGTATAATGTTGTGTAACAATGAATTTGTTTTCTACATAACTTACATATGGATGTAAATTGTTAAATGATTGTAGGAAATTTTTCTCGCTTTTATTTATTACAATTCATTAATCTTTATGTATGTTATTGTTTGAAATGAAAAAGTTAGTGTCACGAGTGGGACTAGAAACCCACGACCTTCGACTAAATACGCCGCTGTTCTACCACTCGAGCTATCGTGACTGCCACGACTAGCCGAATGTCGTGGGTTCGAGCCCCGCTCTTGACACATAACTTTTTCATTTCAAACAATACCTTACATAAAAATGAATTAATTCAAAGAAGTTATTTGGTCAATCGGACCAAGAAATTGATGGAAATGGATTTAGCGCAAGATTGAATCAACACGTACAAATCGTTCAAAAAATACAGTATTTTCTGTTCTATTCAGTACACAACAACCGAATCAGAAAACCATGACGAGATAACGATCAGTCTTGATTTTCACAGATAGCGAAATTCTTCTCGACACCAACCGCTTTTGAACTAAAAGAACCCTTAAGGCAACTTTCACTTAAAGGATGGGGTGTAATCATAATAGGTGAAGCCACACGCAACAAAAGGAAACGAGGGAAGGCAAAAGAAGTTGCCGAGCTATCTGAGGGTTATATTTAGTAAAGTTACCAAAAGTTATGTACAGCCCAACAGGATCAAGGATTGTCCCAACGAATCGAATTTCGCTTGACTGTTGACCTGCAAAATACACGATATTAGAGCCCTTGATGGCCTCCATCTAATAGCAAGCGTAAATTGACAAGTTGTAACAAAATTTTTCACTTAAATTTCCTTATCGACGAAATAAATTTACATGTAAACTTATCTACCTTAACGTAAGTCCTCTGAGTGTCCCATTCTTTGAATTTGAAGTTCTCTGTTTGGTGTTGGATAGTAAAACTTAATTCCCGAAATTGTTCAGACTTGGTTGGTTTTGCAAGAAATGAACTGGAGTAACACACAGACCTGTTGCAGTTTAATTTTTAATCTAGTATTGAAAAGCACTAATAGTCTTAATTTAATTTTGTTTAGTTTTTATCGTTTGTATGTTTTTTATGCACTTAATACCTTCTATCAGGCCACCACCTCCTGATTTAGTTATCAACAATGTATAAGAACTGTTTATGTTTTAATTTGTTATACTTCCTCAGGAAAAATTATTCCCTTTTGTAAATTCTTCTTTTGTCATTTGTTCATTAAACTAAACTCTAGCATTACACTTCACAATTGCAATGGTAAAAATATGGAATTTGCTCCCCTCATGCTGTAGTGTGATCTGCTTCCTCGCTAACTTTCAAGTCCATGGCATCCAATTTATAAAAACATCCAAGAGCTTGATTGTTTTAGAAATATACCAATACACAATCACACAAATAACTACATTGCAATCGTTCTATTTAGTAGTTACTCACTCAAAATTCCTCCATCAATCTCACGCAAGGGGGGATACCATTGCACCATCAGCCCCTCCCCATTCACTCTAATAAATACACTCCTCCTTATAAAACGCAGAACCACAAATTTTGTCAGTTATGTACAATAAAAAATTCACAATTACATAAAAAGCGGAATAGAAAACCTGAAACTCATTCCCAAGTTCGAGAACCATTCTTATGCTCTTTGTATGGAGCCAAGTGCTCATACACCTCTATTATTTGACCAACCTTTCTCTGCATGAAGAGCACCTACACAGGCTTTAGCCCAAAAGCAGCAGGTACTCATGTATGTTCCACTGTTTTTCTACTTTTCTTTCTTAATGTGGTTTCATAATTTGATTATAAATAATCAATCTTTTAAAAAATGTATTATTATTATTAATTTCTAAGGGGGTGACTAAGGTCATTTCACACCCTAACATTTAGACTTTCTTTAGTTATAGTCCTTCTGAGTGCTATAAAGCTTTGTCTCCAGACATTCACTAATAAACTAATCTATACTATTGTCATCCAAAGCTTTAATTTGGCCTTTTAAAATACTTGATTAGGGGCGTCGGTGGCCGCAAGGTTCAGTCTTTGATATGGCGCTCATCACTGTAAGGTAAAGGTCCTGGGTTCAAATCAAGCGGCCCTGCATTCGAACACAACATACTTACAAATGTTTTTTTTTTTTTTTTCAAAAACACCGGCACCCTGAGGGTTTATATGACCTCTGCTATTGTGAACCCTAGTTAAAATAAATTTAAAAAAAAATTATTTGTAAGCTCAAATGGTATGCAAACAAACCGTTTCAATCATAAAATGTATTGCAGTTCTGTAATTAGAATTCCGAATTTTTGTTCCATAATTTAAACATTTTCCATAGTTTGTATGACCAATAATATCGGAATCAGACTAGCAACAGTCCCAGCAGGAGTACAGGCTCATTGTTATCCTTTATTCTTATATTTTGTTGTATGTTTTACTAATATTATTACTGCTATTATTATTTTATTATGTTTACAAAACTGAACCTACCTAAGATATGTACACGTACGGAGGCTTTAAGCTTTTCTTTGCATCTTGCATCTCATTTTTATCCAATGTATTTCTTAAATCGGATACAAACAAATTTTCAGATTAAAACGATAAAACTATTATAAAAAAATAAAAATATAATATATAATAAAAAATTATAACTATTTACAAAACAACAAAGCAAATAAGTTGTATTTATATTTTAAATGTACAATTTTTACATAGAGCCGTCATTAAATTGTAATGCTACATGATATGTACACTTAAGTACACGCATAAAAAAATAAACAACAATCTTAGATTTTTTTTAATAAATACAAACAATATCAAATTGTTTCTATTTCCAATCAATACATCACTTTGAAATTGGATTTATTTTTTACAAAAACAATTTATGTTCACAACCACTTTTTTTTTAAAATACGTAATAAATATTAGTTTACACAATTACTCCAAAATTAGAAGTTATGTAATTATATTTACTACTTTTATACATAAACTAGTATCAACCAAAGAATATTTTAAAACTGCATTTGAAAAAAAAAAAAAACTTTAAAAAGTTTTAAAACTAAAAATAGTCTGTTTTTATTTTAAAACTTGTTTCCTTTAAGTAATTCTTTAAATTTACTTCTCATTTCATGCATAAATTGGCGTTTTTGAAAACCATCTAATTTATTAAATTCAGTCTTAATTGTGTCGAGAAAACTATCGAATTCTTGATCGCTTGAATCAGTAACCTTTTGATCTGTAGCACTTAAATTTGTCTCTGAAACAAAGACGTCTGAATTGTCTCCAATAATAACATGGCCTGGGCCAGTTAAGTTCAAAGTTCTGTTTAATTCAAGCTTTTTTGTATTTAATAAATCTTTTATAGTAATTGGATCTTGCCCCATATATTGATAAACAACTTCCTCAGTAATTTCTCTATTGTCTAACGAGTGTGGAAATAATTTTTTTTCTGATTTTGTTTCATGTAACGTAATATCAGTACTTAAAGAATCATATTTTAACACATTAGATGAATTTGTGGTCTTTGAACCCATTCTTACTGCACTTGTGTCCTTATCGAATCTTCCAGTAATTCTAATAATCTCTTCATTGTTTAATGTTTTAGTTTCACTTGCTGTATTATTTTGAGCATCGTCTCGCTGGCTAGAATTGATCTCTTCAAAAAGGTCATATGTTCTCTCATCGTTAATTTGAGTACTTAACGATTGCTCTGTTAGAATGTCCTTGTTTACTGGCGTTTTATCCAAATTTTCATCACTTTGGGCACTGTAAATATTCGATTGAGGTTCTAGTTTTATTTTTTTTATAGGTGGCAAGAGAGATTTTTCATAGAGTGCACTTTCAGATGCTTCAAATTCTGATGGGCCTTGAGGCTCTTCTTTTATTATCACCACCTGTGGCTGGTCTCTAATATCACAAGGATCTTCTGTTCTACACTCTCCTTTTTTTTCTTCTCCTCCATCATCATCTTCTCCTTCTGCTTGATTATTTAAACCAAAATCACTTTCATATTCTTCAATCTGTGTCTCTACTTTCCAAGCAAAATCGGAAATCTCATTTTCCTCAGCACAAGTGTCACTGAAAATATAATGTATTGTAAGAATATACAAAATAAATAATTAAAATAATAATTTTAAACTTGTCATTTGTTGGAGATGAACAAGCTATAGGTTCATCATTGTTGCATCACTGCAAATAAATATCTAACAATTTAATATTTAGCTTTAACTTCTTTCTAACTCACTTACTTTCATTCTCTCCCTCTCTCTCTTTCCCACACTCTCTCCTATCACTCACTCTCTTTCTCATTCTCCCCTCACTCACTTACTTTCACTTTCTCTTACTCTCATTCATTCTCTCCTATCACTCACTCTCTCCCCTCACTCACTTCCACTCCTCATTCGCTCTCCTTTCATTCACTTCCTCTCTCTCTCTCCTCTTACTCACTTTCACCCTCCTCTCACTCTCTCTCATTCACTCTTTCTCCTCTTACTCACTTTCGCTCTCTCTCACTCACTTTCACCCTCTTCTCTCTCCTCTTACTCACTTTCACGCTCTCTCACTCACTTTCACCCTCATCTCACTCTCTCCTCACTCACTTTCACCCTCCTCTCTCTCATTCACTTTCACTCTCACTCCTCTTACTCACTTTCACTCTCTCTCTCACTCCTTATATTACAAGTAATCGATTAATATTAATTTAGTTTTTAATTAATACATAAATAGTAAAAATGATTAAATCTTACGTATTGATAACATCATCTAAGAGTAAGTTTTTTCTTGGCTGCTCAACTGTAAGTTTGGTGGAATTGATGCTAGGCAATATTGGATGTATTCTTGGTCTTCCAACCTTGCCTTTAGGTTTGGTTGGCAATACAGTGTTGACTCTTGGCCTTCCCCTTGGTTTTTTTAATCTTTTTCTCCCACGAGGTTGTCTTCGTTGTTTTTTAACCTCATCAGCAATTTCAATAATTTCATCAATCGTCCCATCGTCGGTCGCTTTAGTAACTGTTTTTTTAAATGGTAATGTTACCCTTACACACGATTTACTTGCCTTCGATGATTTTGGTTTTGCTAAAAATTCAATACATTTATGAATAGTGAAACAAGAATGATAATGTAATTAATTTACATGATTCATTCGGTGCTTTGTTTGATTTGTCCTTTACAACTTTATTAATTGGATAGGGTTCCTAGTAAATAAAAAATAGAAATAAAATTTAATTTAAAAGCGAACATTATAAGCTTAAATAATTGATTAACATTAATAAACACAAACGCACAGTTTTTGAATGCAAATACACTGATGGTACGGCATTTTTCAATATTTTTCCATCTTTCACATAAATCCCATGGAAATGACGAAAACATATTCGAGAATGAGAAGGGTCCCAATCAACTGTAATGATACAAATAGAGAATGACATTTTTTTATATATTTATAAATTAATAATAAAAGTGGCAACTTACTTGGTTTATTTATGGCATTAATCCACGCTAACCTCTGTTCCGGATCTTCGGGAAAAGTAAAATAGCTTTGTCCTAAATATTCCGCTCTGGACTCATCAAAATAATTATCACAACTTTCAACTGCACATTTCACATATTTGCCTGTCACATAATGTGAAGATAATATAAATATGATATAATAGAAAATTTATAAAGGGAATGTAGAAGAAACTTTCTGTTCTAATACACCAACACATACACTGATACATTAACTTTCTTATCATTTAATTATATGTGCACATGGATAAATATTGGGTCATAAAATAAGTCATACCATTTTTCAATGGTAAATTTGGAGAAAATTTCAGGTACTTGGAAATAAATTTAATCAACAATATATAAACTATTTTGTTTCAATATCTGTTGCAGTCTTACATGTTAATTTGTAATTCCATCTTCCCATAACTAATCAAGTGTTTTGACTGATGAACTTTTCTCAGGCCTCAATTAAAGAAAGTTCTTCACATTAATCATTTTATAAAGCCCGGAATAAGTGACAAACTGAAGGAGTAAACCAGGCGAATACAGTGGGTGGGGTTGCATCCTGCCAAAATGGATCAGTTTCTGACATGTTTACAAAGACATGCGAGGGCGAGCTTTATCTTGGTGGAAAACAATCCCCTTGCAATTAATCAATTCCATCGTTTTAGGTCAATTGTTGATTTTAATTGCTCCAATGGTTTAAGGTATACAATAGAAATAACAAATTGGACTGAAAAAGCTCATAACTAAGCACCCTTTTTCAATTCCCGAGTTATCAATCTTTTTAAATATCCATAAGTTCAAGTACGTTTTAGAAGGGAAACGTGGCCCAACAAAATCTTCTTAGTCAACATGTGAGGAACACGCTTTTCACTTCTACAAACATATCCAGCTGCTCTCAGATAGTAGAAACGCTTCTTTCTATTAACACGGGATGGGTTATGCCTTAAGTTGAGTGTGGGTTATTTGTGACGAAAGCTTGAATTTGATTAATTAACTGTTGACCATTTTGGGTCTTCAACATTTCTGCTTCTAAACCAAGAAAACCGCTTTTGGTGCATTCTCTTAAAGCATCATTACCATATTCACTGATTTTCCTACCAGTCAAAGCTGCTGTTTTCCCTTTCCGATGATTTAAAAAAATTATAACAAATGAAGAAAATGCACTATTTTGCCTCCATTTAAATGAAACTGACGAATAAAAACACCTTAAGTTTTTTTTTTTTTTTTCAATGTGTGTTAAACAACGATGACTAAATAAGCAATGATTCAAAACACAAGAAGAACAAAATCAAATTATTGAAAAATGCTACGAAATCGAGCTCATATTTGAAATTTTTCCAAGAGCTTATGAATAATTTTGATTTACCTATCTTTGTTGGTTTGGTCTGTCAGACATGTTTCAGCTTTACGCCAACTTAAGTGCTCTGGGTCAGTTCTATTATAAAAAAATTTCCGATAGACCAAATCAGCAAGGTTGAAAACAATGATCAAAATTATCAGAAGCTGTACACCTGTATATTAATCATACCAGCAAGCTTAACAACTTTAAGATAGTTTTAATCTTACCAGCAACTATTTTAAGTCTATCACTGAATTATTTCAGTAAAACATTAAAATTTATTATGGTAATGTGATCAATTGACTGATTTTAAATTAAAACAAGCAGTATACATTAAATTTAGTAAAAAATAATTTAATAAAAATTTAAGTCAAACCTGGGCATGTAGAACTACTTTTCGGGAGTATCGGTCTGGTATTTGTATCTGGAACGGATGTTGGTATCTCTTCATCAACTTTTGTACATGTTTGGTTATCACCAAAAGCTACAACTACATCTGTAAAACAATGAAATTAAAAAAAAAAAAAAAAAAAAAAAGAAGCAGCATTTTGAAATTGGATGTTTGTATAGTCAGTGAACTAATAACAAAATAAAGGAAATGTTTTACCTTTTTCTAAAGGATCCGGAATGGCGAGTGGATCAAAAATAGATGGCACTGCATTGAACTTCAACTTTCCTCCCAATGTTATCATGCTTTCACTGAAATGTAATGAACAAATACGAACAGTTTCCCTCGCAGCTTTGAACCCCTGATACATCCACTGTGGATATCCACATATGTCAACCCATTTTTGCGCTCTGAATGAGAATAAAACCTATTATTTCACAATCTTGCTCATTAATTAATTTATTATTAACTCACTTTGCAATGTCCTTCGGAAGTTTGTAAACCATTCGTCTCGGTAAATTTAGCAAATGGGAATTGCAGTATGTAATAGAACATGGGAGATCCTGATTTGTTTGTTGCATTACGGAATGAGACCGCTAAAAAACAAAAAAATTTACATTGAGTATGCTATAATCAAATTGTAGATAATAAATTAACTAACCATTATACTTTTTCCTTTGTTATGAACCTTTTCCTAAAATTGGGAAAAAAAGAAGAGGCCTTTAAGGAACAAGCAATACAAAACATTAACTGAATTTATTAAAATACAACCTGTATCACCCAGCCCAAGGGGACAAAAAAATTTTATTTTACATATATTTCAATTATACATATCGCTATTACTATATTTGAGTATATATAAATTAAATTAACTCAATTGAAAGTTTGATTGTATTTAGTTAAAATGTTACATACACAATATTATTTTTATGTTTTGAATCATGACTATATACAATACAACAATTATACAAAAAACTTTAAGAACAACATGTGTCAAATGCTGTCAAAACGAGCCAAAAGTTTTTCTCAACAAGATCGGGATTGTAATACTTTCATTGAAAGTGGTGAAACTGCACATCTTGCAGTCGAGTTGGGCCTCAGAAATTTGTCAATCATTCCCGGGTGAACCGCAATTTGTTGCACACAATATGGGGAGACGTTATCAAGAAACCGGTCACACTGTTTTGATGAATGACTAAACATTTTGTTGTATGCTCTCGAAAACCCACACTCCTCCAATCGATAGACTGGAAGAGTCTTGGGTTTTTCAATGATTGGAGATGTCACATTAGTGAATATATGATTTGAGACCATATCATTCTCATGTTGTCTAGGAGGCAGCGATTTTGATAAATTGTTAATGTTCCTTTCGGAGATGTCAATTTAGGAAGAAAATATTCTCCATAACACCCTGTGGGCTGATGATTCATGTTCACCACAAATGGTATTCCCATTCAGTGGAATTTTCAGACACAGGCACAGGAAAACCCCCAACCAAATATCCATGTCATCACCAAGTTATTCTCCCATAAAATTGTTATTCTTTGGCCAAGTTAAACTTTGATTACACCACCGTTTTCAGTGTAAAAAATAACTTTAAAGCAGGGCGCAAAAAATATGTTTTAATTTAAAATTTAAAAACTGGCTCTGAATTAACCTGGCAACAGATATTTTTAAAAAAAGGGATATAAATTTAATGCCTCCTCCCACCCCCCAACTGATAACATTATTTGTTCAAAAGAAATTCAGCCAGCCCATGTTAAAAGGACACCCTTTACACTCAAAAACAAAAACCAACCCTGTATATATTCAAAATAATGTGTAAAATAATTTTTTTTATCTCCCCATTGGCAACACCTGGTCATACAGCTAGTATATACATATTTAAATGTTTACCTTATCAACAGAAAATAAGAAACATGGTTCACAAGGTTTTGGCAACTCCTGTGTCGGAACTGCTAACTTGACCAATTTCAATGATCCGTCTCGCCCTGAGCAATAAGATTAGAAATAAAAGTTCTTAAGCAGTAGTGAAAACGAACTTTGATATTCAATGGGTAATAATATTAGCCGTTGTATCTTTTGGAGATAAAAATTACCTTTTATGTAGTCAGTCTTTGTAAAATGTTTGGTACAAATTACAGTCAAAGGCGATGCATCCTTTATCCCAACTCGGTCTAACCAAATTTGACGTAAGTCTGAAATAACACCACGGTTTCCACGGGATTGTGACTGTTGATCAAGTACTTCCACAGTCAATTTATTAGGGGCAGGGAATGTATGAAATCCAATACCGGGTTTTGCAACTGTTGAACAATTGGGTACACAGCACTGCAAACCCTTATCTGATTTGGGACCTAAAAAAAAAAGAATAGCAATAATAAACTTTTACATAAAAAAAAAAAGAATTAACTTATATGACAAATTTAAAAAAATATATACAATACACAACGAAAAAACATATATGACTAACTTGATAGGTTTTTTGTCTTGTCTATCTGTTTTCTAAAAATTATTTTTATTTTCAATATCTTGTTTCTCAGTAACTAACTCTAATTTTGAGTTATTATTTAATAATTATATATTATAGATTAATTATTTATTAAATAAATATTTGTGTAAGAAAAAGAAAACTGACAACTGAAATTTACACCAGTGACTTACTCTTAGTATCAAAAATAGAAGGTACGGCAGCATGTTTAAGAAACCAATGTTCACCAGATTTTATAATGTCATCATCCTTAAAGTGCATGACACAGACTGAACCTGTTGAGATCTTGGTGAGAAATTTACTGTATATAGCAATGAACCATTTGTTTTTTTGTGCTTGAATATCCCTTGGAAATGGAAATGTTCTGACGGGTTTGTTTGGCGGGCTAATTAAATAACTATCATGATTACTAGTACAACCTGGTATACAACATTTCACAATTTCTTTATCTTGTCCTAAAAAGTTATTTTTATCAATTTATTATTTAAATTTACCTTGTGATGAAAATTGCAAATTGGTTTTATAAATTAACAAGATCATATTTACCCAATGTTATTTTGAAACCTCCTGGGCTAGCTGTTGGTTTTAAACGGATACCTTTTTCATCTTTGATTATATCATCTTTGGAAAAATGCTTTATACACACAAAAGAAGTTCGTTTTTGAGGTACCATTTTTGTACATAAGGGTATCTTGTCTAACCAAATATTTCTCATGACTAAATCATCAGGCAGTGGAAATGTAGGTACGATCTCATTGTTTGAACTTGTATTATTGCTTAGACATCTTGAGACGATGCACCTCTTTCGTTCCTGATAAATTTCGATTGGAATTTAAATCATTTAAACAAATGTAGCCATAACAAAGTAGAATGGTATTTACATATTTCAAGCACTGTTCTTTATGTTTAGAGTAGCTATTGCTATCCTTACACTTTAAACCGCAATTGACACACGTGATGCCACATTCTTTTTCGTGCCTTTTAACGTTTGCCATCGAAGAAAACAAAACACCGCAATATTTGCATGTGCAAAGCTTAAAGTAAAAAATAGAAAGAATTACATAAACAGTAATGATTATTAATAAATACCTGTTGTATACATGTTTTCTTATTTTCATGCACTTTGAATGGTACAGCGTTTTTCACAAGTTTTGTTTTGTTCTTGTCTTCAAAAAAAATATTACGAAAATGATCTTGACAGAAAAATATACTTTCACTTTCTACAACATGATTTAAACCTAAAAAAAAAAAAAAAAATACAAACGATTACTTTTAGGAACCTGCCAGTATCATTTGACATTGTACCTGCATTTTTAATCCAGCTTTCCTTCAGGTTTTCATCATTAGGCAATTCAAAAAAACTCTTTTCTGGATTAAGAACGCTGTATTTACCACACGTGGCATACGCACATTTTTTCCCAAGAGACATTTCTGTACAAACGAAATGATTGTTTTGTCAAAAAAGAAGTAATTTTTCATCATACCACATAATTTCTAATTATTTTCTGTTTTTTAGAGTTGTTAACACCAACACCACTCATTGCTAATTATTGTGATAATTTTTTTTTAACAGCAAACATCAGACTAATCAGGGACAACAGATGTAGTGTAGAGAGTGTAGTTGGGATATCTAAGATATAGAAGAGGTACAGGATTTGTCCAAGCACCCTGCCCTGTGGCACTCCCGTTCCCACAGGGCAACTTGAAAGAATCGTCCTGTGAGGCAGGAGCAAAGGATTAGGCATTTAGGTGTTTGGAAGGACGTGCTTCAGTTTGTATGCTGCTTTTAAGATAAAGGAGACATACCCGGCAAAAAGTCAAAAAGTTCATTATTAAATATAATTCAAGTAATTAAGGTTTTTAGTTGAGCTAAAAAAGTCAGTGTCACGAGAGGTATTTGAACCCAACAGCTAGATAAGCTCTACCACTTGAGCTAGCTATTTGCCAGTGACAAATGGAATGGTTGCTGAGGCTTTCGACTTTTTTTTTTCTCAACTAAAAATATTAATTCATTGAAAGGTTGGTCAAGCGGATTCAACCTATTGAATTTATTAAGATAAAATGAAATATACCTTCTCTGTGGTCATTTCATCTGTCGCCGAGAATCAAATAGATTACACGACATTTGAAAAATGGCAAAAAGGAGGGAAAATTCAAAAGGTGGGGTTGGAACAGTCCGAGTGGATCGAGGTCACGGTAGCTCAAGTGGAAGAGCAGCAGCGTATATAACAGAAGATCATGGGTTCGAAGCCCACATTGACTTTTTTAGCTCAGCTAAAAACATTAATTAACTGAAAAATATTAGATGATCAAGCAGACCATGAAAACTAGTGAAATTAAATATAATGATTACTCTGTGAAACAAATTCTTACTAAGCAGGAGTTATCAATTAGTCAATTAGCCAATACTATTTTTTTAAGGTAATTATCTACTTAGCATCCAGGTCAAAAGAAGGTTTTTTTATATATATAAATGACTTTTCAAGATAAATTTTAACTGAATTTTGTTATTCAATTGCCAGTACAATTTAAACCCTGGATATAATATTAAATGTTGACTTTGAGGTGGGTCAAAAAGATAGCACACCTGTTGTTTGTAAACAAAAACTAAATCTAATGTGCACCAGATTATAAAACTCTGCATGTTGCTACCAGCGTTTTTTATACCTTCTTAACACACAATATTATTAAGAATGAAAATCCGTAGAAAATCACTTTAATCAACATTAAGAAACATAGGACACAGAGTAGGAAAGTCATTTTTACCTTTTTAAATAATCCAAAAGGCTACAGAAAAAGGAAAATAGAAGGCAGGCCATCCATTTTAACCAAAAAAAAAAAAAAAATACAAGTGCTGAAGTATTAACATAAAAAAATGCAAACTAATGTGATTAGTCGACATGCACAAAGGAGGACACTGAAATGGATATCACCCCTAAAATTCATAAGGTATTCTGAAAACATTTCACCCATGACCATAACTACTGGAAGTAATAATAGAGAAAAATCGTTTTTCAGGCATTAAAAAAAATTGACCTCAATGGCCCTGACGGTTTGGCATATTATTTCCATGACCAACTGAAAGAAAAAATGGTATTTTGGAAAAAGCAAGTAGTTTGAGGAAGTCTGATGATATGGGGTGGCCGGTTACAATAAGAAAACATAAATTGTTTTTGCTTCCCCTAGAGAATAGTATGCAAAATCTAGAATTAATAGAAAATTAATTAACAAGGCACACAGAAACAATAAGAAGAGAATAATTTATATTATACCATGAAAATGCTCCTACCTATACAATGAAAATGATAGCCTTGTTTTCAAAAAGAAAAATCAAATTTTGGCATGACTAATGGATACCAAGATTTTAATATAATTGAAGAAACCCTGGGACATCTTGTTAGGGTCGTTTATCGAGGCTGCAGCCAGTTCCAGAGCATGGAAGAGGTGAAATGAGCGATCCAAGAAGAATGGGAAGAAAATTTTTTTAATGATGTTCATCCCCACTACAACCTTCCAAATTGAAGCAAACTACGTTGGAGAAAGTAATTGGGAGACTATATTAGATATTAGAATTATTTGGTCATTCTTTTTAAGAGTTTTTTAAATTTTAAGTTCTGAAGATGTGATATATTTTTGTCCTACTCAAAAATTAATATTTAATTACTTACAAAGAGGAATATTTTACTGGCAGATATTTAACATTTAACATATAGATAATTAAAATATAACAAAAAAAGTTATTTATGATTTTTTTTAATTAATGGAAATTTAAAATATCAAAAAGGTTATTTGTGATTTTTTTAAATTAATGAAAACTACAAAATTGAACATACTCCCGAAATTGAGGTGGGCTATGTTTTTCTCCCGAGCCTTATATGTTTACCAACCAAACACACAACTGGCACAATAATAACGTCCTTAAAATTAAACAAACGAATAAATCAAATATTTGAATATTTTACTGGTTAACAGCTATGGCTATATTTTACTTTTTTTTTCTTTTTTTTTAAGTATTGAAAGAAAATATTTTATCATAAGGTTAATTGCCAGTTACAAAGGCTTTTGCTATTGCTAAATTGTGCATTTATATTTGAATTGTTATATTCATTCATATTAATTCATATATTATTCATTCACCATTAAATATACAACACATATTTTAAACTTCTCAACTTTATTAACTTTCCCTGTGCGTAAAAGAAAGCTGTTGTTTTACCCTTTCCTAAAGTTTCATCACCATCATCCCATATGATTTTCAACCCTACCTTCACTCATCACCAAGCTCTAGAAATCATTAATGAATTGATAATTTGTTAATATATTCTTATTTTTCAGGCTGTAAACAAGTTGTCAACCTAATAAAAAAAAACATTCATCTGACCTCCCTGTAAGTCTGGCATTTCTCAAGGTGCAATTTTAGGATCCTTATTGTTTTCAATGACCTCCCTTCTTGTTTAAATTACTCCAAATTTCATTTATATACTGGTGATACGCAAATCTATACACAATGTTGTCCTCATTTAATCCCTGAATCCATTTTTTCTAGCTTGGTTAATTGGGCTTCAACCAATTGGGCTCCAACTTAACCCTTGATTTGATCAAACTAACTCAATATGATTGTGTAGCTCTTTTTTTGTATATTTGTATTATTTTGTACTTTGATGTTTTAATAATTTTCCTTTATACCTACCTCACTCCTTCATTCAACCCATACAAATTTAGTTATTAATTATAATTTCTTGCATTTTATTTTGTAACCTTTTTGTAATTTAATTATTTTCTATTTTTACAGCCTCTATAAAAGTGCCAAGCGTGATTGTGAAAATTTTTCTTGGTAATATATTTCTATTTTTAAATATATAACTTATCAATAGGAGGTTATTTGCTGGTTACAAAAGAAGCTCAAATATTATCAACTATTTAATGCATACATAATTGATTCATATTTCCCATTAAATATTTATTTATTTTTTAACTTCCAAATGTATTTTTTTTTTTTAAACTTTATAATACTTCCAAAGAATGAAGAACATTTTACATGACATAATGCTTTTTATACGCGTCCAAATACGACAACTAGGCACATGTATAGAGGAGGGGGTAAAAAAATTGTCATGATTGATCTTTCATATATATTTTTGTGCATCGACAAATTAAACTATGCGATAGCTTAAAACAGTTTTTCCGGGCAAAAAAAAATATTTTGCAAGAGACCAACTTCTAAATTTGTGGTGTAACGATTGAATAATTAAGTGTAATAAATATATAAATGCATATTTTAACCTGGGCTAAAAAATATGCATTTTAAAATAAAATTAATTGAGATAATTTGAGTTTTGTTCATATTAAGTCTTGTTGGAAAACATTAAAAGTACTAAAAAATGTCAAGTATCGTTTCAACTCCCACTACCACCTCTCCCATTCATTTAAAGAAAAACCAATACTTTACCGTTACGCATGCATAGATACACAAATGTAATAAGAAAATTATAAAATATTAAAATTAAAGAATTTTAATATAGAAATAATGCTTTCTACGTTCGTGCTTGTGTGAGAAAGGTAAATTGCAGAATACGTACGTCGCCCGATAAACGGGTGGAGGTGGAAGCCGACCGCCGTGGGTTTCCGACAGCGTTTTACTCCGCTTTCCAGTTTACTCGTGCCTGGAAATCATAGACAATTTTGAGGCGTTGTAATAAAAACTTAGCGAATTTTAAAAATGAACCTGTAAAACGATATCAAAGCTAAGTCGATGGTAAAAAAAGAACGACGAGCACACTCCAGTAGTGATAAACGAAGAGGGAATCAGAATACTGTTGAGGCCCCCCACTTCAACGGGCTTTCCCCCGTTTGCTCGACGTTGTCCTCGATCCCCTTCTCCCAACCGTTCCCACTTCCTCCGTAGAAAATCCATTACTCCACTCCCCAACCCGTTCCCACTTCCCACTCCTTGCTTCTCAGTGGATACTGGATAGTGACTCACGTCGTGACATAGGTCTCAAATCATACTTACGGGGGAAATCAATTCAGCCTGATGCTACTCTCCGACCAAGTCTACTACAATTTACTTATTTTCCCCTCACGTAATACACATTTAACTGGAATAAATCTACACATTGAAAGAAAGCCTCAACAAATGAAATGCATTACAATTAATGAAACCCAATAACAATTTAGAAGCGTTGTTTAGTCTGACTTTACTATTTTTCACTACTCAAACAGGCATACATAAACGTGAAAACACGTACGTAAATAATATACTACTCTATTTTTCCACTTTATAAATGGGCGAATAAAAATGAAACGTCAAATTTCAGAATTTCCTTTAATAATGTTAGTAGGAGGGGGGTTAATTTATAAAATGATAAGCAAATTGGTTAATAATGGTGCGTTAATAGAATTTCAGACAGGCATTCTGCCTTTCTGCGCTTGACAATATGTTTACAATTACAAATCTAGTCCCTACGCACGGAACATAACAGTCTAATGGCCGACCTCGCCACAAATAAGTATACTGTAGGGTTGTTTAATAAACACCTTTTTTTCATTTTTAACCAATTATTAAGAAATCGCAAGATGCGGTCTGGTGTGATGTAGGTTTTACAAAACCATTTTCTTAATCGTGCCAACGTTTCGATCTTTATTGAGATCTTCAGGGCTCAAAATGTTTGTCTTCTGTGTAATTGTGCCATTGCGCGTGTCGTGTCGTATTTTTTGCCAATGTTTCGACCTTTATTTGGGTCGTCTTCAGTGTCTGGGTAAATTTTAAAACATGTCGATTGAAAAAATTACAATACCGATTTAAATATAAACTTTGAACCAAGTATTTGATACTCATGTAAAGCGTGGCGGTATTCTCGTGGAGTCAAGAACATGTTAGCACCAATATGACACCACAAGAATATCACACTTTATGTGAGTATGAAATACTTGCATGAAATATTTGCATCTGTATTTAAATTGAAGGAGCTCGAACCAAGACGTTGGAGTCATCAGTGTGACCAATCAGAAGTACCGAAGTCACTAAAATAGAGCAATAACAATAGTGGGTCTAATGTGTTCCCTTGAGGCAGTCCCACATTATCAGTCTTTATCGAAACCAACTGTACAGATCCATTGCCACCTTTAATATTCTCTGTAGATTGCCTTCCCTAGAGATATGGTCTAAAACATTTGAGTAAATTAAACACCTCCAACTTACTGATGAGTATATCATGGAACGCAATCAAAAGCTTTTGCTAAACCTTTCTTAAAATTCAAAATATTTTATCTGCTTCATATGGTAAAACAGAGATGAAATGAGCCATTTATCCTGATGATGAGGTTTTAACCTACAGAGACTACAAAGAGTACCTCCATACTCCAGTATGCAAGAATTTAGAATTATTTGAAGTTGAAATTTGAAACCACCAACGCAAATTTCATCATTATAGTTGTTTATATGTGATTTACTAATTTTTGTTTTTGTATATCGTTCACAAAATGAATCATACAAAATTATGGGTTGACTGAGGGCGAAAAGTGTTTTTCCTTCAGGCATTTTTTCAGTTTGTAGTTTTGTACAGTTCACCCCTGGTCTCAGGGTTTTCTCAAGGTTTATGTTCATTTACAATTTCTAAAATGTAGGTGTTTAGCGAAACTACATGTTCATACCATACAGTTTTGTAGCAAAGAAAATATATTTAGTTTAAATAAAAAACACATTTGTCTATTGAAACCTGAGATAATGCAATAAAGGACAACAAAACAACAAGAAAAATACATTAATTATCATAAAATGGAAAGTTCAATCAATATATTGGGTTGTCCGGAAAATAATGCAGGATTTGGGTATTAAACAAAAAAAAAAGAAACTAGTTACTTTAAAGCAATGTTCTTTAATCAAAATAATTTCCCATACTCTCAATACATTTCTCCCAACGTGTTGGTAACTTATTAATTCCGTCTGAGTAGAATTCAGAATTTTTAGAATTGATAAAGTCAATAAATGCATTTTCCAATTCCGTTTGATTTTTGAATATTATGTGTTGTAAGTAGTGGTCCAGGTGTCTAAAAAAATGGTAGTCAGTAGGCGAGAGGTCCGGAGAGTAGGGTGGGTGAGGCAAAGTTTCATAGCCAAGCTCCAATAATTTTTGTGACGTTACACGTGACACATGTGGTCGAGCGTTGTCATGCAACAAAATGGGCCCTTTCCGATTGACCAAAGAGGTGGTCAGCGACGGTCGTTTTACTGACTTTGAGTTGCTCTGCAAGTTCTCGAACAGTTGTTTTGGGGTTTTCTTCCACCACTGATCGCAGAACATCATCATTAAGAGAGGAAGGCCTTCCACGACCTTCTTCATCTTCAAGGCTGAAATCTCCCTCCCGAAATTTTTTAAACCACCTTTGCACAGTGCACTCATTAACACAACCCTCGCCCCAGACTTGGTTAATGTTTCTAGCCGTTTGGGCTCCGCTTCGGCCGAGTTTAAACTCGTAAAAGAAAATCGTACGAAATTCTCGCTTTGACATTATAAGGATGACTGAATTATTTCCAAGTAGCGGAATGCTACAGAGGTAAACAAACAATATCATTTGGAAGAGGATTAATAAGTGTTGACATTCATACAAATGAGTAATCCTGTAAACGTAAACAGAATATTTTATATAGATTTTTTTTAATGAAAACTTAAAATCCTGCATTATTTTCCGGACAACCCAATAGTTTATCATTAATTGTGTAAACACACCTGGTTTTTCTGGTCTGAACTAGCTTCCAATTGTCAAGAAATGAAACAAAGTTTTTTTTTGCTTTATTATAGCTTGAAAAGTTCAAAAAATAACGCAAACCAGTATATTCCATCCTACTTAAAGGCGAAGAACAAAATATCAATTTATTTAAGAGCAAATGACTGGATTGATCTGACCAATATCGGCCTTAGCAGAGTGTAATGAATTGAGAAGAGTTAACTCAAGTATTGTTTTAACAATTTTAATGAAGTAATATTAAAGGTTGCCATTTTAAACAATACAAAATATAAAAATTAAATTTGACAAGCTAATGATAGTATAAAACTGAATTATCACATAATTTATAAAAATAAGTTACAATTACAAATAAATTATTACTTTTTGGATTTTTTTTTAAATGCAGAAGGACATATTTTATTATTTAAGCACTGATTACAAAGAGGATTGACAGGAAGGCAGGTTTTTTGACCAAAACCTACCAATATGTGATTGACTTCAGCCCATAAGTTTTCCGGCAGCCATTCTTCAAGGGAAATTCTTGTCTTTTCCGGCGTTTTCGTCTGTTCCCTTACCCAACCTAATCGATTCGAGATCCTATGTACATGCGTGTCGACACCTAAAATTGAGGAACGATCGATTAAAAACATGACAATAGCATATCTAAATGGGGGGGGGGATGTACCTATTCCAGTCACAGTGTCCCAGGCAACTTTCATACAAATGTGAGCCATTTTTGGCCCAACTCCAGGCAACTTGCATAGCCCTTCAATCGTATTTGGAATATCACCAGAAAAATCACTTTTAAGCATTTCTGTTGTTCTCTTTATATACTTGACCTTACTCTAAAAATAAATAAACTATTTTATATGTTATGAAAAGACTGTATTTTTTATTAGTTTTTTTTTTTTTTTTCAGAAGAAAATCTTTTCAGAATAATAACTTGTTTTCATTTAATTCCATTAATTTTTATTGAAATCATAATTTTTTTAGCACTTTTGATAAATATACACAGTAGTCAGTAATTTTTAAAAACAAAAAACACTTTTTTATAGCCAATTAGTTATGTAACTAATTAATAATCAATTGTGTAAAGATCATTGTATTGAACAAGTATTATGACGATAAATAAAGAACAGAGTAAGATATTTTGTGCTTTCTTTGGATGCTCGAGAGATCCCCTCCAAAGAAAAGCTCACGAAATGCAAAATGGCTAAACCAGAGGATAGTTACTGCCTCGAGAGGCACATAGGTTTACAAAAGGTCGGTGCTACAAAAATGTAGTGAGCAGTTGAGTTGAGCTTCCTCTTTGCATTGTTAAGAGTCAGTCATTGCTCAGTGATGCGTTAAAAGTT
Source organism: Cimex hemipterus (assembly GCA_039619505.1). Lineage (NCBI taxonomy): Eukaryota > Metazoa > Arthropoda > Insecta > Hemiptera > Cimicidae > Cimex > Cimex hemipterus. Next base: position 19,858,512 of record CM077111.1, on the reverse strand, counting down.
AGATTTTGTTTGCGTTGGTGTTCGTTGCAAAAATGAAGCGTGGTTTGAAATATGAAGACCTTGATTACTTTTTTATCGCCCCAATGATGAATTTGGAATAAAGGCAAATCCTGATGACTAATTGACCCTTCATTTTCCTCTATAAGATTTTGTTAAATTGCCCTCAAATTTCGACATTTAAATATTTGTTTTAATGCTTTTACATATTTGGTTTATAAACCATAAAGCAATTACATATATTTTTGGCCTATGTGTTCTAGTTAGTGAAGGTATTTATTAGTGTGAATACAGAGGGTCTTCAACATAACATCCAGTATTCTGAGACCCATTGAAATTAGGTAAGTGGTATAACATCTAACAATGTGTAAGTCATGGTCCAGTGGCAAAGGACCCCAGATTCTATCTAGCCTAACAGTTTGGCTTTTCGTTTCCTCCCCTACTTTTGTTAGGAAGCCAGTATAAAAGGAAATGATTTGAAAGCCGGACTCAGTGAGACAACTCGGGATAGCAAGGACAAGTCATTTCAACAAGCCTAATAGTCTACTGCCAGGGAGCGGCACAAGCAAGATCCTGAAAGACGTTGCTTGCTTGACGAAGCTACGGAAGTTGGCATTGGCGAACATTGGTGTCCTCTTGTGAATAAGCTCATCCGAGAATTGTGGCTGATTCACCTTGACTTTCCACTTATTTACAGGAAAGTTTACCAGCAAATGTTTCTCTAATTTATTGTGTTTTTTGGAACCCTACAGTTTGCTACATAAAAATAATTTAACAAAAAATTAACTTATTTTTTAATGCCTGTTTTACAATATTTAAAGTTAGAAAATATTTTTTAAAAAATCAATGAAATTGTACCTTCCAAAACCCGACAGGGTGGATCAGTTCACCCAACACTGTATCATCTGTTGCCAAGATGTTTTCAATGTTCAATCCGTGCACTCTCAATCGCTGCATTGCCGCGTACGTTACCTCATCTTTTGTCTGACTAGACAACATTAGAGCAACTAATATTTGATACCTTTGCACCTGGGGGAAAAAAGAACTGAAACAAAATAAGAACTGCGATGTCAACACGACAACAAACCTCAGGCACTTCATCCGTGTCGTGACACTTGTGACAACCCATGGTGTCGACAGGAGCATCGTTTTCGATCCTCATCCGCCTGATGTTTTCCAAGACTAATTGCCAATTTTCCGGCTCCCATTTGGACTTCTTTGATTCGTTTTGCAATTCATCCTCCTTCTGTGATTGAGTCAATCGGGCGAAGTTTGGCTTAGTCTCGACTCCTTTAGACATTTCACTCGGCTGCACATTCCCACCTTTGTCTATTCTAGATAACTCGGTTTCATTTAAATCTACTTTGTCTCCTTTCTTTGCTTGCAAAGCTCCTTTCTTTCTCTTTCCCATGTTTAAGAATAAACACAAAAGGCCTCGTCTAAAAATTGTTTCTTCTAAAATTGAAACTTTAATTTACTAAAATAATAGTTTAGCGTGTTTAGCCGTGAAAGAGGCTGACAAGATTAAATCAGTTATTAATAATTAAATTTACAAATGAAAATCAATGATAAATAATAAAAACATTAAGAGAGGAAAACGATCCCTTATCAACTTCTGTATCTGAAGCCGGGCCCGGGAACATTCACTTGGTGTCAGGTGTTTCTGCACAGCAAGATAAACTTCGCAGTTCGTTCTCATCGAGTTAGTCAACGTTACGAAATTCAAAAAGAAAGCAATTTCTCTTTTTTAGTTTAATTGCTCATTCGTCATTTAATAACAACATCTTTATTATTAAACTCTTTAACAAAAAATTAAATATATTTCCGGCAAGTAAATCACACAACTGTTAAGGAAATTAATGGATTATCGTTTCACCGGAACTATCTTGAATTGGTTATCCGGCTTTTTCTCCGATAGTCAAATAGAAAAGAAATAGTCAAAACAAAATCATGTCCCTTTGCAGCTTCCTCGGGAGTCCCGCAAGGGTCTCGTCTTGGACCAATTTTGTTTCTCTTATTTATTATGGATATCCATCTTGCTCTCCCTTCTACTCACTTTTTATTATTTGCTGATGATCTGAAAATCTATTCCAAAATCGCTTCTTCTGATTGCTTACAATTACAAAATTCTATCAATAATGTGCTAACCTGGTGCTCTAATAACAAATTTGCTCTTAATGTTTCCAAATGCTACACAATTGCATTCTTTCATAAGAAACAATCTTTTATTTATCAGTATACTCTCTTTTAACGCGAGTTGAGCTTGTAAAGGATCTTGGTGTACTTTTTGATACAAGTTTAAAGAACATATTTCTTCAATAAAAAATAGATCTATGAAGATGCTAGTTTCATCATCTGGAACACCTATGAATTTAAAAATCCTCTATGTTTTGTCCATCTTTATAAAGCGTTTGTACAACTCATACTCAAATATGCTACACCTGTTTGGAACCCATTCTATCTAAATTTTCAAAAAGTTTGTCAGTCTTTACAAAACTAATTTTAAAAAAATCTTTCCTACAAACTCAATCTTTCTTCGAACTCTGCCTACCCTGGAATCAACTCTGAATTTAAACTTTTTGAACTGGCACTAAGAAGGGATTACTTTAATATTTTTTTTGTATTTAAATTATAAAACAATTTCATTGATAGTCCTTCTCTCCTCTCTCAACCACAGCTACATGTCCCTTCGCATTCTCTTAAACCTATAAACTATTTTATATTGAATTCCAAAGTTCTAACTACATGATCTCTTTTCCTCTACACAGAATGATGATCAAGATATGCATGATACAATAGCATTGACTTCTTCAATATTTCTGTGCAATCTGTGAAAAACCATATCCTACAACCTTAGTTGAATGCTTTTATATTTAATACTGTACAAAATTTATTACAATTTATTTCATTTCCTGGTTCAACTAATTCTCGCACTCTTATTATATACTTAATAAGAGCATTATTTTCATTAAATATGTGTCTAATTATTGTAGTTTCAATGTATACTAGCATGGATACATCACTTTTTTTTTTCTACGCTTCAGAAAATGTTCTTCCTTCCTTTTGAGGTTGTTCAATTATCGACCAACTTTGATCATAATCTGGTGTGGGATGTTATTGGATATGTGATCCTTCAATGAATCATACATTGTATTAACCCTCCCCCTCCTTTCCACAAAATTTCCAAAATCCTCTTTCTAAAAGCCCTCTTACCATCACATTTTTTAATATATTTGCTGTTTTATAAAATGAAAATTCCCTGGAAGTTAATTATAAATTGCGCAATTTTATAAAACGGTTAATTCAATTATTTCCTAGTCACTCGATTAAATTTAGTAGTCTGATTGATCAAATTACTTCTTTCAACAAATTTTAGGTTCACTTTATTTTAACCACTGTTTTTATTGGCCATTCGTAGTTTACGAATTTTTGCATGAATTAGTGAAGCATGAGGGAAACTATGCATTGCATGTAAGGACAACCGCATTCTTCATAGTGGAGAGCGTTTCGTCCAGGGGGCGCAAAAAGCGAGTTGGGTGGCGTGAACAAATATTTTCCTTTGTTTTTGGTTAGCCTTTCCGTGAAGTTGAATCGTAATCTTTTCCAGGAAAATATAAAACATTAACTTCCTCCGGCTGGGAATTTCTACCACGCTTTTCATAGGTTGGACCGTTTTGAGCAGTTTTCACGATGTCATCTTTTAAATTGTGGATTTTCCTCGCCCTCTCCTGTGTGACAGTTCTGTTTGTTTATGTCAACAACGTGGAGGGCTGCAACGAAGCAGTCTGCGCCAGTATTGTCAGCAAGTGCATGATAACGCAGTCGTGCAAGTGCGATTTGAAAAACTGCTCCTGCTGCAAGGAGTGTTTCAGCTGCCTCGCCCACCTCTACACAGAATGCTGTTCGTGCGTCGGTAAGAAAAAACTCTTCTCTTCACCGACAGTTGAATTAGATTAGACTTCTATCTGCTTTTCAGAAATGTGCCCCAAGCCGAACTTGACAGTTAGCGCGCTAAGCAGGAAAAGCCATGTGGAAGATCTGCCCGAGCCTCTTCCCAATCTGTTCTTCGCCTTGACGAACGAACCCGACGGCCAGCAGAGGTGGAAGACGTTCACCTTCCCCGTTGACATAGACATCGCACATCTCAGGCCAAAATACGAAAAGGAAGTTAAGTACTTGACAAGTAAGTTAAATTCCATCATAAAACTTAATATATCAATTATACACTTACTATAAGAAATTTTATAAAGTGATTAGTCAATAGTAATATCACTAACACCTTCCTTCGATTGGCATTGAAACCATCTGTAAATTAAGGAAAAGTGAAAGAACAGAAAGGATACACTCCTGGCATGCCTTTGGATCCCAAACCAAAAACGGAACAGACTCTAGGCTATTTTGCTTTAACATCAATATTATATCCGGGTAAATATATCAGAATTATAGGAAAAAGTCAAAAATATAAAAATTTTCTTTTCAAATATCACACAGAATACAACACAAAATTGTAAACAAATAAACATTCATCGGTGAGAATTAATCCAGATATGTATTTAGTTGTCATAATTGACTGTATTACAGTACTGTAATAATACTTTTTATCTAAACGCGGCGAATGCGTTATTTGCCGAATGCCATGCAAATGTTTGCCTAATCCCGACTAGTGTGGATGGATGCTTGGCCATTCGCCGAACGACAACACCCAGTGTTCACATTTTTGTCGGTTTTCTTGTCCGCTTCAAAGAGGGCGAATATTCATGAAGTAACGCAAATCGTCCACACATTCGGGAGTCAACTAGTATCAAGTATATACCTTTAACCAACTCTCAACTGTTATCAAAATCAACACCAAGTGCATACTTCTATTTAATACAATTTATTTTTAATTATTAAACAATTGCTAACTAGTATAGATTGTTCATTTACACAATAACAGCAGATTTTTTTTTATATTAGGAATGGATTGGCCCAATGCGACAGTTTTAGTGTTCCTCAATGCTTGCGAAACAGATCCAGTAATTTGGAAAGCTTCTCTACAATTCATAAATTGTTTTATAAATGAAGTAATAATTAAAAATTTTAAAAATATATTAAATCTATTTCTTCAATTAGATTGTATTCACTGCACAAAATAGTAACCACAGCTACAGCAAATTTCACTTTTGTCTATCGCAATTTATAACTAAGTTGAGGACTTGCACGGCATTTGGCAATTGCATATACGCTGTTTCTGCAACAACTAGGAGGTTATTTAAACCCCACATGCTATTTGGTGAATGCCAAGATGAACATATTGAGACTTAAAAAATATCCGGTAGCACTTGGCATTCGGCAAATACCACATGTCTGGAGCCGGCTTAAGGTCTTGGTGAAGAGATGAAAAAGTCAGTGTCACTAGCGGAATTCTAACCCACGACCTTAAGCTCAAAACACTGTTCCTCTAACCGCATATGCTACTGTGACTTCGTTCCACTTCTCTCTTGTGGCGCTAGATATAAAATTTTGTACCTTATATAATAAGTATAATTAATTTAAATAATTAATACTCAATTGTAACTTTTTCATGTTTTCCTTCAATTACTTCTATGTACAGGGTGTTACAGAGAAAGTGTGAAAATAATTTTTATAGTATATATACCACATCTGCAACAACTTGCAGTCCTTTCTATCTATTTTTTTGGTAGTTTTTCCATGGAATTGTTACTTACTTGGGAAAAATATATATAATGTATATACAAATTTTAGATTCAAACCACTGAATTTAAAACTGAACTGTATGCCTTTTCGTAAGGAATTCACAAACAAATATATGACAGTAAGATCAGGGGGAATGAGATCGCTACGAGATAACTCCTCTTCTACCAATCCACTTGGGATATTGTTGGTTCAACCACCACTTGTTGGGTCTAGGTATTTCAGTAGTAAACATTGCTGAAGATTTAAGCATCTGATAAACTTAGGACAAATTTGTCCACATGAGTAAGTCCCAGGAAAAAAAGAGCCATTGATGTGTGTCAGGCATTGTTTGACATTCTTCATTTTGAAGAATAGTTATGCTAATTAATGCTTGAAAACCCTTCAATAATTTTTTTAGTCAAAATATAAAACTTGAAAACCAAATTATCATCATTACCTGAGCCGTGATTGTTAATCTCATGTACATTTTTCAATAATTAATTTACAACTAGTCAACTACAGTCAGGAATGGTTATGGATATTCTTATACCGTTTCAAAGTTTAATAAATAAATGAAATTTTCTAATAGTTTGACAATCTCTAAGACAATGTTGTAAGTGCATACCTAATTATAGATAAGTATTAAATTTAAGCTTTGTGCTATTTTTCAATTTAAACATTAAGGTTTTTTTGTTGAAAATTATTTCAGATGAAAGTAGTGTAAAGGAAATTTAATGCTGAATCCAAAAATGTAGTAGCCCTGATGATAAATATTTGTGTTTTTCTCAAGTCAGGTAACATTTCTATGGAAAATATAACAAAAAATCGTAACTTATCAGGGCTGAAGGTAGGAATATGGACTTGCACTAGGAATGTCAGTAAGGCAGAATGGTTTTCAAAATTATCAGTCAAAAATTAATTTATTCAGATTTCCGTGAAAGTCACATTAAGCGGGGTAAGAATACAAAATATACCAGATAGACCAAACAAATAAGTTAGCAATTCTAATTTCCACAGATCAGAGTGGACCAAGTTGGTTCCTCTGTAAAATATCTTTTGAAGAAAGTCTAAAAAAAGTAAATCTTAAGAAAAAGGCAAATAATTCCCTAACAAATGTGTAAAAATTTTTGTTAAACATAACCATGTAAAGGATTGAGTGTCATACCACCTTCCTTTAACAATTTGGCCTTAAAAAGCAAACAAAAAAACAAAAAACATTAAAATAGTTGTACCAAGTGTATTTTCATATGGACATTTAATATATTTTTATTGTTTAAGTACAAATATGGGGGCAAGGTTTCGTCTTTGACACAGCGCTCATCACTGTAAGGTCAAGGTCCCGGGTTCGGAAAAAAAAAAAAAAACTAATAGAAGGATGAATTACTCTGATGTGAACTGACAGCATTGCTTACAACTAGGGGTTTAAAATGTATAGAAATATTTTCTTTTTTTTTTACAGAAAATGAAAAATTTGTTAAGAGTAGTGGTCAGGGAGTCACTTTTTAAAAATTAAAATTAATATAATTAATTGCATAATTCATATAAGAGATAATACTGCATTTGCACAAGATTGTGAACGCATGTCAGACTGTAACTGTGTCCTTTTATATTCATGGTTTTTGATGTTATTTAAGCATGTTTTGGCTTTCTGTTTTCTTCAAGAGGAACTTTGTTCCATCCTTCTAAACTATAAATAAATTAATGTTTTTTTTTTTAATTTTGTTAAGGAACAGAATGTGTTTATCTTGTTTAACATACTTAAGCTTGGGTGATAAGATCTTTAGAGGTCGTATGTTGCATTTGTCTAACAGTATTTCATCCTTTGTTTTAATAGTTCATGGCATAATGACAATTGCGCTAAGAATATAATGAAAAACCAAAAAAAAAAAAAAAAGATGGGAACAGCTGGAATTTTGATCATGATTGTCGTTACTTGGAAGTACTTCAAGACTTCGTGCAGGTTCTGCCCCCATCCTTCCGATTTGTGTCAGTCCTAGTCCTTTTTGGTAAAATATGATACAGATGTTGAAAATATGAGTTCGACAATTGTTAACTCAATTTGCATTGGTCAATAATGTAGCATTTGTTTATTTGAAGTCTGCTGGCAACTCATTTGTATGGTGACAGCATTATCTTCAGAGAGAAGCACACTTTGAATGCTTACACTGAAAAAACAGTGATGAGATGATCAGATACTAGCCCATGGGAAAACACTTCTTTCAGATTATCAGTCCTTGCTTGGTTTCTTACTTCTTGTAAATATTCAGACTGCTCTGATCTTTGTAGGGTATGGCCTAGTGGTTGTTGCTAGGCACATGGTCCTATTTGGTCAAGTTTGTGATAGTTCTTCACATAAGGTGAAAATGAATGTTGACAGACCCAGTGCCAATTCAATATGAGTTTCCTGATGTAATTATTGACGTTTATGTTTTATTTCAAAATTTTTGATATGTTCTTTTATTTCACCAACAGTGAACAATGCACAAGAGGTAGATCCTCAGAAGGAAATCATGACGTTTAACTGCTCAGTCGCTTACATGACGCAGTGTGTTTCCTGGAATAAATGCAAAGCATCTTGTCAGTCTATGGGTGCAACATCATACAGATGGTTTCACGATGGGTGCTGCCAGTGTATAGGCGATAAATGTAACAACTATGGAATAAATGAAAGCAGGTAATTGTCATTCTGCATATATTAACGTACTGCATTTTGATTTTTAATTTTTTTAAATATTTTAAATAATTTTAGGTGTCTTGAATGCCCGTTAAAAGATGATAGAGAACTTCCAGATGAAGCAGAAGCTGATTACGGTGACGAGGATGATGAAGAGATGTCTATATAAAGTAAATTAACTTCTCAAATACTGTGTGGACACCGCCTTTGAGACTGACTCCATTTACGATATGTATATTGTGCCATTGTTTTTTTATTTCAATTTACTTGCTCTTAGACATTCCATCAGTACCGATGTTTTGAAGCAAGTGGTAAACTCAGAATGCCAACAGATACAAATATCAATCGCTTATATAAGTCTTGTTAATAACACTTTAATGGTCTTATTTTTTCAAGTGGGTTTTATTATTATGACTAACATTTAGTTTGTATAATTTATGTAGGCTCTCTATTTTAGTAATAATTTTATTTTTCATTTGTTATAAATGAATTAAAGGAATCATTTGGAAGTTGCACTAATTCCAAAGTTACCATTTATGAAATACTTAATATTGTAAGTAAAGTTGTTGGGGAAGTAGGAGTAGTTCGGTCTGATGCAATGAAATATAATTGGACATCAAACTTAAAATTCCGTCCATTATATTTTATTTTTAAATTGTGCCTTAAATTATTTTTATTTATAGCAATTGCATTTGTTATCAATGAAACCCACCGACTTGATTTTTTTTTTTTTTCATATAAAAACAAAAGTTTATATTTATCTTTGTAAATAATATACATCACAATAATTCTAATGTGTGTGAGATTTTGTTACTGTTTGCAATGAACTCGTGACAAAAATAAATTATGAAATACCCTTGATATTATAAATGTTTAAATGCCCTTTTTTCTCTTACTTTTTAATAAACCCTTTATATCTCCTTGTATGAATACTATGGAATTCTTACTGAAGCATTCTGCAATATTGCGAGGGAGGAGGCTGTGAAAGAATTTTTTAAAATTTTTATTCAACTTTTATTTATATCATTTGTACTTCCATCAACCACTTAAACTTTCAACAATTGCAAAAATCACAATTAAAAATTATTGGTTTTTACTTCATGGAATGAGCATATCTGAGATCGAAATTTTGAATTATTCAAAATAATTTAAAGGAAGGAATAATTCTTTTAAAAATAACTAATCTTCTTCCTTATTTATGTTATTACTTAATAATCATAAAACACTAGTTTAAAGCTATTTTACAATTATTTACATAGATTTTCCATTTTTTTTATAACACTTATTTTTTTGTTTTTCTTTTTTTGGCTTGGGTTTCCTTTTTCGTTATTTTCTTTTTATAATGTTAAGTTTCCCTCTCAATATATTTCACACTTTTTTTTGCACCTCTTTAGTGATAATTTGCTTGTTTTTTCAATTTTTTTTTTCAAAGATAGTTTCATTGGGATACTGTAAATTCAGTTAGAAAAAACATTATACATCGTCGTCGACTCCTGGAACCTTCCAGTGGAGAGACTTTCCGACAGAATACATCTCTTCAAGACTCAATTTCAAAATGCCTTGGCTTTCGAGCTGGAGATACTTTTTGTACAACTGAAGTGCAGCCCTAGCATCTTCTATTGAATCATGTGTACCAGCTTGAATTTTAATGCCTAAAAAAATTGTAACGTTTAGCGACTATTAACATTATGGCTAAATAAATTGAACTTACCTATAAAATGCCAGGCTAAAAACCTCAATGAAACCATTCTTTGATGAGGAAGATAAAACAACTGAACTGTATCGATGACTTGTTCTGCTGGAACGACAACATTTATCACCCTGAAATGAATAAATGTTGTTAAACAAATGATAAAGACAGCTTTTATTACTATTATTATTTTAATATATTGTGGATATCAGGAACTGGAGGTTTCCTTGAGCACGTTACAATCTATTGTATTCAATAACATACTGGTGTTATTCTATCAAAGGAGCTCGTTTTCAAAGGGGGATCGGGATCGAATTCAGTCTCGATGTTAAGATACTAGACCACTGATAAGTGCCATGTCAAAATTCATGGGTCAGAAAAAAAGAATGCAACATGAGGAATCAAACCCACGACAGCGGTTCTAGCCAAACTACATACAAAGTTTTAAATTTTAACCATTCAAATTTTTTTTTTAAACATTTACCTGAAATCATTGTTCAGGCCATGACCAACAAACACAACACCATTATCTATTAAATATCTTATTTTAGAGTAAGTTGATTTCAACGTTGTTAGGTTCTTAGAACTGCATGTGGCGTCCAGATCACCAGGTTTAATACCTGAAAAAATAAATTATTAGAAATCACTGAAAGGCTGTTTAAAGAAACAATAAAATGTATTAAATATGCTACCAGAAAATTTGGTGAGATAATCGAAAACTTGTTCTTGTGTTGAAATGTAATCGTCTATAAACGCTGTTCCCTCCAATGGGCCTTGCCTGAAAATTTATAATTATTAATTCAATAATACTAAACTTACGACAGTGTCAACCCTAAATTATGCTGATAAATAGGATTTGAGAGAGAAGATTTCAGAGTGAGTACTAACCCTCTAACACAAGATATTCTTGCTACAGACATATGGGAGGGTTTCACTGTAGCTAATTTTCCATCACTTCTAAGTTCAGATTCTTCTTGATTTAAGGTTACAAACTCTGCATCGATTGCAACAAGATCCCCTGAAATTAAAAAATAAATCTCTAGTACAAAATTCTTATTTATAAATTATGCTATTGTTTAATTTTAACACACCTTTTTTTGGAATTTCTTGTGGGGACAAAGGAATGATAGTGGCACACTTTGGCACATTTATTAATACGTCTGGACTAATTGGAATTTGAACTACCATGCTGGAAGAAGGGTAGTCCGTCCTTTGTTTGAAATAGAAGACACAAGGGATTTTCCAATCCATTGAAAACCAGACAGCTTCTTGATACGGCACTGGAGTTATACTAGAAACAAAATATTATATTTTAAAAAATAAATAAATAAAAATAAAGCAAAAGTTGAAACCTTACCTAAAGTCATTGAAAATATACCACTGAGGGTTTTGGGGTTCACCATTTCGTTTAGGCTCATTACAAATATTAACTATGGAGACAATATTTTTCCTCTCATCATTAATGAAACAAACAACGCCATAAAGGTCATAAGTGCAAATAAGTTTTTCTTGGAATTCGTCAGGATTTTCCTGCTTAACTTCCTCTCCGTGTTTGGTGACACGGACTTCACCTGTCACTGACAAGTGCATATCGAGGCACATTGGCACCCAGGAATTGTTCTGGTACAGGTGAGATGCAAGAGTACCTCCTAGTTCTGAAGAAAAAAGCTTTTTCATGAATTTCACTACATTTTGAATGAATTAAACCAAATTACCAGTTGTTTGTTGTGGATGTTTGAATCTGCAACCGATCCTAGTGCAAGATGATCCATATCTGCACTGCTTACCACTGCTGGTATTGACGATAGTGGTTCTCATATCACCGGACCCTTGGAGAACTTTCATAACGACTGCATCCATTTGCTCTTTCCAGAATTTTTTGTCATTTTCGTTATTGTTGCCACAGTTGACAGAGAGAATCGGAGGTAGGGTCTTTACTTTCCGCTCTTGTAGTGTAGGTTGAAATTTATGACATGGCTCGCACCAAGCTGGTGTCACTTGTGATCCGCCGACAGAACCTTCGATAATCTCAGCAAAACTAACATCCCTGCTCTCACCTGGTAAATATTTCAGCGGGATTAATTAAAATTATATTAATCAATTTCAACCATTTTCATACCTCTTTGATTATTATAAATTAAATTATGAACCAGCAGAGTCGCATCTTTACTACTTTTGTTGTTACACTTCAAACAAGTAAATATGTGTGTTTGCTTGCTACCAAAGAGTCGGCTAACCTCAGTTTCACCCTTTGTTGTATCTTCAACCAGTTCTTCTAAAATTTAACACATAATTTATATTGCTTATAAATAATTTTTGTTATTTAATATTAAGGGTACAATATTGATTGAACTTGCAAATGCATAACGTATTATTATTATAAAGCATACCTGTTAATTCTGGCTTCACTTTTCTTTTTCTTTGGTTCTGAAGTTCAATCGAAGGGAAATCTGTATCCCTGTACACAAACGTCGGTGTTTTCGTTTCCTTACGTTTATATTCGAGTAATTCAGAATGCATTTGGTGAAGTATAAACCTATTCCAACTCTGTAATAAAATAGTCAAACGTTATGACGAAATAGGTAGACATTTGTTGTTCGGTGAAATAAAAACTCTTACCGACTGACCTGAATTAATAGCACGAGATTAGCGTCATGCACTGAACTGTCTGATAAAATGAGTCGCAGTGCTGACGCTTCTTTCGCTGACCTCAAAGCTCTGAGAAGGTTACCAGAATGACAAGGAGCACCACTTCCCAACATGTGAAACAAAAATCCTAATTCACAGCAGACACAAAATTCACTGCAACATTGATGACACAACATCACACTTCTCAGACTCTCAGTAAAATATAGAAGCTGTAAAATATTTATGTCTAGTTAGTCTTCTAGAGAAAATAAAACAATTTATATAAGTGTAATATTTACCTGAATCATAGAATTACAATATGAATTAGGTAATGTTGCTTCCAAACCACTCAGACCAGATTTATTGAATTGTTCCAGTTCTGCATCATCAATACCAGCTTTTGAATATTTAATATCAGGTTTTCTATACCGTTTTGGAATAGCAACAAAGCCTGAGCCTTCTTCTGAGTTTCCAATTCGGCTCCCTTCTAAGCCTCTCCTTACTCCACCACCATATATCTCAGCAACCTTAAATAAAGCAATTAATTGTACTTTGAAAGAGTGCCAAATATAAACGAGACTGATTTTCTTAAAAATGCCACAGGGGACCTGAAAGGAGTTGATGTGCAAGTGAATTGTACCATTTGAGAAAAGGGAGAATTGTCCACACCTCTCCCAGGTCCCCTTAATATCAAAATAATCAAAATAATATCAAGTGAAAGAAGTGCATGTCCCCATGAAGCCAGATTATTATCCAATTTTTGGTTCCAAGAAAGGGGTGAATCTAACCAAAATATTTGGGCAATTAAAGGCACAGTACAGGTACAGTCTGTCAAGAACTGCTTAGCATAAAAAATTTCTGGATGGCGCGAAAATGTTTCTCCATACAAGAATGACCGAGGTCAAAAATGAGGTGGCTTTTCATATTTTTTCCATGATCGATGCACAATGTTGCTGTGAATTTTGAATGGTGGAAAATTGTCATTTCGAAGGAAAAGAAAAAGACCAAAAGTGTCATTCTTCTACATGACAATGCTAGGCCTTATATGGCAAACACTGTGAAGCAAAAATAGGATGGGAAATGTTAGAACATCTATTCTATAAGCCAGACTTTCATTTTTTTAGCACACAAAGGACAGCATTTTTATGCAACAATGAAGCAGCGTAGGATTTGTGCTCCAATGATTGCGAGAACCCAATTGATTTTATGATGATGCATTTAAAAAAACTCCCAATCTGATAAGAAAAATGTATTTCTAGAGAATATACAGAAAAACAATATATTTTTGCAAGCTTAATTAAATAAGTTAAAACATGTTTTGGAAAGAGACCCATTGAGAATTTGTGTTGTTTTACATTATATTTTATATTACTGATATAAGTTTTTTTTGTTTTTAAACAAGGGTTTGCAACAGCAGAGGTCATATAAGCCCTCAGGGTGCCGGTGTTTTTGAAAAAAAGCCCATTTGCAAGTATGTCGGGTTCAAATTTTCAAAACGGCTGGATTTGAACCCGGGACCTTAACCTTACAGTGATGAGCACCGTGTCAAGGACGAAACCTTGCGGCCACCGATGCCCCCCCCCCCCTATAAGTACTGTTAAATGTCCACAAGTATATCGAATGAATGTTTATTAGCATGAAAAAAAAAACCCTTAAACCACAGTTTTTTCAGAAAAATGCAAAAAAATTCCTATACAATGTAAAACCATCCACTGGCTTCATTAGAACAAGAATTATGAAAGAAGAAAAAGCATACATGCTTGGGCAGATTTGAGCTTATATAAATCAGTAACATATAAGCAATTTAGTATGTATTTTATTATTAGGATATTAATTTATTTAAAGTAAAACAGAAATGTGCCCATCGACATATTAGAAAAGTGACTTTCCTAACATTGAGTTATTCTTAGGTCTAACAGACTACTATTATTATCAAAATTTATTGGATTGTTTTATTACTCAAAAGATAATTAAATTGAATATACACGATGGTTAATAGAAAAGTCAGAGAATAATTAAGCATTTGCCACTTACTTGATTTCTACGACGTGTGTTTGGGTTTGGAGCATATCCTACAGTGCCTTGCATTTTCATTGTCCTTAAAATTTCTGGATCGATAGGAGGAGTACGCCTGAGAAAAATTAATATAAATTAGTGAAACCGGATAAAATGATAATAAATAAGTAAAAAGTAGATTAAATACCGATATCTTCTTTTAACAAACTGCTCAGGCCAATTTGACAGCAGAGGACTGCAAGTGATTGGAAGAGGGATGGCTGCATATACTGCCATCGGATCGTCTACATCGACCGGGGTTTCATATGTTTCTGCGGTGTCTGCGAATTCCGTCGGACGTGAGAAAGGATTATAAACAGGTGTGTGAACTGAAGTCATTAAATGCAAGGAGCCTCCAGTTTCCCCGATGCAAACTGCTTGGCTCGAAGAGGAAACGTCAAGAGCTGTGACTATTGCAGCACCGTCACAGTTTACCTGCCAGTGAATAGAAAGCCATTATAATTTTATTCTTTCAAACGGATAAACGCAAATCTCTTACCTGATATAATGTTAAATCTGGTTCAGACAATGCAACTGTTTCAACAAATTGTAACTGTCCTGTCGGTGAAGCCACAGCTAATCTTGAGGAATACGATGGCATGAATTTCAGTAGTAGCGGATCTATTAGAACATTTATTGGTGCAACTGGTCTAAGCATCCTCAAATCATATGCCAAGAGGAGAGGATCTACCACCAACGAACCATTCCTGAAATAATGAAAGCACTTATTTCTCAATTTTTAAACTAAGCATTAAAACATAGTTATCTGTTACTCACATATCCCACCAAGACATTGTAAAAGTTAAAAAACTAGTCTAATGTAAAATAAAAAATGTAGGTTTCAAAAGGTCTATGCAATGCCAAAGTAATAAACTAAATTTTAATAAGAGGGTCAAAACAAATGGCACTGAAGAAAAGAAGGTGAACACTTTAAATTAGTTTTAGATTAGAATTTTTGATTTACAACAATCTTTTATCAACTTTATACTAAAAGGCCTAAATTTAAGAGAGATTTTTGTCCCTAAGCACAAATAAAAAGCAAACCAAAGGTTGAAGGTAGATTATCTAGTTAGCATTGTTTACTAAGGCAAACGGACTAATTTTTATATTGAACTATATTATATTAATAGGCTTTTACTTTACTTGATAATATGCATTAACACATTTTACATAAAGAATGTTAAATTCTAATAAATACTACAAATAAATTTCCATTTTATACGATAATGTATTTAAAATATGACCTTTTCATTATTATTTCAAAATATATCTTAAAAATTGTAATTATAAATATAAAATACTTCAACTGACCTATTTGAAAATCCACAAGTAACTAAGAGGTTGCCGTGAACATCAAAGTCTGAAAGTGAACCTGAATGTGATTCAATTGAATGCTCTATTTTCAGCGAAATAGGATCCCTTAAATCTATTTTGCCTGAGGGATCTCCACAGCACAGGTAGTGGGATTGCTGGCGCATTATTGCACACCCACCTTCGCCAACATCTATCTAACACAATAAATTTTCTGAATACAAATACAAAGAACAAACGAGACTGAAGATGGGTACAAAGGTAGAAATCTCACCAGTTGCACTTCCCTTCCTTCGGCAAGGTTAAGTTCGATTATATTTGAAGTATGCCCTCCAATAAGAAAGGAATCAGGGATATGTTTTAAATTGATCAAACACTGCATTTCTTCCATGTTCGCTGAACTGAAACAAGTATGTTAACAGATTTAGAGAAAAAAATTTCTCAAATAAAATAAAAATACAAACTCAAATTTTACCTGTATGTGTAGATAGGGAGACCTCTCCGCATCTGATACCGCAATGATGTTGGGCTGAGAGCAAGGATTCCCCCTTCTATAGGATGAATGCATCGAATTTCATCAGTCATATGAACTTGAAAGGATGTGTATTTTTGCATATCTGGGCCATAGTAAGATGTGATATGCCCCTATGAGACAAAAAATATATTAAGCATAAAAATAATAAAGTATAGTTTAAAAAGATTTACCCCCTGATTCCCCATCCAAATAAGCTCCTCGATGGTGTCAAATGCAACAGCACTAACACCAAAGTTATCACCTCCATCTACCAAGATTGTTCCTCTCTCATGGAACTCTGCATCGTACTCATTGGTGAAGGGTTCACTCACAGAAACAAAACTTTCATCTCCCAATGCAAAACCTCCATCTTCATCATAAACTACATAAAATAGTCAATTAATTTAAAATATATTTAAGATTAACTGTTTTTTTAAAATAAATTTTCACAACCCATTAGTCAAAATCTCAGAAGGTCAAAATTTAGTAGGTACTCTATAAAGCACTTTTTCAGGAAAGAAAAAACTCCAAAATTGTAAACATTTTTCCAAACTAAACATTTTTAGTAAAGGTGTATGTATACAAAAATAACTTCAAGGTTGAAGGGTCGACTACCTTAGACATGCTACATTAGCAGTTATCAAACCCAAAAAATAAACAATTCTATTCACAGTTCTTAAATTGTAAAGTAATTTAATGATTTGTCAAATTGCTACTGTTGTTATTTGTGTTTGTTATAATATTGTATTATATTTTTTCGCAACAGACTCTCATTATCTGCAGGGGGCCAAGCATCTTAGCAAACAACAAAAATAAACCCAACAAGGTAAGAATGCAGATTTTGCAAAGAAATAGGGCGATATCAACATAAACAAATTGTAGCACCTTATTTGCCTGCAGGTAGAAGATTGTTTTGGGGATGTACAACTTAATGGTTCAAGAAATTCAACCAAATGTGTCGATAAAACTGAAACTATGTGTAAGTAAGTAAATAAATAAGAGAAAGCTAACACAGGACATGGAGTAGAAAGCAACAAGAATGCAGATACCCTTGCAAGAAAAGGGGCTGCTAATATGAACCAAGCTCTTCTGTGGCATAGGAATCCATACTATCAATGAGCACCTCAGACAAAAAGGACAAACAGGAAATAAGGGAACAATGGAACTGACTCATTGTACACAAACAATCCAAGAACCTCCAAATAAACTTTGGAAGGAAAGAAACAACAGAGTGTATAAATTATTCAGATAACAGAATGTATAAAAGGAAGCAGAAATGCACACACACACTAAACAAACCTGAACCAACGAAAGATAACCAACCGCTTCGTTGTTGTGATTTGCTTAGAGTGCATAGGCAGAGCAAACAAAGCGGTAGGCTTGGTCATGGTTCAGATTGCTGGCAGAACTTCAAAAGATCATTCATTGGTTCATTCTTTTATGATGAAAAATGATGGAATATGGAGGGGAATAATAATACTGCACTAAAACTGAAGAATTTTATTACGAATATGAATATTTAAGAGATGAACTGTGAATATAAAAAAAATTGAAAAGATAAGATGCTTGAAAGAAAATGAGTGAGAAAAGGTAGTGTGAATGATGTGGAAAAAATGCAATCTTTATTTGTCGTGAAAGACAAAGAGAAGATAGCAAAACTGGACATAGTTGGTGCTGATGAAGTCGATAAACCTACACGGTTTGCTTTAAGCAGTATCGGCTTCCTGGCTTCCACAATATTACATGCAAATGTTTAATTAGTACCCAAATAATACAAAAACTACAGCAACTTCGACGAGGTTTTATATCCAGGCCCTTCAGCCTATATATATTTATATATATATATATATATATTTTTTTTTTTTTTTTTTTTAAAATCTAGCACCTTTACAGAATTCTTAGCAGGACATTGCAGACTAAGTGAACATCTGCAGACGATTAGCATAACCCAACAAAATAATTGCAGATTTTGCAAACAAACAGAGGAGACACCAACACACCTAATAACAAATTGTGATGGCCCATTTGCCAGTAGGAGGAAGTTTTTTAGGATGTACTACACTTACTATTTTTTTATTGAAGAAATTACTAAATTAACTTTCCCTAATTGATTTCTGTCTTACAAATAAGATCTAAACCATGAGTTTTCGATAAGGAGACAAGGAACAATTTTATCAATACCTTGGCCAAATCTGAGTATATTGTGTCACACCTATTGCGAATGGCTGCCTAGTTTTGAAAAAGATTTACTGTTGTTGAACAAGAAGGTCATGGGAAGCATGTTGTTCAGGTCTGGTAGTATGTAAGGATTTAGTAAAGGACTGACACCTGGGGTGTAGTGACCGCGATAGTTTAGCCTTGACATGGTAAAGGTCCCAGGTTGGAATCCAGTGGTCCTACATTTGCACCCGACATACAAACGTTAGGACGTACAATGTAGAAACAATTCAACCACTGAAACTGGGCCAATCAAGGGAATTGATGAACCAGGACTCACTGGTGTGCTGCAAGCACAGGAGTCCAGAAGTCATGTTGAATGATACATCTACACCTACATAGTACTGTAGTCTAAAGTGCTTAAATTTTGAGTCAGTTTTGTCAGAAAACGTTTGAATTGAGAATGTATATTTAGTACAAACCGATCGGGCTAACGTCGAGGGCAGTTTTCTTGAGAGGACCGCTTCTCATTAACTGGGGTTCCATTAGGGAAGAGGATCGGCCGGACTCATTCGTTGGCAAATCTATCTTTTTAGTCATTTAAGAGGGTCGAGTCCTTCAAAGCGAAAGGACGAAAAAAGGAAATGTTTAAATAGCAAATGGATATTTGTGATTTGAATTGCGTGAATTGCGAGATAAACAATTGAAACAAGAAAATAAAAACTTTTTCATATCTCGAACCCAAATATTTTTAAATTTAAGGCATTTTTTTGTAAACATATGGAAGTGTCAATGACAGTATGCTTTAATATTCTTTCAAAGCTGCTTACGGAGGATTTCTTCTTGGCCTTCAAAAGGCAAATTGGTCGCGTTCATGTCCAAATTCCCGTCCAGGCTCATATCGGCGTTCAAATCCATCACAGTCCGGCGGAAAAAAAAAGACACGGCAACAACTCAAGTAGAGGGACGAACGTGAGCCGACTAATATACCGACATAACTGGCTTTGTTGACATGTAGTTGCTTCTATCCACTGACACCTTCACCAGGTAGACATTGTTTACTAAATAACCAGAAACTCTCCGTCGCGAAGACCCTACCACTTCATCCCCTTCTACATCTAACAGTAAACACCTAGACTCACATGATCGCAGAAGATCGAAAAAGGATTGATATTATGTATTTTCAACATAAAATTTAAAACAGCTAAAATATTCAGACTCTTAGACCATTTTCATGGTTTAATATTTTATTTTTAATTGATGTTATTTTTCATTTTGTACAGTTTTGAAAAGAATTATTTTCTCTCATTATCGTCAACATTAACGGCGATTCGAGAAACAAACTCCTATAAATTGTTTTCTGCTGTAAATAAAATAAAAATAAAAATATATAATACAAAAATAATTGTTGAACGTTACATTACTTTTATTTATTTGTAACTTTTAAAAAAAATCATCACGCTGTAATTAGAAGTAGGTTACGGTTTACCGGATGGATGGTTAATCCTTATCGTGAGTTGTTGGCTTCATGTAGTTTCTTGTCGAATTCTTTTTACCGGATCGCCCTGAAATGACTTCAAGTTCAAACTCTTTGAAAAGACAGAAGGACCACGGACGGAGATCTCCCGAAAAAGCTCCGAACACGGCTAAAAAAGCTGTATTCGTGAGCAGCAATTCTTTGCCAGAAGGGACTCCAGTAGTCAAAGGTAAATCGGGGAATTATTCCAACCGATTCTGTCACGCTTGCACTGATGATCGATGTTTTATATTTACAGCCACTGACAGTATTGATTTTAAAAAAATTACACAATTTAACAAGTCTCCCAACTGGTCAGTATACATTATTTCACTGTACATACATTGTAGGAAATTATATCATAAAGTTAATGTTTGTGTATAGAACATTATGACACCATGTTATCAAAATGACGTGATTAAGTTGCCATATTTTCAACTCAAAGTAATCCATAAATCTACTACATCAAACCTCTCTCTTCAATCTGCAATAATCGATGTTACAAATTATAAATACATTTGTCTACAACTGTATATACCAGAAGTCTTTGAATCTCTGATTTTAAAGACTATCAGTCCTTGCAGTCATACTTATGTAGCCCCAGGGTCCAGGAAAGAGGCGACTGACTAAATACTGCGCTCTGGTTCTAAAACTTTATTCTACAACTATGCGATCTATGATTAATGACAAACTACTATGCGATTAATCTCGGCAAAGAGGGGAAACTGGATAGAACGGCTAGGGGGCCTATCAAGGATTTATTTGCGCCACCACTCCGATCAACACAGGTACTCACCAATAAATCCTGCAACGAGGAGCGTCCACCACATTACACTGCTTTTCTTCGACTTTTCCTCTCTGGCTGCTCCGCGTCTACTTACAATTTATTATTAATTCTATTTAAAAATAATACCCATCACCGGTTACACTTATGATACTATTTCAACTACAAGGTCATATCAACCCTCGGAGTGCTGGTGTTTTTGATGAAAAACCCATTTGTAAGTAGATGTATTAGCCGAGGTGTGTAATATTAAGAGCCCTTTAAGGGTTATTGTATGCCCACTTTTTGTGGGGTGAGCAGTGAATTCTATTTCATCAAGGAATTTGATTAGCAGACCTAGTTTGAGAGGTTGAATTCCCTCTATGATCACATTATATGTCCCAACATTTGTAAGTATGTCAGGTACAAATGCCACCGGATTCAAGCCCAAAACCCTTACCTTACAATGATGAGTGCCATATCAAGCCTAATCTTCTTTTTCAAGATTACACAACCAATGCCCTATCTATTCATCAACAGGTGTTACACAATAAACTTAGATTTTGCCAAGGCATTGATGAAGTTTTTCATTGTCTCCTTATCTGAAAATTCACGGTTTGGCTCTTATTTTAAAGTTAGAAATAAATTTAAGAAACTTAATTTAGTAATTCCCAAAAATATAATAGTGTCTTCTGGTGTACCTTTGTTATTCAGCCCATTTCTTTTCGAAGTATTTATTACAGTAATCTCTTAACATCTGCAGGTGTTTGATTTCAGAAAACTGGATGAATGTTAAATCCGCAAATGCTGTCTATTTTATTCAGATATCGTGAGATGCGGTCTAGTGTGATGTAGGTATCAGAAAAACATTTTCTTTATCGTGCCAACGTTTCAATCTTTTATTGAGCCCTGAAGATGATCTCAATAAAAGATCGAAACATTGGCATGATAAAGAAAATGTTTTTCTGATACCTACATCACACTAGACCGCATCTCACGATATCTGAATAATTATCCGTTAACGGTCACTAATCTCTACACACTGTCTATTTTGCTATGCTGTAAGGAGGATTACATTCCATGATGGCAAAAAATGAGATACAATTTAGAAAAAAAAAATAGTCAAAATAAAGTTATAGAAGATATAAAATGTTTGAACATGTTAATTGTTTGAATTTTTTGATATATAAGGAAAGAAATAATTTATTTCTTTAAGAACTTGAAGCGGCCTTGACATCCCTTTTAAGCTTAAAGATTTAAAGATGGGTCAAAATTCATTGCTTTGTTAATAAAATTGGCCCCTCAAAGTTACAATTTCCTTGAGCTATTTTGAAGGAAAGCTGTGGTCTGCTTAAAAAATGTTGAGTCCAAAAATTTTATTCTTTCACCAAGGGTCAGGATGGTTTTTTACCATTTTGGAAGAGGAGGCACTTTGCAACATAACTTCCACGAGGGAATAAACAAACTGAGAAGAGAGAAGGAACAGTATGTTGAAAACAGGCAAAAGTTTTTGAGAATCAATTAGAGACTCTGATCTATTTTTTAAAGAGTTATTTTTGATATGAAATAAAATTGTTTATATGCATTTTTTTCTGTGAAGAAAGAACTTACGCATATGTCAAGACTTTCCTCATTTTTTGATTTGTGAATTGTGAAAATCGTTAATGTTAAGGGATTATTGTATTGATATTTCTCCTTGATTTTACTCGGTTAATTTCTCCTTTGCTGATAACTAGAAGGTCTATACCGCTATAACTTTCATTCATGATGCTAAATTTCTGCAAAAATATAGAAATAATCTTGTTGAGTGGTGTTCATGTAATGGCATGCAACTGAATATTTAAATAAGTGTAAGCAATAGGCTTGGACATAGTGTTGTCTTCTACAATTGTGCCATACAAGACATCTAATTTGACAGACAGACTACCATTAAAGACCTTACAATCACATACTGTAACAACCTGATATTTAACATACATTGCACCCCAATAATTAATGAGGCAAATCAATTTTTAGGTTTCTTATATATAACTACAAACAATTTTCAGCATGCAGGAACAGTGGTAGCTCTTCCCAATTTAGGAATGCTGTTTAGTCATTTGGTCACCACATCAGGCATTAATAAGTAATTAGATAGAAAACACAGTGACGATTTATTTGCCCTCTGATCTGGAAAATATTTTGATACACCATAACCACTTATTATGGAATCCCTGCGGATTCTGCTAAACATAAATGACAAAATAATAACATGACATTTTCTTACAAACTCTTAAATAATACATTTTACTGTTTACAATTAATCAATTGGATACATTCCAAGTGTAACCCCACAAAAATAATATTTTCAAAATCGGAATATAAAACAAATTATTTAAAATGTAGTCTGATTCATTGACTCATGTAATAAACTTCCTTTACATTGTGACACTTTTTATCTTCAATTTATACATTTGTTTAAAATTATCGATCATGACAATTGCGTGCATAAAGATTATATCACTCAGGAAAGTATGCACCATGAAACAAATGATAAAAAAATTATTAGGAGCCTAAAAGTGATAAATTAGAATTCCTCAGTTGAAAGTAAAAACTAAACTTAATTAGCAGTTGATAAAACATATATAAATAATAATTATTGTTTTAATATGTTTTATGTGTGTACATATTTACAAAGTATACAAAATAACATTTTTGTTTTTTTATTACAATAAAGGTTTTTTTTTTAATTTGTTTTGTTAGTTAAAACTGCAAAAAGTAGAACTTAAAACTTTTTATCTACCTACCAAAGGAAAATTTGCAGTATGTCCTAGTGGGATTAGAAAGTTACTTGCGCTAGGGTTACGAAACAATGGTAAAAGAAGACAATGGGAAAATTTGAAAGGAATACAATATAACTTATAAATTCACAGGTAGAAGAAGAAGGGTTTTTAGGTAGATGAATAAGGTGGCAATTAAAGTCCTTTCAATTTGGATTGGAATTCTCTTCAATACTAGAAGTTTCTATAGCCATAATATACTAAATTTATTTTTATTGTTTATCATTACAAAGTATACAAAATATTATAACATGGCTATAGTTTTATTTACTAAATTATTTGTAAACTAAGAAATGAACATGTAATAATTAATTGTTAAGAGAAAAAGCTAAATAAAAAAATGGTGTTAGATTACAAAGCAAAACATTGTTACAAATGCCATTTACAGTTGTATCACACCACGTACCATTTGTAGTTCTATTCTGTTCTGCTGACTTTTTGTCCATTCAGTTCATTTACAGGGCCTGGGTGAATTTCAAAGCTTATGTGAATTGGAGAAAATTCTATCAATGTAAATAATATAAATTGAACCTCGTATTTCATAGTCACATAAAGTTTGTGCTGTTCTTGTTGTATCAAACTTTACGCGAGGATCAAATACATGGTTCAAAATTTATATTATTTACATCTGTATAGTATTTTTTACAAACAACGTGTTTTGTAATTTGCAGAGGCCCTGAAGATGACCTGAAAATTTCAAAATATGAGCAAAAATGAAAAAGGCGTCTTTCTCCAATAATTCATTCCTGACAATTCCACACAACTTTAACAAGCTATTGAACAACTGGTCGCTAAAAAAAGACACATATGCAACTCGGTAGACAGCATTGATTGTACTGGATGACAACTAGGCTACAGTACAGTAACTCTTCTTCCAGAGCTACTGTACTATAATGAACTGTTGCCCCCTTTTTGTAGGCAGTCAGGAATGCGTTTACATAATGCCTTTGGTGCAATTTTCCATAATTGTTCTCAGTTTTTCATTGGGATTCATTCTAGGAGGATGTGCTATATGGTTGCAGAATCGTTTTTCACAGTCAGGAGCTTCAGGCTCTTCATTTCTAGGACTTTGATATTTGTTTTGATTTGCCATATTTATGGATAAATTTCATCTTCATTTTTCTCATTATTGATATCGGAGTGTTCATCTTTCATGGGAAGAGAGCTAAAATCTTTTCAACAAGTTTTACTAAGTGTAATAGCAAATTGTCATAGTAAATATTCAAAGTACTTCTGAGTAAAGATGCATTGCAGAAAAAATTATAGAATTCCGAATTCTCTGTAGGCTTCGTATATATCATCTGAAGTGCGTCTATAAAAATGTCCACAAAAATAATAGTGACACCAGACCACACCTCATAATCTCCGAATAATCAGTAATTAATGGTCACTAAATACCACACAAAAATCTTTAAATGCTGAGTAGTAGAAAATATTAGCAAACAAAGAAGGAAATTTAAAATTGTGTGAGGTGATGAGTTGGTGTCTCAGAGACCAAAGTTGCAATAGCTCAAGTGGAAAAGTGCCACCAGGATACTGATCCAGGTGTTATTGGCTTGAGTCCAGCTCATGACACTAATTTTTTATCTCAGCCTCACAATTTCTATGTTGGTCCTTTTTTTCCATGATGTAGAAAAAAGAATAATAAAAATAAATTTCAAAATTTATTTTGAATATTTTGTGTATAATGTTTTCATAAGGGATGCAAGTGCTTTATTTATTTATTTTATATTTTTTTATATTATTTATTTTTTTAAATTACTAATTACAGGTTATGATTTCAACCAAGGAGTGGACTATGGAAAGTTGCTTGGATCATATTTCCATAATGGGTTCCAATCAACATATTTTGGACTCGCAGTTAAAGAAGTTCAAAAGATGGTAAGTGTTAGCTTTATTGTATGCTAAGCTCTATATAAATACAAAATAAATAATTTCACATTATTTTTAAATCAGATAAAATTGTACCAGTGTCAGTTAAAATAGATTATTTCAAATAGTTAATTATTAAAGTAATTACACAAAAATGGGTTTTTTACTTGCGATCTTTTCTCTAAACAGTTAGATTGTCGAAAAACACCTTTAACTTCTGATCAGGAGGACACCTTGGAAGATGATTCATTTATTGCTCGAAAATCTAATTGCACGATATTCCTTGGGTTTACTTCAAATATGGTGTCATCTGGAGTTAGAGATACTATTAGGTTAGTGGTTAAGTTTACTTGTTTGATATGAAATAATTTTTATTTTCAATTTTTTTATGTTAAAGATTTCTTGTGGAACACAAAATGGTCGACTGCCTTGTGACTACAGCTGGTGGCATTGAAGAAGACTTAATCAAGTGCCTAGCTCCAACATACTTAGGGGATTTCAATCTAGACGGAAGAGAATTGAGAGACAAAGGAATTAACCGTATAGGAAATCTTCTAGTTCCTAACGACAACTATTGCAAGTTTGAAGATTGGATCAATCCGAAATTAGACATATTCCTTGAGGAACAGAGGAAAAATGTAAGCACAATAATTATTGTGCAATTTTTAAAGTGGTCACGTATAATATTTATAACAGGGTACAATCTGGAGCCCGTCAAAAATGATAGAACGCCTTGGATTGGAAATCAATGATACCAGTTCTATTTGTTACTGGGCAGCTCGAAACCAAATTCCCATATTCAGTCCGGCTCTTACTGACGGCAGCCTCGGTGATATGATGTACTTTCATTCGTATCGCAATCCGGGACTGATTGTTGACATCCTTCAAGGTTTTTCTTTTATTCTTAGTTTTCTTATGTTCCAGACAAAAACTGGAACTTCTTGCATATTTTTGATTGCAATTGACTATTACTGTTCTTTTCAGACTTGAAAAGGTTAAATTCTATGGCAGTAAAGGCAGTTCACAGCGGAATGATCATATTAGGTGGTGGAGTTGTCAAGCATCATATCTGCAATGCAAATCTAATGGTAAGTTTTATAAAACTAAACCGAGATTTAATATATAACTATTTATACCAAAACCGGTTTTTAGTTAAGAGCTTTTTTCCTGATTAAATGTAATGTTTGTATTAAATAATTGTAAAATTGTAACGTGTGTACATTATATATCGTATTTTTTACAAATCCAGAGAGGTACCCATTATTTTCCACAAATATATTTCTTACACTTAGTACAAATTTTTATGATTTTATTTTCTTCAAAATACTTTGTTTGATAATTTGATATGTTTTACATTTATTATAATCTGACATAGAATTTATGTTGTTTTTGTATTTGTATTGTTATTTCTTTTCAGACTTCTTGATAACCAGCAGCAAGTTCTACTGCAGACTGGAGTAAAAAATCAATATATTTTCTCCTGTCATTTCGTTATATATATATATATATATATATATATATAT
>CM077111.1:19818999-19830917 GCA_039619505.1 Cimex hemipterus | reverse complement strand
AGAGAAAAATATATATATATATATATATATATATATATATATATCCAGACGTTTGTGCCGGTTAAATCGGGATATTAAAAAATACTTTCTTTTTTCTTTTTTTTAAAGTTGTTTAATAATTTGTTGGATTTGTGAAGTGCGGTCAAGAATGAGGTAGTTTAAAAAAACATTTTTTTCCTGACATTTTGACCTTTATTCAGGTCATCTTCAGGGCCTCGGTGAATACCAAAACAATGTCAATTGGAAAAATTACAAGAGATGTAAATATAAACTTTGAACCATGTATTTCACACTCATATAAAATGTGGTGCTGTACTTCTCATGTCTTATCGGTGTTGTGTGAAATACGAATTTGTATTCTGTTGTTTTTATATGATTGTGACATGGTGGGGGTGGAGTAAATCTGGGAAAATTTTTGGGTCATAGACTGAATTCTACTAAACTACCTTATTCGTGACTACTCACAAATCCAACAAATCATTAGAAAATACTCGGATAAGCTGTTGTCGAAACTGATTTTATACTATATTTTACGTACCATTACTACATTTGATATATTTTAGCTCATCGTTTGATCAATCACATTCACACCAAATTTAGTTTAGTTGTAATATGTAATGGTAAACTTTTATTTGATTTATTTTTTAACTTTTGCAGATGTATAGAGTAAAAGTCAAACTTCTGTTTTCTTTGGCTTACTTGTACAAATTGTAAGAGTACAATTATCCGGTTTGAAAATTTTTGTTGAAAAAGATTTCATATTACCTTTATTCTTCTTCATAAATATGGGCAATCTGTTTTGTTGGAGCGTATATTTCCAACTATGTAGTCCTTTTTGCTAGCAGCTTGGTTGCTAGAAATATGGTTATAAAAAAGTTTCTGTAGTGACATTTCTTCCACAACCATAAATGCTTCTATGAGTTTCAGTACAACATATTCAGCAAAAAGCAAAATATATACCAGCTACCAACAATAATTAGTTATTTACTTTCTTTCCACTAAAATTATAACAAATTGAAATTTTATACACTTGTTGAAATTTCAATTCACTTTTTGATTGAGCTTACTACGCAATAATCTTTGCAGAAGTGTAATTCATAATACATTGAATATGAATTAGTATTAGATTTGTAAAACCAATGCTCTTATATAGCAGTAAATATTTATCTCGGTGACATGCCTTGTCATAGTAGTAAATCAAAGTGGTAATGTGTTTATCAGATTTAACTAATAAAAATACAAATAAATGATGTTAAATAATTGTATATATTTAATTAAAAAAAAGTCACGAAGTCAAATGTGATAACATTTTGTATAAATTTTCTAATCGAAAGTTTACCACCGGTCACTGTACATTTAGTGTTAATTGATGAAACTAGCAGATATTAATTTTAAGCATTTTCTGTTAAAGAGAAATGGTGCTGACTTTGCTGTTTTTATCAACTCTGCTTCTGAATTTGATGGAAGTGACAGTGGCGCACGGCCAGATGAGGCAATCTCATGGGGGAAAATCAGGAAGACAGCATCACCCGTTAAAGTATAATTACATCCACTGCAATATTTGAAAATTAATTGTAATAACGATTTGAAAATTTTCGATATTTCACAGGTGTATGCAGAGGCAAGTCTTGTTTTTCCACTCTTAGTTGGGGAAACATTTGCAAAGGAGCATTTCAAGACAAAACCTTTGTAAATCTTTGTTTTAAGAAAACTTTTATACCACATTTGTTGTGTTTTTGCTTAAGTCCTGGGAATCCTTGCTGTTGGTTTTAAATAGAAAAAATCAAGCATAGCATTTATATTTTAGGCCCATTTTTACCTATGTTTTTTTTTTTTTTTTTTACTTTTTGGTCAAATACATGTACATCTAATAACAATAGGTCGAAAATAAAGCTTTCAGAATAGTAGGAAACTTTGCGAAGTGGAATAGGATTGTGCATCACTGTTCAATTAGCCCAACTATACCCTTTAATGTATTGATTGCAAGTACCCCTACTGATACATTTTTGCAAGTATTTGTTGCTATATTTTGGTGGAAAATCCTCTTTAACAAGCTCAACCTCTTTGCTGACAGATATGGGAAAATATCAATTAGGCTTTAAGAAAAATAAGTCCACAGTAGACCAGGTTAACTTTCATGTCACCATTTTATAGATTTTACAAGGTTTTATGACAGCTTAAGATAGTACGAGGCCATACAAGAAATGAAAATACTGCCCAAGTCTTTTTTTTAAATGATGGATGAGTTCCCACCTAAGCATGGCAGCTGTACACCTTATTGTACTATATCCATGGCTCCATATTTTTGGGGGAGGGTTCACAACACAAATGTGAACTTGAGCCCCTGTTGTACCAGTGTTCTTTCATAGAAGAAATTCATTTTTGAAGGGGGTTGGGACCAAATTCAGGGTCGCTGAGATCGGGTCTTGCTACTTCCATTGTAAAGTGCCATGTCAATATCTTTCAATTGCGGCTACCGGACCCCTTAGGCATCAGAAAAATTTCATAGGCGAACCTACAACCGAGGCATCAACGAGCCGAGTCTGACGCCTTAACCACTCTGCTACCGCAGCCCCCTGTTTAATATACCCTAGGAAAAGTAAAAAGAAATTCTGGCATCCAGACTTCTGGAACCACACCACATCCATACAGCTATTGTCCTATGTAGATGACGTAGACATAGCATACTCCTAGAACTAAAGGCTGCTTTCCTTGCTTTGAAGGAAGCTGCCTTAACCATGGGTCTTACCTCTAATGAGCAGACCAAATATAGGCTTTCTTAACGTGTGTAGAGATGTCTTCTTAACGTTTGCTTATGAATAAGAAAAATAGCAGTAACAGTTTAAGGATTTTTAATTATGTAAGTTTACACATGTTTACAAAGAAAAGGTTTATACTTTTATCAAAGTCATTAACTGGAAATATTTTGACTTATCAAAATATACAGAAAGCCGCTGAATTTTCCAGGAACACAAAAATCAGGCTGACGCCCTCATCCTCCCATTACTGACCTAAGCTTGTCAAACTTGGACTATACCCAGGACAGACGAAAAGGATCTCTTGATCCTTAAAAATAAAATAGATTTTTGGTGTCATGAAAGAGAGGGATGAATGGTGAAGATGAGCGAGTAAGGAGGTGTATGATCTGTACAAAGAAGTGAATGTTATAAATGTAATAAAGTTGAGAAGATTAAGCTGTGCCATGATGAAGAGGAGGTATATATTTTATAAATAAGAAAGGGTATCATAGAAAAGGAACATTGTGAATCATGACTATCTATAAACTGAGATTCTACCACTTATTACTCGGCATGCAATATCCAAACATGAAGGTTCAAAGGGCTTATTCTCACAAAGGGACAACTAGGATGGTTGATCATGGATTTCGACCAAACCTTAATTTTATATTCCAAAATATCATACAAGTATCCACCACTTCTTGTGCATAGGCTCTGGTTTCACACAAAAAAAAATTGAAAGCTGAAATTTTACGTTTTTAATATTTTTAATTCCTTGTTCTACTTGCAACCAAACAAATCAACTGTATGAATATATCATTTTTAATTTAGATTACAATAAAAATATAGAAAAAGCTACCAAATCATTGATTATTCTTATTTTTGTACACTTTATTCAAATTGAACTGGGCACATCTCACACTAGCATGGAACCAGAAATACGGTTGTGGCATTTTCCCATGGGTTCTAATGTTTCCAGGACAGAACCCCGGTACCTTCTTTCGTTCTATCAGTGTACCCGCAGACGTTTCCGTTCTCAATATAGGGGTCAATAGGGTGTTAAGTTCTATGTGTGGTGTTTAGTGACTCTTAATTAATGATTATTTGGAGATCGTGAGATGCAGGCTGGTGTGGTGAAGGTTCAGAAAAATATTTTCTTTATCATGCGTTTAAATCTTTATTGAGCTCATTTTCAGAGTCTGGGATTTATTTTTTAATTCATTATTCTGTACCGATTGGAATCCTTTTCAATACGAGATTTCTTTATGGACAAAAATACATTAAATTTATTTCTTCCTGTGCGAAGTAACTGAAACTTTGGTTTATTTTTTAAATTAATTGCAGACAGCAGGTTTTTTAAATTACTATTAAGTTTCAACAGATGTATTCTTATTGAAAAAACAAAACAAAAAAATGATGTTACCTATGATGAGAAAATCTGTTTTAATATTTCTTTTAAAGTTTGCACTTTGTTACAACGGAACTTCATTATATATTATTTAGTTCCCATTTTGTTCAATTTACCTAAACAATAATATAAAATCTGTTTTACAAATTTTACTTCAAAAAGTAAAACTTCCAAAATTATATAATATACAATAGCTTCGAATTATTTTGTGTGAAAAATTGGGTACCAAGAAATTAAATTCTTCAGAAATAAACTTAATTGAAAAATACCTTTGCATAAGATACCATAAGAAGAGACAAGTTAAGTATAGCTATTTTGATATCAGATCATGGTTATTAACAAAAAATGCACCTAATTTGTTTTTCTTTTTTTTATTCATATTAAATGTTACACCAGATGGGGAAGAGTTTTAACAGAAAATTATTTTTACATTTATCAATATTGTTTTATATAATCTGTGTGCAATAATCTATGGCTTCTAATCCCTTGAAGAATAATTAAATTTGAAATTACTCGAGGGCTGCAGCACCCGATATGATTTCAATGAGCTCCCTAGTGATGACAGATTGACGAGTCCTGTTGAAAGTAAGAGTGAGCTTTTCAATCATTTCACCAGCATTCTTGGAAGCATTGTCCATAGCTGTCATCCTTGAAGATTGCTCGCTGCAGGCTCCTTCCTTCATAGCGTAATACACGAGAGAAGCCGTTGAGAATTCGACATAGCTCTGAATTACATCGGCATCGAGAGAATCGTAGACGGACAATTTCGGAGCGCTGGAAACAGAAGCTTCGCTAAGGAGCGGTAGTTCAGTTGTAGTATAAGAGACTACAGATTTGAATTTGTTGAACACAATTTTGCCCGATGCGAAATTCTGCTTAGCAACTTCATTTGCGATGCGTGCGGCATCGAGGAAAGTCGGAGGCTTCCTTCCAACTTCATTGGCAACAACAGATATATTCTTGCCGAATAGACGCTGGAGTATGGCCCTGGATTTGTCTCCAACGCAGATCACCTTTGTGTTTGCAGGGTGTTCGCACAGTTCGTTCCTGATATGCCTGGCCACCTGGGTGTGGACGGCACCGCAGAGGCCCCTATCAGAGGTCATCGCGATAATTAGCTTGTCGGTTGTCTCTTCAGCAGGTGTAGCTTCGATTTTTTCGTAAAAAGACTTGGCGCCGTCTCCGTACGGGCGGGCTTGCTTCAAATCCCTTTCCGCCCTCGAATACTTGGCGGCGGACACCATTTTCATACTCTGGGTTATCTTCTGGATATTCTTGACGGACTTGAGCCTCATGGATATCGCCTTGAGGGTCGCCATACCACGTACCTGCTGTTGTCCGAATTGGACGGCGATAGGTCCCGCTTTTCCCAACATTTTCCTGTCGTTTTTATTATTACTAAGTCCTAAAGTGCAAACTTATCACTTTTCGCCCTAATTGGGAATCGAGGAACCTTCACAGCTGAGTCCGATTCCAGGTCGGTGCCAAGAAAAAAATCAGGTTGTCCAACATCACTTACTGAACCATTTAATTCATCATACTTTACAATAATATTATTCTTTTTTTATTGACTTAATAAAAATAACTTTCTATTTAGAACTGTTTTATTTTAAATATACGTTACGTTTAAATTTAAATTAATAACAAAACGTTTAACTTAAGCAAGTTAGAGAGGATGATGGTCCTTTCATATATCATTGTCTGGGGGGGGGCTTAAGATAAGCTTAATACGCTAATAAATTTTGTTGAAAGAAAATTGCATGGCAAAACTAGATTTGAACCTGGTGGGTAATTACGAAAATCGGACTTGACTTAACTTTACCCATTCTTTCCTTCTTAAATCCAGGTTGTACCAGAGCTACAACTTCTGTTACCTATATCTTCAGCCCCTGACGAATTACGATTGTT
Organism: Cimex hemipterus; assembly: GCA_039619505.1. Taxonomy (NCBI): domain Eukaryota; kingdom Metazoa; phylum Arthropoda; class Insecta; order Hemiptera; family Cimicidae; genus Cimex; species Cimex hemipterus. Next base: position 19,824,863 of record CM077111.1, on the reverse strand, counting down.
AGGCACTTACTTAGGATTTATAGTTGTGATGATACATAAATAGTATAGGTGACACCTGGCAGACAGTTTTACCCCCTCCATCTTCCCTGTCAAGGCGTCCGGCGAGACAGTTTTGACCCCCTCTTTTCCTCCTGCCAGACAACCCTCATGAAATACCATAGTGGTGAAAAAAAATCAGTGATGTCACTCGTCAAACATAATTGTAAAGGGACTTCTCTCCTATGCCCCATCAGACACGAATACACGACTACTAGTGGTGGAGTATCTGCCGTCTGGAAAGAGGAAAAGAGGGGTAAAAACTGTCTTGCCAGTATCCATGACAGAACGTGGAGGGGGTAAAACCTATCTCCCCAGGTGTCACTGTCACTTATACTACTTATATACTTCAGATGTACAGGTGGTTCCAGAGATAGTAGGAGAAAAAATGGCTTTTAGTATACTATATTTGCAACAATTTCAAACGTATTGTTCTATCTTCAGTCCCTGAGGAGTTACAATTTTTTGTTAGTTTTTGCATAGAAGTGTTATCTTACCTGAGACAAACACAAAAGACCCTAACGAGTTTGATTGTAATGTTTTGGGCTTGTACAGAAAACGCTGTAAATGCTTTAGATATAGACATGTCAGTAAGTTTTGCCTTGTGAAAAACTAAGTATGGCGAAACTGGACACAAAGACTGCATGTCTCAATTATAATGGTTCACATCCCGCATATGACAGGACATCCGACATATCATGTTATATACGAGAAAAGTTCATTTTATAAATCTGTATGAATGAAAAACATCATGTATGAAGGTGAGTACGTAAAAATCGATTAAAAAAATTAATTTGCTCACTGTTGAAAGAAATAAGGAATAATGTCTACTTCTTCGCGGTTCGGATCCACTGTACGCCGGCCCTTCGATTGATGGTATTGAATATCGATAAAACACTGTGATAAATTTAGCATGGCTTTTTTTGTGAAAAACATCGATGTTTCACGAACATCGAGTATTCGATACCATCCCACTATGTAGTGTGTTGAATGTTGATACTTCCCTCTGGGGCACGTTGACCTCCAGCTTCGTCGATCCGTCATTTTGTAGTAGTTTCTCCCGGCGGCTTGTTGTGTATATGCGTGCGTCAGGAAAAGGCCAGGAGGAGGGAAGGGCTGGTCTTGCTGACACCATTCGACCTCCCCAAGTGATTTGAGGGCCGTCGAATCGTGACATCCCACGTTGGGACGCAGCTCACCCTCCTCGTATTTTGTCGCCGCGCTCGGGGCATAACCATGGAAGTCAAAAGGATCTGCTGCATAGGTGCCGGCTACGTCGGCGGGCCCACTTGCAGCGTTATCGCCCTGAAATGCCCAAACATTATTGTGACTGTCGTCGACAAAAGCAATGAAAGGATATCACAATGGAACTCTGACAAACTTCCTATTTATGAGGTATATCATTTTGACAAACTTCCTATTTATGAGGTATATCATTTTCATATCTTATTTACCAAGGCTACAAAAATATTTCAATTTCTTTTTAGTTATTATTATTAATCAATTTCAGTTTTGCGGTATTGTAGTAATTCAACAATTAAAAATGTATTGAAAAAAAAAAAATTGCACCAACTTGTTGCAATCAATTACACTAATGCCAAATTTAACGTACCATTTAATTTATTTAGTTTAAAAATTAAATCCATTATCTTTATACATTAGTTATCATTAATGAGGAGCTATCTTAGAAAAAATAAATAATTGAAAAAATCCTTTGATTACTTTGCACTGATTAATCCCATTTACATAAAAGCAAATGCCATTCCATTCCTAAAGATTGCTTTCAATTAATATTTTTTCTTTATTAATTTCATTTGATATTATACTTATTATTTGGAGATAGTGCGATGTGGTCTGATGTGGCGTAGCTTTAGAAAAACACTTTCTTTATCGTGTAGATGTGTCATTACTGTGTGTCGTATTGAGAGTACCCATGCCAGACCGCATCTTACAATCTCCAAATAATTATTAACTTAATATTACACATTTTCTTATTCTTTAACCTTTTACAATGGCTCCAGGCAGGCATTTGGGTGAGTATGACCGTATCAGGGGTCATAATATTATTTGGGGAAGGATACAGCTTGCACGAAGTCGCCAGGAGACTGAGTGTAAATCATTCTACAATAGAAAGGGTTCTTCGGTAGAGAAACAACAAAACCCCAGCATTACAGGCAATGAGATAAGAAGTTTGATTTCTTCCAGGACTGTAAGAAGATTCAATGAAAATAACCTCAGGGCTAACACTTGAACTTCTTCTTTCTCCAACTTAGAAAATGGCTGTGCTGAAATTCGCATGGGAATGTGTGAATTGGACATCGGAAGATTGGGGCAAGATCTTACAGATGGGAAGGGGATGAGTTGTCCACAAATCTTCAGGCATAATTTCATATGGAGAAGCTCAGGAGATGGTAGCCCCATACTGTATGGTTCCTCAGGTGGTATTCCATGGTGGGTCATTGATGTTCTGGGATGGCATTTCCTTGGATGCCATTGGTCTCTAAATACACAAGACGTAATCAAAGACACTTAATGCCCTCACATCGGTGAGAGAGATTCTTGCTAATGCACGATAATGTCAGGCCTTGTTGCCTGGGGGGTGAGGGGAATTGAGTGATTGGTGTTGCCAGCTTTAAATCCTCATTTGAATCCAGTCGAACACGAAAGGGACCAACTTGGCGAATCCCAGGTCATAACTCCCCAGAAGAGTCGGAAACGGCTGTTCTTGATGAATGAGAAAGAATTCCTCAGGAATCATCTTTTCCAAGGATGCTAAGGAGTTTAGCAGATATATGTTATGCCCTAGGAGGAAATACTTAGTATAAGAGGGAATAAAAATTAATTACTTTTTTGTCCTTTACTATTTAGTTTTTGCCATGCAAAATATGAATGAACCTAAATTTATTAAAATTTAAAGATGGTGCATTATTTAATTCTATCAAGATATAATATAAATATAATAATTTATGTATTGTATACAATAACTCAAAAAATTGTCTAAAGAAGAAGAAAATACATTTTATTCTAAGGCTTTGGGTATCCTTGAATAACAAAAAAGTACACAATTATGTCAAAATAAATTGTGATTTTCATGTAATAGCATAAAAGTAAATGAAATGGTATCAAATGATATAAGAGGGGTGGGAGGAATTAACGTAAATTAAACAGTTCAGAAACAACTGAAAATTAACAATCCTCAACAGTTGAGTTAAATTGAAAGGAAGGAGGTAATCAAAAAAATACAAATTTTGCACAATTAATGTCAAAATAAATAAATGAATAGTGATGTTTGTGTAATAGCATAAAAGTAAATGAAATGCACCACATGATATATGGGGGGGGGGAAGGAATTAACATAAATTAAACATTCCAGAAACCCAAAAATTAACAATCCTCAACAATTGAGTTAAAATGGAGGGAAGGAAGTAACAAGAAAAGCTGGAACTTAAAGGTGGAAAGGGTCAAGGCACAGTGAATGAAGTGAGAGAGGGAATTCTAAAATGAATATGGAAGGATTGAATAAAAGTATCAATAAGAGTATAAGGGGGGGGGAGGTAGAGATCAGAAAAGCAGGAATGAGTGTGGTGGGTGTGTAGAAGACTTGAATGTTAAAAAGAGGGTAATGGACAGAAATTGTCTGATAGAGGAAGGAACATAGGAAGTACATCCTGTGATAGTAGCGGTAGCACTTGGTAACGTAATAGCAATTTAAAATCATGATAGTTATCAGACACGAGATCTCTTTGGGGAGCTAAATATGAACCGAATAAAGCAGTTGGCTTTAAATTTAATTTTTTACTGGTATCCATTCTGATTTTGTGGAAGTCCATAATGTGATGGGTCGGAATAAAGTCTTTTCCATAATAGTCATCTAAGCTGTTACATGACATTTGAGCCTGTTAACTCGCTGCTGAATCCACTGAAGACTAAAGAGCCATAATCAAAATGGAGAAGTACAAGGGAGGAGACATCAGGGGTTTGCTCGTCTATTGGAACAAGTTAGCTGGGAGGGCGGAGAAGCAGAAACGGGAGATTTGTAAAATTTGGGTGTCCAGGATAGGATTTGATAAAGGACTTTGGACTGGATCCTTATGGGTCTGTCTTCACTTGCTGGCTTGTTGAACAGCATTTCCAGTTCCAGGAACAACCCCAGCATCAATTCTATATTATTTTTGTTCATTAAATAATTAAAGGGATTATCATTCAACAAGTTTGTCATGGACTATAATACTACAGTGGGTGCCAGGGCACAGAGGAATTTTGGGTAATAAGAAAACAGACAGACTGTCCAGAGGAGGATCTGCAAGACCATAGGCCCTGAACCTATAACAAAAACAAATATAGAATCCTCCATCACAGAATGCATCCAAACAAAATAAAAGGAGAAGTAGATAAACTCTAGTGCTTAAATAAACTTACGCTAAAACAACCCTCACCAAGACTGGCAAATTCACTGCTGCATTTGGAGAGGGCTAGACTGAGAGGCACTGGCATCTGAGAGAACATCTACAAAACATGGGCGCGTACAATGATCCCACCTGCAGATTATGTAATGAGGACGAGCAAACAGCCACCCATATCATCTTCGAATGCAAAGCAACAGCTCAATGGAGATTTAATATGAAAAAAACTTAGGGAATCAAATTGTAGCAGTGACAGTCAATGACCTGATATTCTAAGGAGAAGGATTGAGTGTATTGCACTAAACTAAGGAACTAGGAAGGTACAATAAGCCAGAAGGCTGCAGTGCTTGGGGAGCACAAATCCCGTTTTCTAGTATCCTTATTACCATACCATAATTTTAAAATAATTACCTTGTAAATCATCCTTTACAATAATATAATAATAATAATGCTCTGTTGGTACAAAAAATGCTTAAAAAACAGAATATATGCCTTAACATAAAATAATGACATGAAAAAAAACCATCTGCCAAGCCTTTATAATAATATACATGTTGGAAATGGAGGTGAAAAAATGGATTACTATAATTGTAAAAGGCAATTAAAATGCCAAAGTTATCAACATAAAAATTGAAGTACTAGTTAAAGTGGATGAAAGTTGAAAAATGTTCGTTAAGAAGTAAACATTTACTCTTTTTTTCTCCTATTCAATTTTTATTTACACTTGAAACAAATATAAATTTTAAAAAGCTTTGCAAATATTGTTTGTGTAAATAAAATTGCTTTCACAACCTTTTTACAGGCAGGAATCTTGTTAAATTAGCTAGCTATACACCTGAAATAAGTACGAAAACTTTGAACTCCAGCAAATATGTTTTGAAAAATTATTACTCTTTTATTATCTCCGCCTTAGTTAGCCACTTATTTTATTATTTATAGTTGTGTTTATCTTTACTTTTGTTATAAATGGGCTCCCAGAGATATTGGGAAAAGATTGGGCTGATAGTACACCCTATTTACAACAACTTCTAACGAATAGTACCTTTAGTCCTTGATGAGTTATAAGTTTTTGTTATTTTTACATAGAAACATTACCTTACTGGAGAAAAAATCGAATATCTGTCATCAGAGCTACAACTGTTTTGGATTCATAATTAAATTTCCTTTTCATTAATTTTCAATTAAGAACTTCAATGAATGATTTTTAAGAAATATTGTATAATTGATATGCCCTTATGTTTAATACTGGAGATTAATTATTCAGAAATCATGAGATGCGGTTCTGTGTGATGTAGGTTTCAGAAAAAACATTTTCTTTATCGTGCCAACGTTTTGATCTTTATTGAGATCATCTTCAAGGCCTGGGATTTACAAACATTGCTTTATATATATATATATATATATATATGTGTGTGTGTATATATA
>CM077111.1:19782896-19818580 GCA_039619505.1 Cimex hemipterus | reverse complement strand
ATATATATATATATGTGTGTGTGTATATATATATATGAAACCTACATCACTTAAATTTAACAAATACATGTAGGATGTGGAAAAAAGTATTTATACAATGCATAAAAATAAATAAATAAATAGTATTTCTACTCACTCAAGTGTTTGTTTTCTGCATAAGTGTACCATTCTTGCATGCCGTGTTGAACTTTTGAATTTGAAAAAAAAAAATTTATTTACTTCTGATTTGTGAAACATTTATGTACATATTCTGGTCAGACATTTTTTAAATTTATTTTTTAATTAATTTTATATTTTATCTGATGAAAAAGCAAGTGTGATGAGTGGGATTCGAACTGACATTTGAAAATATGGCACAAAGAGGAAAAAGTTCGAGGAGTGTAGGTTGAGATGAGGAGTTGGTGTCCGGGAAAATCAGTCACAATAACTCAAGTAAGGGGGGGGCGTCGGTGGCCGCGAGGTTTCATCTTTGACATGGTGCTCATCACTGTAAAGTCAAGGTCCCGGGTTCGAATCCAGCGGTCCTGCATTCGAACCCGACATACTTACAAATGGTTTTTTTTTTCAAAAACACCAGCACCCTGAGGGTTTATATGACCTCTGCTGTTACGAATCCTCGTAAAAAAAAAAAAAAATAACAACTCAAGTAGCGCAAGTAGTGGCATATTAACCCGAAGGTCTTGAGTTCAAATTCTGCTCATGACACATGCTTTTTCCTAAGACCTTACATAAAAAATATATTGATTTAAATGATTAATGCAGTGGATATATGGATTTTACCTTATTATTTATTTTACTATTTTAGAGAAATAAACAATGTAATAATTAGAGAGTAATAAATAAACAATAATTAGAGAAAATATATTATAAAAACAACTAAAGCCAAGATAAAAAATATCAATATCTGATTTTTACACATTTTTAGAATTTGTAATGAATTTTTTTAGCCTGGCTTGGATGAGGTTGTTAAAAATTGCCGCGGCAAAAATCTTTTCTTCAGCACCGATATCAACAATGCCATACAAGGAGCAGATCTGATATTTATATGTGTGAACACTCCAACCAAAACTTTCGGCAATGGAAAGGTAAATTTAAAGAATTTGTTATTATTAATAAAATAAGTTATTTAAGATTTTTCTCTTTACAGGGCAGAGCGGCAGATCTTAAGTACGTGGAATCGGCTGCTAGGATGATTGCCGAAATTGCAACCAATAACAAAATTGTCGTAGAAAAGAGTACAGTACCTGTAAAAGCTGCAGAAAGTATCATGAATATTCTCCAAGCCAATCACAAACCTGGTGTCAAATATCAAGTAGGGATTTGTCTAGAACATAAACTTAAGAAAATAACTGTGCATTGATAGATAGTTGCTTAAGAAATTTTTTTATTGTTGTTTGTTTAGATACTATCAAATCCAGAGTTTTTATCTGAAGGCACAGCCATTGATAACTTGGTGAATGCCGACAGAGTGCTGATAGGAGGAGAAGATTCTATAGAGGGTGCTGCAGCTATTGAAGCTCTGAGCCAGGTATACCAGCATTGGATTCCAAAATCGAACATAATAACAACAAATACCTGGTCTTCGGAACTCTCCAAACTGGTACACAATGTTATATTTAACAGTTTCTCATTGAATTCACATTGATATATTACTTCAAATAATTAGGCAGCGAATGCATTCTTAGCACAGAGGATATCAAGCATTAATTCTCTGTCAGCTGTGTGCGAAGCGACGGGTGCTGATGTTTCTGAAGTTGCTAAAGCTGTCGGCAGGGATTCGAGGATTGGGCCTAAATTTCTTCAAGCTTCTGTTGGTGAGTAGTCAACTTAGTTTCACATGTGTATTTTAATTGAACTGTGAGATAATATCTTGTCGGTATGTTTAAAGGTTTTGGGGGAAGTTGTTTTCAAAAAGACATTCTCAATTTAGTTTACATCTGTGAATGCCTTAATTTATTAGAAGTTGCTGCTTATTGGCAAAAGGTAAGATTTTCATTAAAATATTTCTTTTTTTTCCATATTAATTATGTATTTTTTGAAGGTCATAGATATTAATGAGTACCAAAAGAATCGGTTCACAACCAAAATTATCGAATCACTTTTTAATACCGTAACTGATAAAACAATTGCTATTTTGGGTTTTGCTTTTAAAAAAGATACCGGTGATACTAGAGAATCTCCTGCAATAACTGTGGCGAAAACACTTTTGGACGAAGGTGCCAAACTTCGCATTTATGATCCTAAAGTCGAAGAAGCTCAAATATATGAAGAATTGACTAGTCCTTGGATCACAGAGGAGCCAGAGTTGATAAGAAAATCTATCAAAATATATTCAGATCCCTACCAGGCGGTAGCAGCGACACATGCGATTGTAGTGTGCACTGAATGGGATGAATTTATAGTAGGTGTTCTTCGAGACTATTTGTTTAACATCTTACAATGCTGACTGTTGATTAACTTTTTTCTTTCTTACAGACTCTAGACTATCAAAGAATTTATAACAGCATGATGAAACCTGCCTACATTTTCGACGGTAGAATGATTCTTGATGACAAAACTCTTACAAGAATCGGTTTTCAAGTATTTATTTTTAATTTTAACTTATAATTTTGTTACTTGAAATTTTGTTTGATTTTATAAAAATGTTTTAGGTTCATACAATAGGAAAGAAGAACCAGAGGGCAAATCTGAAGAGGTGTTGGGGTGCTCAGAAGCATCTGTAACAAAACATTCATCCAAAATGGCAATTGCCTTATATACGTTTTTTTAGCTCATTGGACTGGATCGTGTTTAATAATAATAATAATTACAAAAATAACATATACGATACAAACAACTGTAAAAAAATAATATATACAACACAAAACATAGTATATTTAAAAAGTTGTTCTTGTATTGTACTTGCCATGTACAATAAACAAAAAATTCTCATTTTGTTGTTCAAACAATAACCGTTTAACAAGGTAATGGTTTGAGATTAATGGTCAAATTCAAAATTATCAAATTAAATTTAAAATATATATATCCTAAATTCATCACAATTTCACAAAAAATATATCCTTCTTCAAGTGCACTCCTTTCACAATTAACCCTTATATCCTGCCTCCTATTTGTGATGATTGCCCCCTCTCTTTCACAATATAGGTTCTTATCCAACAACAATCATCGAAAGCTGTTGACTTCAATATTGAACTTATTAACGAAGCATTTAATAAAAGCTTTAACATAATGTATAACAACAATATGATCTGATCTTATAGAAATTTATCTGATTTGCTCATACAAATGATTCAAACCTTGTGCAATAAAAATTAACAAAAGCACGCCCATTTGAAGATCCACGTGCAGTTGTTAAAAGTGTGTTATGATTGTTACAAATATTATAAAATGTTTGTTGTTTTGTAAATAATCCAGCCAAAATCAAATATAATTTTTTTAATGTATTCAAATATTGCAATAATATTGAATAATTGAATAAAAATAGATTAAAGTCTGAAATTATAAAGTATTTACTAATGTATTATTTATATGTACTTGTATGCCATTTTATATTTATTATGTTACATGTATCTTGTGTTTTGTGCAATTGTAAATTGATACTAAGTATTAATAGTAAGTTTTAAAAAAAATTGTTTTGTTAGTGTTCTTTAAAATTACAATACAAACTGGACCATCAGATCATTTTACCCAAATTTTTGCATTCATGTTATTTATATGAGTTGTAACGGATTTAAAAATTTGTCCTTGTGAACTATATTATTATAAACTAACAAAAATTAATTTTTGGATTTAGTCTACTAATATTGCCATGAAATCACATCCGTACACTGGTTGTGTGGTAGCACAGAGGGACGTAATTACTTTTTTGGGACTGATTTTAGGATGGTGAAATGCTTCCTCCTTCCTATGTCAGCTGCTATGACCCCCTAGCCTTATTTATTTTACACCATGCATATTCGAGGCGTTCACTCCAAATCGCTCTTATTCGGTTCGAGGTGCACCAATTCAGAATTTGACAATGTGAATCTGGATTCAATTTTAACATTACATAAGTAGAAGATATTAAAACAAGAATAATAGGTAACGGAGCGAAAGACATACTAGCACTCCAATCACATAACAAAAGGTACATTAAAAGAGGGTTCTGTATGGACGAATTTGCAGGTAAAAGCTAGTCATTAATAAAAATGGTGGAAAGAACTCGTCCTACATAAATTCCTTGCAAAACTTCTGATGTGACCAATATTTCTTTTGTTTTCTAGGGTGGCACTTTAACCATTTGACAACTGCTAGTAAAATAAATGCTCAATTATTTTATTAGATCACATGAACACCATAAGAATCATGTTTGACTTTGTTGAAGGCCTTGGGGATGTCTGTAGAACCAACTTGACTTTTATAGAAATAATGTGAAGTGTAAATATATTGTTTGCTATTATTTTTTGAAAGTTTTTATATTTAAATTCTGTACGGAATGACAAAAACTTAGTTTTGGGAAAGTGCAAGAAGACAAATACAAGAAATGGATACTCTGAAGATTCATGATGATTGATGCTACTTGTTTTTTATCATGAAGTTGTACATACTTGATCAACCGTCATGGACCTCTTTGGTATATCTATTTCTTGGATTTGACTTACTAAAAACTAAGTTGGATCAATTATGAATATTGAGTATCCAGTTCTTGTATTTGACTTCATGCCCCCTTCCGAAACGAAATTAATTTTTTTCTAGATAATTGAAGGGTTTTGTCCTTTGAATGAAACGAACTTTGTCTAACTTTGAAAAAGATTGTTTCCTATGTATTTTGAAGGGGGAAAAAAAGAAATGCTCCGGAGTTAATTTTTGCAATCAATGTACAATGGTACGAGATCAACACTGTCCAGCCAGATAAGTGAAGATGGCGATTTAAAAGTAGTGCTCAGTTTTTCTTGTCAACCCACGGGTGAAAACCTCAACACGTCTTTCGTGCCGAAGCTGTTATAGATACAACATACAGTTATGAAACTAAGGCAGAGCCTTAGATTTAAGGAAGTTTTTAGAATTAAACAACCCGTTTTATTATATTCGACAACGACTATGTAGAAAAGGCTCGTGTCCTTTCGCACAAAATTCAAACCTTTTTTATTTTTTTTTTGTTAATTTTGTTTTCTCGTACGGAAAATCTGGTGTTTTTTTTATTTGTGGGTCGAAACGATGTCTTCTTCTCTAACACTCCTATCTGCCATCTGTGCCCTTATCTGCTTTCGTCCTTATGTTCAAGGTAAGCATAAACAAAAGGGATTATTTATTCCTGCAAACAAGTCATAAGATTGTTTATTTCTCGTTTTTCTTTTCCTTGAAAAAAACCCCATCATAATATGCAATATAATTATTATTTTAAAAAACCACCATCAGAGCCTTTATTACAGTTGATTAGTAATCCTTGATATTTTATTCATGAAAATCCCATGCCGAATAAGAGAAAAAAATGGTCAAAAATTGTTTTAAAATCGCCTGTTTTGTTTGTTGTATGTTCTGTCATGACGTTTGTGTTTATCATTTTGCGAGGTGGTTGTTAATTAATCTTCTTCGTCATAGATGTTATCTCTTAATACAACACAATTCTTAGTTTAGTGCATAAAATAATTAATTTTAATCTCTTGTCAAAGCTTGGTTCAAGGTCGGCGATTATATACTTGTATGTAATTTAATTATACCACACACCAAACATGGTCCATATTTTAGCAATCTTGATATTTACTTCCAGGCACTAGCGTCACTTAAAGATCATATTTGCATAAAAAGGTCTTAGAACATTATTAGATATTTTGTATAATTTCAACGCCATGATATTTTGTCGGTGTACACTGACATATTTAAACCTAAATTAAGTTATGGGTACTTACTCAGTAGAAATAAGTTAGCAAATTGAAGCCAATTAAATAGAATTGCTGACTGATGTGTTTTTCATTAAGAGGGGAAAATGTAGAATTTGCTGTAAACTGTACCATTTCCCTCCTTCATTCAACCCATTATTCAATGAAATTTTTAACGCTTTCACTTTCATTTATGTTTGTTGTTCTAATATTGTTGTTCATTAACAACATTGTTCTAATACATTAAAGGTGGATTAATTAGTCTGAATTGTCATTGGTAATATTGTAGTTTGAAAATAGGCTCATCTTGTCAACGTCTTTTATTTGATTCGTCAGAAATTTTGGTGATTTCCTATCTTTATTTTTAGATATTGTATGTACATATATCAGGGTGATCAAAACCAAACAAGCTAAAGGTTTTTGTTTCCTTTTCTCTTAGTCTTTTCTGACATTTCGTTTTTCCCCATCTTAAGAGTTGTGTGGACCTATGGCAGGAAGTTCAAAGAAGTACACACTATAGGTTTTCTTCTCTTGTTATTTTGGTCTTTTCTGACATTTAGGTATTTTATCATCTTCACAGTTGTATGGTCATATGATATTCATAGATGTACAAGCTAGAAGTTTCTGTCTCCCGACCATTGGATTTTTCTGAAATTTCAGTATTTTCCCACTTTCAAAGTTGTATGCACTTACATCAGGGTGATCAAAGACAAAAACGTTAGAGGTTTTTGTCTCCTATTCTCTCAAGCCTTCTGTCATGTACGGACCTTCACGATCAATGAGTATCTCAGGCAGAAGGACAAAAAGCAACTGAAGGAATGAATTCACTCATTGGACACAGCAATCCAAGAACTAACAAATTTCATAAGGAAAGAAGTTAGAGATGTCAAAGGAAGCAGGAATAAACTGCGAATCCTAACAGGGTTCTTAACAGTGCAATGCAAGCTAAATGGACACTTAAAGAAGATTGGAATAATGCAAGACAGCACATGCAGATTCTGCAAAGAGACAAGGAGAAACCAACCCACATACCAAGAACGAACACACAAGTGGCTTTGGGATGTACAATGTGACCATAGAAGAAATTACTACTAATCAAGTTCCTTGATGAAATGGGACTCACCGGTGTACTTTAGGCAGAGAACGGTAGATACAATAGCTCTTAATGAGTGCAGTACATTACATTAATACATCTATATCTCAAATTTTTCTGACATTTTAATATTTTCCTACCTTCAGAAAGTATTAAGGTGATCAAAGACAAACAAGATATAGGTTTTTGTCTCCTATTCTTTCAGATTTGTTTGACATTTCAGTATTTGCCCATCTTCATCTTAAGAGTTGTGTGTGTGTACATACATCAGGGTGAACAAGCTAGAAGTTTTTGTCTGATATATCTGACGTTTCGGTGTTTTCCCCCCATCTTCAGAGAGTTGTATGTGCTTGCGTGAAGGCGAACAAAAACAAACAAGGTAGTGTCTTATTTCTTGGATTTATCGGACGTTTCGATATTTTCCCATCAGGAAGATCAACGATGAACAAGCTAGAGGTTTTTTCTTCTATTTTGCTCAGATTTGTCATACCTTTGAAAAAGGTTGACTGGCAACAGTAGGAGTTGATCTTTTTATTTTGTCAGTCATGTCCTTTTTATATATTGTTTGCCTCTGATGAATATGGAAACAATCAAGCAAAAGCTGCATAAGATCATGTATTTACTTTATCTTCCAGTGATTGTGTGGCTTTTAAGATTTTATATTATTGGTTCGGATAAATTAATTTTAAATAGTACAAATACATTCATTACAAGAAAAAACCGTTTTGATTTCAGGATTGAAGTGCTATTGCGATATATGTGGCCAAGAGACGAATTATACATGCGAAACAGATGGATATTGTTTTACGTCTATAACTCTGGACATGAACACGCAAGAAAAAAGTCACTCTTTCAGGTACTCCTCTTAGTGCAATGTTTAAATTTTAGCCTACCAGTTATTTTATAGAAATAAATGTGTATATTTGAATATTTAAATCAATTTTTAATATAATGTTATAAAGTTTTATTCGTTTGACCATTTGACAGTTAACCAAACAAATATTTTTTTTTTTTTTTTATAAAAAACTAATTTATGTTAGATAAATTGTCATATTTTATTCCTTTGTCAAAAAATGATTTATTAAAACAAACAAAAACTATCCTGACTAAAATAGAAAAATTAGTTATTATGTAAAATTTCTACATTCTAAACTGGGGGTCATCTGATTTGTTATTTTGGAAATTCGGCTGTCTTCTAATTGTCTGATTGAATTGACGTGATTGAAAAGATGCCTGGACAAGAGTAAGTGGTTCCCGCCCGGCAACCCAAGGCAATGCTTGAAGCGTATCAGCTGCTGTTCCGAATATGACTATTGTAATGCAAAGCAAGATGGCAAACCGAGAGGTTGGAATAAAGAATTATACCACAAACCGATTAGATTCCATTCTAAGCCTACAAAGCGTCCAGGTAAAGCGATGAAGACACCTTTTTTTCATTGCGTGCAGACTAACTCACTGACTCAATAAGTCTGCCCTAGGGATTTTGACATGTCAATTTATCAGCTTTGTTTAGAAAGTTTTATGTACACATATGAAATATTATATTTTTTTACGTGTTGGAATTAATTTTATTATTTTTAAATTCATTTTAAGCTTGGAAAATTAAAAGGATAATAAGAAATAGTATTATAATAATCAGTTTTCTGCAAATAGTTAACTTTTGACTATGGGGTTCCAAAATTCAAGGATCCTAAAATTTTCTGACATTGAAAGTTTGACTTATTGATTTCAAACAAAAGATTTAAACCAATCATGTATTAGTGATTGTTTTGGGACTTGTAAGTCTGTTGAGGGAAAATAGAATCCTTTGGAGCTGAGGACATTATAAAAAAGTCAACCCTTCATTTTATTATAACTTTTTATGACTATCTTAAAAGTAAATATATTATTAAGAGCAGCTTTGTGCTAAAGGATGGCATAATAAATGCTTTTTATGTACATTTAATTTTTAAAAGGGGGTAGATTGTACTGTACTGCTGTTAGTCATAAATATAGATGAACTTAACATTGCAACAAAATAGATTAATGAATTTAAAAAATCAACAGTAAAAAATTTTAAAAAGTGTAAAACATTTCAAATAATTATATGAAATAATTTTTTAAACCAAAACGAGAAAAACTTTTTTTTCCTTTGACGAAAAAATTTAAAATTCATTCTAAACTTTATTCATGTGTAAAATTTTCTATTAAAATTGATTTATTGACATGTTGTGTATAAATAACAATCTTTTGACCCAAAGAATTTAATCTGAATCGTTTAATTAATTGTTTAACAGTTTGTTGTGTGTGTTTTGAGTTTTTACTTTTAGTCTGTGTATTTTGATTTAAAAGAAAAAATAACTGTACAAAAAAACAAACAAAAAACAACCATTTTCTCAGCAGTTGAGATTCAATTTCTCTGACATATCCAATTGCGTAACGTAATTATATTTTTTTCTGTACCTGTAACAAAATGGCTCAGGTGCTTGGAGAAAGATGTTACACACCCGCCTGAGAATCCCATTGCCTGTCATTACAATGGTAAACGTAACGACTCGTTTGTCATCGAATGTTGCAAGGAGTACGACATGTGCAACAGGAACAGAATACCTAGCTTGCACGTCAGAAAGAAACCAGGTAGGTTTGCCAGTGAGTGGAGGGCCATCAATATCGATGTTTCTGACTCTGCATGACCCCTTCGCTCTCTAATGTTTCTTCACTGTTAAATATATAGAATCACTATTTCTTCAAACCTTTTGTCGAATAACAAATATACAAATAGCTAATTCGCTTAGTTGTTCTCTATATTTCCAGGCTAATTTCTCATCAAATGGTATTCTCTTGTAAGTTCAAGTGTTTAAATATATTGTAGACTTTATTTTGAAGGAGAATATCATAAAGATGGTGTTGGCATAATTATTTATCAGCTGTATCTCTTCAAGCATGAAGCACGAAGTAATACTAAAAAGCTATATTTAATCTTATAGTGCTAAAAATTATGTTGTTCTTCAGTAAAGAAAAAGAAATCCATTACATTTCAATTTTTTTTCTTTTTATATGTTTTTCTTCTGGCCATTCGGATTTAGAAGTTGCACGAACAAGTCTGGTCACATTCCTCCTGAAAATCCTTTTTGGTGTATGCAAGTGACTCCTGAATGCACCCCAAATATTTGTTTTTTGACTACCTGTTGTAAAGATTTTGACTACTGCAATAGAAGAAATGGAACTTTGTTAATTCCAGGTAAGTTATATTGGGGTTTAATTTGGACCATGTACCTTGCGTTACATTTCAATAAGGGCTTTCTGTCCATCACTGTGTGCAAATGTCACAAAACTTCATATTCACTTGTCCAGTTTCATCTAAGCTTATGATATTATTTAACAAGGAAGATCATTCTTGATATTCAAATATATTAACAACCCTTCTGTACAATTGTTCAAAGAGCCAATGTTTAGCCTGATTTGGTTAAATTCATAAAAATTACAGAATCTAATTTATAATCCATATTTTAATTATGATCATAATCTTTTGTAAAAAGGTTATTTTATGAAATGGTGGCTTAATAACTGTTCATGAACGTAAATATAAATCAGTCAAAATTGTTAAAGGAGTTGACGACAGGAAAAAGCAAATTTTATAAAACCTAACATCAATGCTCAAATCATTTTCGATCATACTGGCCTGCTCATCTCGCTGATGTCTGCGTTTTTCAGCCTTTCATCGTCTTTAGTTCATCACCTCACAGACCTAAACAAAAAGGCTCACAATGTTAGAATTGCTTGTTTGCTTCAATTCCAGTCGTGGTGGGAATGAAATTTTTTTAACAGATGACTGGAAGGAGTCTTTCAGAGATTGGTATAACTTGAAGCATATAGTGCTTTCTTGAAATTAGAATATTCCAGGGTCTTATTAATGCTGAAATAAAAATAAAAATTTGGCTTACAACATGCACTGTCCTATTGTATTAGGTTTGGTAGTCCATGTTTTAACAAAAGTTCTCCACTTTAGTAAGATATCTTTAAGATCTTACACTAAATTTTTTTTTTATTTAACTAGAATTTATATATTGAATTGATTATTGTGAGAGACATGTTTGAAATGATTAAAACTTCAAAGATATATCATGTATTATGATGTATATGCACCCAATTATGATTTGGCGAATTCTTTTCTTCTATTAGATAGGATTTTTATATTTTATTTTTTGGCAGGCTAGCTGCAATTTAAATTAGTCTGGGATCGTAGACAAACTGAATATTGCAAATTTCTAGATTGAACCTAGAAAGATTTGTGAAAAGCAAAACTATATGACTTTGCTTGTTATTTTAATTATTTTTGCATTTTGCTCAGTGCAAAATTATTTGTAATTTGTATAACTTTTCAGTTCCATTATACAATAAGTAATACACATCAGGAGAGTAAGGTAAAATGTGTGATTTTTTAAAACTTGCTTTAACACATTTAGTTTTCCTGGTTTTAACAAGCTATTGAGTCAACTTTTTTGGAGATTAGGATAAGCCAAGTAGGTATACATTACCCAAGAGTTGTGCAAATTAATGCTTCATTTTCACATATCTTAAATCTGTACAATAATTACACAAAATAATAAATACTAATAACGTTGTACTGTTGTTTAAACATTTAACACTTTAAGTTTGCTGCATGATTAAATATCGTATGCATGTTAAGATAATGCATAGTGTTGTTATAAATACATTAAAAACATGACTATTTGCTATATAAAATCATACTTAGTTTGGTTTTATAAATATTTCATTTTCAATTTTAAATGTAAAATAGAATGGATAGATGGAGCTGGAAGTGTAGCCGGCAGTTTAGGAACTTGGGAGCTTGTTCTTTTCATAGCTGGGCCGACGTGTATGATCTGTTTGATCATCATGCTTATCCTCACCCGTTGGAATCCTTACAAGAGATCAAGGATGCGATACCATTGTCCTGAACCGATGGAAGGCCCAGAACAACCGATTCTCGGTTCTGTTTCTCTGAGAGACATGATAGACATGACAACATCAGGCTCTGGTTCAGGTGATTAATTTTCTTCATTAGGCTAACATTTTGAAAATAGTAGGGTTTTATGATATGTCATGATGGTACTTTTAAATTTGATAATACACTTTAATTGCAGAAATAGAAACCAAGATAGACTGATTAAAATAATTTGTGTAATTTATAGGACTTCCTCTACTCGTACAACGAAGCATTGCCAGGCAGATACAACTTGTCGATACAATAGGTAGAGCTTACATGACGGAATAGTTAAAAATTATTTACTTATTTCTGAATTTTTTTTAGGGAAAGGAAGATTTGGTGAAGTTTGGAGAGGAAGATGGAGGGGTGAAAATGTTGCTGTTAAAATATTCTCCTCGAGGGAAGAAAGATCTTGGTTCAGGGAAGCAGAAATCTACCAGACTGTTATGCTAAGGCATGACAATATTTTAGGTTTTATTGCAGCCGATAACAAAGGTAAAATATAAAAGTATAGACAATTCAGAAAATAAAACTTATTGAAACACAAGAGCTACTTGAAGAGACAAATGTTTTCATATTTATTAATAATCAATTTAACATGTTTTCAGATAATGGAACATGGACCCAATTATGGTTAATAACGGATTACCACGAACATGGTTCCCTTTTTGATTACCTCAATAGAACAACAGTAGATGTGCCAGGAATGATTCGAATGGCTCTTTCTATTTCAACAGGATTAGCTCACCTCCATATGGAAATTGTCGGAACTCAAGGTAACATTGTTAAAATTTGTAAATTCTAACACTCTTTTAAATTAACTATTTTGAATATATCTGGGGGATTTGGTTTGAAAGAAAAATTGCAGTGTTAATTTTTTGTTTCAGGTAAACCGGCAATTGCTCATCGCGACCTTAAATCCAAAAACATACTTGTCAAAGCAAATGGAACATGTGCCATCGGCGATTTAGGCCTAGCTGTAAGGCATGACGTCACTACTGATACTGTTGACATACCTCTTAATAATAGAGTTGGTACTAAGAGATACATGGCACCTGAGGTAAATCATAAGTTTTAACAAATTGGAATACACTGCTCCCAAAAAATTTGAAATTTTGACTTTTTTTTAATGTGACATTGTTTGGGCCATTTATTTGTTTTTATTCTTTAAAAATAATTTAATAATTTTTATTAGGTGGAAAGATTTGTTTTTGCTGCCAGTTGTCAAGCAAACCTGCTTAGAATGCCTAAGTTGATTTAAAATCCTAGGTACTGTCAATTGTCAAAAATAATTTAAATCTTTAAAATTTCCTCTATTCATTTTTGTATTAGTGACACGAAACAAAACACAATTACAAAAATTCCCATAATCAGTGAGCGAGTAGAAATTGAGTTGTCTGAAACATCTGGTTGGACAGACTCTAAATGTACTCGAAGACCAGGATTGTGGGGGACCATCCGACAACCAATTTAACAGATTGCACACTTTAAGAAATCATTATTCCACTGCTTCCACAATGTTTAAAACCGTGTGGGATGTGTGTGTAAGCACTGAAAGAGAAGACAGAAATGAACATTTCATGAGGACAGAGAAAGCTTGGGCCATAGGGCAAAAGCTTCAAATTGACAAAAAAAAAAAATTGTAATGGATCTTTCCAATACACTTCAGAAAATTGTAAAATATAAATCAAAAATAGTTGACCACAACTCTCAAAATTAACCAAAATGGTTTTTCTAATTTTGCACAAGCTGAACGGAGTTCTAAAACAAGCAGGTCTGTCATTTTCCAAACTGATCTAGAAAAAAGAGTCTTTTCATTATTGTGAGTCGGCTTTGAGTCGGATGATGCCACAAGTATACAATAAGGCTTAATTATGACCTTGCTGAGATTAGAGTGTGTAATAAGATCACACATCATAAGGAGGTAACACACCCTATTAAAGATTTTTAACTTGGTTTTGTAATGTTTTATTACAACATTTAATTAAAGTAATTTTTTAAAATCATTAAATATTTGCTTTCGAGAAGAATTTTATTACCGAAATGGTAAGTTCATCCAAATCACTCCATCAGTACATACAAATTTTAAAATGTGCCTCTTTTTTTGTGGAGCAGTGTAGTTTTAAATTGTCAAAATTTGATTACTAAATAAAATTTGTGTATTTATGCTAGGTGCTTGACGAATCTATGAACATGAATCATTTTGATTCTTTTAAAAGAGGTGATGTGTACGCGTTCGGTCTCATACTATGGGAAATCGCGAGGCGGTGTAACGTCGGTGGTGGAATTTATGAAGAATACCAGTTACCTTTCTTTGACCTCGTCCCCTCAGACCCTACAATTGACGAAATGAGGAGAGTAGTCTGTATAGACAGGCAAAGACCTAGCATTCCCAACAGATGGCAATCCTGTTTGGTAAGACTATCTTTTAATTAAAATAATTAATTAATCATATACTTTAAATTACATTGGACCTACTAGTATATAATTACGATTTCAAATACTATATACATACTATTTCTTCAAATACTACATACTTATTATTTCAACTACTAAATACTTACTATTTACATACTGCTATATACATATTTCTCACTTACTATCATGCACTTACTATTTCAACTACAGTATGTAAATGTACTATTTTACATACTTCCATTTCACCTGCTACAATTATATACTTACTATTTCAACTACTAAATACTTACTATTTCAATTTAATAATAAAATGTCTTGAATGTTAGGCCCTTCAGGCAATGTCACGTGTTATGAAGGAATGCTGGTACCATAATGCTGCAGCACGATTGACTGCTTTGAGAATAAAGAAAACGTTAGCTAACCTCGCAGCAACGGAAATACTCAGGATGTAATATATATATTATAATATATATATACAATTTTATTGAAAAATGTATAAAAAAGAAGCATAAATGAAAACCAACTAAAAATTTCTTTTACTTAGGCGACTGGTTTTCGTTTATGATTTTTTTTTTTTTTAATTTTGTAAATACGAGAAGTTGTGGTGCTTTTTATAAATATACATTTATTGGGATAAAAATTTGACTAATAAAAATAAGTGAAAATTCAAAAAAGCCTAAACCGTGTCCATTGCTCTATGTAGACGCAATGTAAAATACTCTAGACTGTGTTTTTACAAATTGAATTACTTAACATTTTATATATGTAATATTTTGTAAAAGAATTTTATTATACAAAATAAGATCTCTTGTTTTTAACACATTGATTTTTCTCTAGTTTACAATTTGTTTAGTACAATTCTATGTTTGAATTGGTACACTTTTCTCTTTTTATATGACTATAAAAATTTTATAAAGATTCTACGTGTTAATTAAAATTATATTTTCTAAAAGTTGTTAGTAAACACACAAAAAAAAAAGTTATCACTTTATTGACTTGTTGTATTGTAAATAATTAACCAGCTTCTTCCATTTTTTAAAGATATTTATAAAAAAAAAAGAAAAAACAATATAGCATATGAATATTTGCAAATAAATTTTAAAAAATGCATTGTAATTCAATAATCAATCTGGTCATTATAATAGTTTTCTCCAGAAAATTTTTCCAGAGTATGCGCAGATGTTTTTATAATACTTTTTAATATTAATTGTATATATCTTTACAAAAAAATTAAAAATAAACCCATTTCATTTTTTTATTGTTGTAAAAAATTGTTTTTGATCCATCCTTATAAACAAAAGTGTAGCAGTTTAAAACTGCATGGATTTTTAATTTAAATTCTGCTTTATGTAAAGTGCCATATTTATTTAAATAATAGTTTTAAAAAAATCAAGTATGCCAGTTTGGTTTGTGTTATTTTTCACCAAACTAGCTAAACCTAATCCCGTTTTTTTTGCAATCTCTTACTTTTTTTTTTTAATAAAAGGCCGAGAAACCCAATAATTATTTATTTACAATAGTAGAATGGGACAGCAATGTGCAGTGGATTTCAGTTTCTTTTATTGGCTGCAGTAGAAAGATTGCTTTTCTTTGTAAAATCAAAGGAACAAAAAAAAAAAAAAAAAAACAATCGGATTCCTGTTACAGATCCTGAGGTATGTGTATCACAAACGTTACTTTCTTAAAAAATAAAAATAAAAATTGCAGAGAATTTTTAACGATTGTGGATACAAGGAACTGGAGGAGTTCCCCTGAGCACTGCAGTTTTTCAGGTTATTTAACTCCATTCTTGGGAGCTCACATAAACACTGAATTGAACTCGTTTTCGAACAGGGCCAAAACAGAATTTAGGATCACTTTTTCATCAATTCCGTCCTGGACATTCCATTGTTATGACTTAAAGGTGATTGACCAGTTGTTATTCTTTTAAAACTTTTTGTTTTTTACAACTGCATTCTTCGATGCAACAAGTAAAACACATAGTATTAACATGTAAACTTATTAAAGGTGGCGTGAAAGCTTGAACAACTACCACATCCGGTGATGGTAGCCGTTAGTACTTCAATACGATGAGTGAGAAGAATTCCTTTGTCGATGTTAATCGCTAAGGTTGTTGTGGGGCCACCAACGCTTCAGTCTTCTGTTGGGATTATTAGGTAATGTGGTGGATGACAGGTTTTTGACGAAAGGGTTCGGATGATGGAGTAGTTTGGAGTGGAACTTTTTGTAGCGATGTTGGGCTAGCTTGGTAACAAAAGGTCAGTTTGGATGGTGTGATTGGATACATAGAAAGGGGCTTGTATTACTGTTCGGAGGATTTTAGATTGAAGGGATTGGATTTGATTGAGGTTGGAACGCTTAGCAGTACCATAAAGTTCAAGGGGCAGGAGGGCAATGTAAAGTTTTCTCTTGTTTGTTAATGAGAGTTTTGATCATCTGTCCATTAATCGTTTAAGCATGAAAAATCGTATATTACAGTCTGCGTTTAAGTAGTGTACGGGGGTTCCACGTCAGTCGTTTGTCCAGGTAGAGTCTGAAGTATCGTAATGGTTCGCTATTGGGATGGGAATGTTGTTGAGGTATACTGGTGGGAATGTTTTCTTGTTTAGTGTAAATATTATTATGTTCGTTAATTTGGTTTCGTTGATCTTGATTCTCCACCGACAGAGCCATTCTAGGGTGTTTAGGTGATTTTGAAGATTACGAGAAGCAGTGACAGGATCTTTATCAGTAGAAAGGATTGCAATATCGTCGGCAAAGGTGAAGGTAATAGTGTTTGGTTGTGTAGGGTAGGTTGGATGTATAAATTGAATATAGGAATATTAGGAGTACAATGTTTTCAATAAATAAATAAACACAAAGTGCCATTTATTCATGTATACTCTGGTCCCTGTCATGGTGCTTTGTTTGTTGCTCAATTTTAATATTATAATTACTTTATTTTAAAAAAAATTAGTATGCAAATATATGCTACCCTTTAAAAAAAGCCCTCGTTGGTCATACAGAATCCCATAATTGAACTGAGAAGTCGTAGCTTGATCATGTTGCTTTAAGTAAAAAATAAATAATATATTAATATTAATAATATTGGTTGGACACCTACTTTCGGGTAAAACACGCGCAGGAAATCTCTCAGTGGGCCCAGATCTGATTGAAGGGTACTATTTCTCGGTCACTTACTGGGTGTGAGTAGTCATGACTTCTGTCATAAAGTAAAAAATAAAGCATGTGGGTGGGCAGATAAATCGTTGGGTCCCCCGTAACACTTAAGGGAAAGGGGATGGGTGGTCTCAGAATTGTTACTGTGTGGTATGTACAGTTTATTTATTTGTCGATGTATGTAGATATAAATGTAATAAGGCATGTAATTGCACCCTTTGAGAGCTATTTGTCCCCTGTTCTGAACCTACAGCACACTGAGACCTGATTCAAGGAAGTAACTTAGCACTCCGTTTCAATGGTTGCGTTTCTTCTACGGTTAAGTTGTACCTTCCAAAACATTTTTTCCTGCGGGTAAGTGTAACACCAGTTTGTTAGTAGGCATCTCCTCTGCTTTTTTTTGCAGATTCTGTACTTGCCTTGTTGGGTTAGGTTATCTCCAGATGCTTAGCATGCAGAGTCCTGTCACATGAGAGCATCAATGGTGGAATAGTGAGAACCCATCGACAGTAAGAGTGTGAGGGGGCTGAAATGACTTTAATGTTCGTAAGCTTCGAGAAAAAAAGTACCATTATCCATTCCGTGGGCAAAGACAGACTTCCTTGCACGGAAATCTAAGAGACCAAGCCCGCTACTATTTATTATTCTTTTGATTCATACAGTCACAATGGCTGATTTGTTAAAGTGACACTTATTTGCCACTACTCACACTAGTTTTGAATCCTGCCTCAGCCCTGCAATTTAATGCTTTTTAATTGAGAATAGCACAAAAAAAGTAATGTAATTTGGTTTGATGCCTCATCAGCAATACATTCATAAGTTGTGCTTAAGCCCTCTAGTATGATCGATTCTCTTTTGCTGTAACAATATTTTCCTGAATGAAAAACAAAAGGAAAGCAAGTCAACAAAAGATTGAACAATTAACAATATATATTTCTTTATACCATCAGTTTTTATACAATTCACCAACTTTCAATTACAATTTAATACAATTTTAATGTTATTTCATGTTCAATGAAACCTCTTTCCGTTTAGTTTGTTTTGTAGTAAACCGACATAATTTGGATTTAAAGCAAAATACTCCAATATTTTTTTCTAAGGAAAAAGGTCGTTTACTTCTGGATAAAGGCACTATTCATCTACAAATTTTCAATATTTCTCTTTTGCCGTTATTTAAAGTAAACAATCTCTACTCAAATACTACTTACAAAATGTTATTTGGCCACAAAAAAATACATTCGAGGAAATTATAATTAAAAAGAAGGCACTGCACACAAAAATTAGTTCAATTTTTTTAGAGAAAATATGGCCCAAGTAAAATATATATATTTACAAAATATTTATTTACAAATTATAAATATATAGTATAGAATTCATTTGTGAATATCAATATTTTTTTCTCTTCAATATTATTAAAATATGTTAAAAATCTGTGTGCCCAGTCCAGTCACACATGAGGTACAATATGTAAATTAAATCTACCAACTTTTTCCTTAGTTTTAACACTCTCAAAAATATGTTTGAAGCCAGACTTCAAAATTTTTTTATTTTTTAAATAAAGGGAATGAACATTTTCAACAGTTTGAAATGGAAATGAATGATAAGAATAGGGCTATTTTATATGAAAGAGTATATAGATAAGTTTAATTTATTTAAAATAGCTTTGCCTGACTTGACTGGGCTATCATAATACATTTTAATTCTATTAAATAAATAATAATTGTTGTGTGTGAGAAATAAAATCTATTTACAATTTTTCTAGATTTAATATTTTTATGTACAAAAGACTTCGGTTGTAATAAATTAAAACTAAAAATATAATAATAAATAACTATTAAAAGATTGAGTGATTTATTATTTATATAATACTTATAATACAGTCTATGTACATTCCTTTCATATAAAATAATTATTGTAATGCAGCATTGCAATTACAAAATAAACAATTTTTAAAAGCACAATTATGGATTGGTACATGGAAAGATGGGAGTAAAAGAGGAAGAAATTGCTGACTTTTTATCACAGATATCTTCATGTGGGTTATAAATGTGTAAACTTGGAAGACCGATTTTTGTTTAAGAAAAACCACCTTCTAAAATTAATATAGACAGGTCTCCAAGGCCACATGATAAGCTCATTGTAATTAGCATTTTTTTTAAATTTTAGTGTTTGTAAGGATTGTCCTAAATAAACATTGCAATTCTTGTATATAAATGTAAACTATTTAGGCCGATTTTTGTGATTCTCATTCAACACCAGTCAGCCATATAAGTAAAATCTTTAAACAAGTCCTGTTCTTCGGTAGTTAACATCCGAGGATCTTTCGGTGGTGTAAGTTGGGGTATTTCCGAAGTAAATTCTTCATCAAAATTACTCACATCCTCAACTGATGTCTGAAAAACAGATCAAATAATAAAAAATAAGTCGTTATTAAGTTTAATTTTTTACAACATACCACTGTTGGAACAAAAGGCGGTTTGACGTTTCTCATTAAAAGCTCTTCCCATTGGATATTTTTAAAGAATGTCTGTCTTTTAACATCTTCTGCGTCTTTATCGCTTGAGCCTAACCTTCTATCTGGGTTTTTCCTTAATAACTGTGAATTAATTAACTTATAATTAATTTCAATTTATTCAATATAAAAACCTAGACAATAAAATGTTTATACCCTTCTCATAATTGCTATTGCTTCTAATGATAAAAACCTAGGGTATCTGACTTCATCATTGACAATTGAGTCAAAAACTTCCTCCTCGTCGTCTCCTGGAAACGGAGACTAAAACAAGACAAGATTACAGTATTAATTACATTGTAAAATTTGTGAAAAATAAATGAAATCCTACCTCTCCGACAAGCATTTCAAAAATTAAAACACCGAGTCCCCACCAATCGACAGCTCTAGTGTATGACGTTTCTGTTAGAACTTCCGGAGCCAAAAATTCAGGGGTACCACAAAACGTGCCAGTTCTATCGCCGAACCCCATCCCTTCTTTACAGAGTCCAAAATCGGCTATTTTCACATAGCCTTCGGTGTCAAGAAGCAAATTATCCAATTTCAAATCCCTATAATAATTATTGCAATTTATTTAATGAGTAATATTTTTTTTAAATGTGACCGAATTACCTGTAGATGATGTTGCTTTCATGCAAGTATTGCAAACCGAGGACAACACAGGCGGCGTAAAACACGGCTCTCGGCTCTGTAAATACATCTGCGTGTATGTGCATCATAAGATCACCTCCAGCAGCATATTCCATAACAAAGCACACATGAGCCTGAAGTTAAAAAAAGGGTTAATATTAAGCATAAAATAATAATAGCAATGCTTGTTAACAAAACTATTTAAAATATTGATTAACATTTACAAGGATGGAACAAATGTCTACCTATTTTGATTCTCAAATATCACAATGGTTAAAGTTTAAATCAGTTTTGAGTCAACTGCATTTAGAATAATACAAACCTAAAACTATTATGATCATCAACTATGTGGAGTTTTATTTTATTTAAATTTTGACTTTCAAGGCATCTTTTATTATCTCCTAGCTCTGTTTAACTCTCGGGTGGAAAATTCGTATTGAAAGAGATTATTAAGAAAGAGATAATTGATCCTAAAAGTCAGTCTAAGGTAAACTGCGACGCACACAACACAGAAGCAAAATAAAATTAATTTGAGGCATTGCTCGTATATAAGTTTATTAGAATGGTATTGCGTGTTGAAATGTATGTCAGTAATAACTGAGTGTATGGGTTAAAAATAGTTCTGACATTTTTGTAATGGGAAAGAGAAAGATCAAAGACCAGCCATGTTGTCAATGCCTAAAAGCGATTATTTATTATGCCGTATCTACTGGATTAACTGTAACAGAGCTATCAGCCACTTGGTTTAAAGAGGGATCTCTCCCCGCTCAGCCTGTATTAAGCTATAGGGCAATAAATTGCTTCGAAGATGATGTTATGCCACTATCAAGCCACCATGGTGGTGTTGCTTGCCCTATGTGCCGGCACACTTCTCCCCTGATGCTATTAACTGTCTTACACCCTGAGGGCCTACACAGTCTGTCATATTAATACTGCTGCCATCATTTTTCAATGCATAGGGCGATTACATTGCCCAAAAGACTCGCACAATTTACCAATATTGTTTAGCAGCGGCAGTTTGGACAAAATGTATGTCATTAGAACCTCATAGAATCACTGATTTCTGTGTTTTACAACTGGATAGCAACAAATAGATAAAGAGAGTTTATTTCCTATTTGAAAAAAGAACAAAACCCAAAGTCTGTTTGGTGGGATATTCAAGGAATAATTTATTTATTTTAAATAATAATTTATTTATTGGGTGGCCCAATTAGTGGAAAAAGGTCAAACTGTGGTGAACAGACGCAGTTGTCTTTCATCATGACAACCTCATGGCTCACACAACAAGTAAAATTCTTGAGTTCGACTGGCCACCATTGCATGACCCCTCCACACTCTCAAGACCATGCACCTCAACTTTTATTTGTTCCTCTCCCTAAACAACCATTAAAATGTAAGTCATTTTTGAAGAAAAACGCTTTGAAAATTGGACATATAAATTTCTTCTCATATAATTAAGACTTTTACACAGAAAAGGGATATTTCTTCTAACAGAACGTTGGCAGGCAGGCAAAAAAAAAAAAAAATAAAAAAAAAATAAAAAAAAATAAAAAATAAAAAAAAAGAAGAAAAAAAAACTAAATAAATTGTGCGAATGTGTTTTTTGTGACCTGTTGTTTCATAATTCTTTGAAATTGCAAGGAGTGGTTAAGAGTGAAATTTGCACTTTTGTTACATCCTGATACAAATGGTATTTGTTTATAAAAATTAATATTGCTTACCTCTGTTTGGAAACATGCAAATAGGTTGACCAAAAACGGGTGTCGCATGGTGTTTGCAACCTCAAATATTCTTTTTTCAGACAGTAATGACTCGACCTCATCCCTAGCGATAATATCGCCCTTCTTCAAAGCTTTAATAGCAAAATATTCTCCCGTATTTCTATATTGAGATAATATAACCTAAAATCATATAGCAAAATATTATGTTATTTGACACAAATGGCCAAGTGGATTAAATATGTATTATTTGTGACTTAATCTACCTTTCCAAAGTGACCCCTTCCTAGTACACTAAGAAGCTTGAAGTTGTCCATTGAGATTCCTGAAAATTGTGAATGCCTCCTGGACTCATACGCACTATCCCTGTATTCCAAATTTCGAGGTGGTGGCCTATCAAACTCAGGCTATAACAAAATAAAATAAAACGTTGAACGAAACGTTAATATAGAAGTGCTCGGTAAATTACTCCGACCCCAAAATTCTACTTGTTATATGAAAACTACAGTTGCAGAAATATTTAAGCATTAATAGATTAAAATCTTTTCAAGTTTTTAATAAATTGATTAAAAACAGTTAAGAAAATATAAAATGTTATAGAAAAGAATTTAGATTAAATTTATTACAATATAATTTCACAGATGACAAAGCAATTTATCATCGTAAAACGAAGCTCTTGGAAAGAGTTTTTTACGTTATAAAGTTGAAGTCTGGAAAATTGTGTTCTTACTGTGCTAATCTGGATTGCAAATAGTGTACTAGTGTTTGAAAAATAAGCTTTTGCATCATAAAAAAATACTTCATACGAACAGTAAAGACTAGTAATGATTTTTATCGTAAAAAACAAATCAGTGCTTACAGGTGCTTAATACAATTTAATTTTGTTCGGTGAATTCAATACTGCATTTCAAAATGTTGTGAGCAAACAATGAACAACTATTTATCTTTAATTACTATCATGCGCAAGAATTTATATAGTAAAATAATAAATAGATGCAAGTTTTCCCTTATAATAACTGTCTTTTTGTATAATTATGTTCTACAGTATGAAAACGGTTTTTGAAAAGTTTAGCATAAAAAAAGACACTAAGGGTTGAATTTGAATTTAAAGGTTTATTTCATCTTACTGGGATGGAAAGGTCGGGCCAGAATTTGTAGACAATTAAAGAGGCATAAATAAACATGAAGAAGAAAAGGCTGTAGTTTGATATTTTAAAATACCTGGCTATAAGTGTCATCCTCTAGGGACAGGATACCAAAGATTGAAAAATATATATATTACTTTTAACTAATATTATAATGTTAAGAAAAAAGATTTTAGAATTGGTTCCATGCAAGAAGAAAAAATTAGTTTAAAAAGTTATCTGGGAATGTTATATTTATATAAATTTCACAACGTATTTGGCCGAAATATCGTAAACAAACAAAACCACGCCCACAAAATTAGTGAGAAAACTTTGAAACATGTTTAAAGAAATAAAAAATGTGTTAAAGAACAATTAGTTTTTTTTTTTTAATTTAATAAATTACATTGAAACTTTAAAAACTGATGTATCCATTGGATAGTATTAATATATCAATAAAAAGTCAAAACCTTTGAAAATGTACAGGTTGTGGAAATGCATTATTTTGTGGACGCTTTGTTTTCAGAAGGCGATTTTAAACAAAAAACATTCAAAAATAAATAATTTCTCGTCGTTTTAACTTTTTATGTTTCAGAGCATACCTCGTCGTCAGGTGGGAACTCGATGAGGGGTGAAGGTTGTATCGACACAGGAGTGCTAATGATAGTCCTCGGCAACGGGACTGGCCTTTCTTCCTCCTGAAGGAAATCAAACTCCCTGAGAGCACTTGCCAGCTGGAACCACAACACGTCCCACCCTTCACCAAAACTAATCCCTCCCCTAGAAACTTCAAAAGGTTTCCAATACCCTCATTCCTTCCAGCCAAAAATGTTCGAAAAGTATCGCCGTTTTACCATATCCAGCGGAATATTACAATCTACAGGAGGTGTGCATGTGGTACTGATGGTGAAAAAACTCTCAGTGATTTAAAATAATTTATACATAGCAAGTGCTTTGGAGGTGCATCTTTATGTCCAAAGGGTATTTATAATATATTTAAAAGGAGTGAGGATACCAGAAACCAAAAGAAGGGTGAATATAACATATATACATAGTGTACAAACATGCTACATTTTAATATATACAACAACATTTACCTCTATAAACAAGTATGTTTTTTGCTCTTTTTTTCACGATATTAAAATTTTATTTTAATGAATGAAGAAGTCATCATGAAGTAAATACTTGATCAAATGAGAATTATTTTGTTCTTAAATAACATCTAAAATTTTTTTTGCAAATAATAATCTTAGTTATTTGTGTTTCAAATGAAATATGTATATTTTATTCAGAAGAAAGAACAAAAATGAACTTTTGTTGCAATTCTTATGGATAGCACATAACAAAGCAAACAAAAATACGAAGACAAAAACAACAGCAGAAATATGTAACTAATGGTATGTAAATCTAAATAATGAAACTCAAAACTGAAATCTTGGACAACATTAAGTGCTCAAAACACTTGATGATTGACGGTTCCCAGATAATTCTTTTACTTATATGAGACTTATGCATTATGCAATGTATATATTTTTAAAAAAATCTACGTTAATCAACAACCAAAAAAATCCTCAAGGAATATGTCTTAAGAAAACCTTGGTCAATATGAGTATTTTTAATTTTAAAAAATTATTTAATATGCTACTGTATTATACTCACAGTTGTAGTTTAACGTTACAAAACCAAAATTTATAAGGGTTTTTAAAAGAGAAGCAAACTGAATATGTAAAATTTACCTCAATGTCGAGCCTTGGAGGCGGTGGGGGAGGAGCTGGCATCGTGGGTGGCCTCTTTTTAGAAGCGATACTAGAAGGAATAGGGACAGTATCAGGTGGCAAGGGAGGGAGAACGGCGATTCCTAAGGGTCTTGCACCTCCTAGTCCTCCGATCGTCGGGTCAGGAGTTTCCCCAGGGGCTTCGGGTTTCTCTACTGGTTCAACAACCCTCACTGAAAAAGAAAGACATGAAAGCTGTTTATAATACTTAAAAAATGATCGATTATACTCTAAACCATAAAGTGGAAGTGGGGGCTATATAAAATAAATAAATAAAATAATAATAAAAAAAATCAGCAACAACAAAACAATATTTTATGTTAATCTTTCTTTTGAAATTTTAAATAAGTTATAAAATTTTAACTATTTAAACAAGTTTGATAGTAATTCAATAACTTATGTGTTGTGCTCTAATGAAACAAACTTTTTTAAATAAAGTAAAATGATAGATGATTGCATCACAAAAATGTGCAACTTGTGTTCCTTACAGCTAATGGTGTTTATTCTCTACTCAGATTTTTTTAGTTTGTGCCTGTGAAATTGGGAAAAAAGTGCCTTGACAACTTGCTTATTCCTTACCATCAAATCTGTAGTGGTAATTATTATTAATATTTCTTACTGCTCTAGCACGGTTATATTTGAAATTATCACAACAAAATGCCATCCCTTTGGCAAGCATGAAGGAAAACGATTTACATTATTACAATCACACAAACCAACAAATAAGCAGTTGTGAATATTTTAGCTTAAACGAGATCTTACCTGATGAAGGAGGGCTTTCAGATGGTGTCCTCCCGTGTTGAATTGACGGTGAAGATCTTTTGAGGAGTCTACCCCACGTTGCGACATTTATATTCATTTGGTTTGCTCTTGGGAAATTTTTTCCTTGTTGCTTGAAAATCTTTCTCTGCCTCTGAAGCTTCGGTTTCCTCGATATCATTGGATTTAAGAATTTTATCTGTAATAAATTCATGAATAAGTTTTTATCTCTATTTGTAAGTCAATTTCTTACAACAAATTTACCTCAGCAAAAAGTAAACCTTGAGGCTCTAACTGCAAAGCCATACCATGTCTTATATCATCGATGAATTCCTCTAACCGTAAAAATTTAACAGCGCATAATGACCTCCAATCCCTCCAGTAAACACCAATTTCTAATTCGCGAGATTTAACCAACTCAATTGAAAACCTAAGGCAAAAGACAAAAATTTATTTGAAAATATAAATTAACGGATTATTAAAAATCACCTTTGGTCCCAAGCCTGTTGTGAGCAAGGTTTCCAACTAGTTTGAGCAACGGTTTGATTGTCTAATTTTATTACGGCCATAATTTCATCTAGAAAAGAACATATTCTAAACAGTTTCCAGTTAAACAAAAAGTTACTTATTTTGCATTGAAATATTATATAAACATAAATATATTACAAATTTTTACACAAATTTTAACTTACTACTGATTTCATCCTTGACACTGTATGATTTGCTTGAGCTTCTGCCAGTCACTCCTTTTACGAAAGAACGGAGGTCACCTGGACTAGATGATGAGTCTTTTTCTCTCCTAGAACGTCCTGGAACTTCTTCCAAGAGATCTTGACATCCCATGAGCCTGACTTCAAGTTTTCCTGTAACCGCTGCTGTCCTGTTGAGCGATGAAGGGTGGTTCGACAAAGGCCGATTGGAACTATCACGGAAAGGTTGCAGACTGGTATACATGACGGGTACTGGGCTCGCTGATTGAACACTTTCCAACTCTTGCTTCAGCAGCATGGCGGTAGAAGAATCCGGTGGTAACTCTTGCCTGCGGAGCTCTAACGATTTGCGAAGAAGGTCTAATTTCCTTGAAGATTCACACAGATTCACTTGCGCCTACGATAAAATCATTTGAAAAAAACATAAAAACATACAACTGGGTTATGTTAAATATATAACTGGCTTAATTGTTTTAACATGTAATCCTCAATGAGAACTTGATTCAAATTTTTGTTAAAAATGTAAGAAAAAAGAATGAAGCCTAAATACTCTCTTCTTATTTAGTTATTTATGAATTCTCCAGCAGTAAGCATCCACGGTCAAGAATTTTATTTTTGTCATAATCCTTTTTAAATTTAACATAAAAAATAAATAAATAATATTTAAATTGAATTTTCAACATCCAAGATCTCATCATTAAATTATTAAACTTTTATTAAATACACACTTTCTGAACAATATTTATTTTAGCCTTAGAAGAACATGGCAAAATTTCATACAAAATAAATCTGCATCTGGTTTAAAATTATACGCAAACGAATAAAATGAATCTGGAAAATTGCCAATGAGCAACAAAAACAACTTAAAACACTTTATTTATTTTAATCTTTGTTTATAAAATGAAGTTATAAACAAAATATAAAGAAAATTAAATATTAGACAAAGATTTGACAGAATTTTTTTAAAAAGTTCCTTTTATACATGAACTAAAAAATATCGATTATTAGTGGGGCATAATATTAACATTATATTAAAAAATAATAATAAAACAATAAAATGCTCTTTTGTGTTTATTTTAACAACAAAACAAACGTAAAATATCCAACCAACTTCTGCCTATCATATAAAGTAGTGCATGGACATGAAATTTTTGGCAAAATTGGTGTTATTTAATAAAGAATATGAGTAAAAACCAACAATTGTTTTAACCAAAAGGAACTTTTAGATTAAAAGATTGTTCTGAGAAAAAAAAAACAGTCTTTTTAAAAGAA
This sequence comes from Cimex hemipterus, assembly GCA_039619505.1. Taxonomy (NCBI): domain Eukaryota; kingdom Metazoa; phylum Arthropoda; class Insecta; order Hemiptera; family Cimicidae; genus Cimex; species Cimex hemipterus. The sequence continues at coordinate 19,790,583 of CM077111.1, read as the reverse complement.
ATTTTTAACCTAATATTTATTAAATCTTAAGCATATTTTCAAATAAATCATTAGAAAGCATTATCAAGATGTGGCTTAATTAAGCACTAGTAGCAATAAACAATACTTTTTATTTCCAAACATCCGTCTCAAACTCGTTTTAAAAATAATCAACTTTTTGCAAAGTTAAATTGATAAAAAAAACCACTAATAAATAAAATATAAATTTAATGTTTAAATCCACACATCTCATTAAAATAAATTACAGAGATAAATTACTAAAGGTTTTAGACTCTTTAAAAAGGGGACGGGGGTCATTTTAAATGAGCACATGTTAAAGACCAATCAGTAGCTTACAAAATTAAATAGACAAATATTTCATTTATATAATATTAATAAACCCATGAGAGGTATACACAGTTAAGATCAAATTTTTTAAGAAACTCAATTTTTCTTGGTCATTTAAATTTAGAGAAAACAAAATTATTTAATTACTTTAATATTTGATCATTAAATTGTATCCTTAACTTGGGTTATCTCCAAGTGATCTAGTACGATTTCTATAACAAATATGTTCAAAAAAATATCGACAAGTATCACACGAGCAATCAGGATTCTTTGAAGGGCCCACATGATGTCCTGGCTTTTTCAATGAACCGACTACCGGACCAAACCTTTGTGCCTTTGACCAATGTTCGTATTTTATTGGTGGAAGTTTCCCAGAGTTTTTATATGATTTTTTCCCTGACGGTGAGATTTCTGAGTCGCTCAAGCTTCCAGATTTTCTGAGACATGTCATCTGTTTGCCGACAACTGATACTTCACTCGACTGAGAGTTAGCCCTACGAACCGTGTCCTCCCTTTTTAAACCCTGTTTGGCTTCTAGGTCGGCATAACGTCCGAAACTCCATGCCAAGCCATCACTCTCATCGGAGGAAGTGGAACTACTCGAGTCTTCGTCATCTCTTACATGGATTGGTGAAGACCTGTTCTTGAAACCTGTTCCCTTTTTTAAACCTATGTTTGCTTGCTCCCCCCAAATCTTCTCTTTCTGTTTTATCCTCAATTTATCAAGTGAGTTGTCATATTCAAAGCTGTCATTTTCCTTCAGGCTGGCCCTTGTAGATTCAATGTCGGTATCTTTCCAAGAAGTAGTTACAGAAGAACTATTTTCAACTGACATTCTAGATGAAATAGTGCTTTCACTGGGGATACTGAAATTATCAAACCCCGACACTAGAGAGCTTCGAGGTGAAGGGTAAGCTGTGCTAAAATTCGACTGGCTTCCGGTAGGTGAGAATATTGTATTCACATTACTATTACTTAATATTTGCCTTTTTTGGCGTTGCAGTGCATGTGGGACTTGATTTCCATTAGCACGAGTGTGAAGTACTTTCATGTTACTTGATTCGAAAACTGTCTGTGGTGTTGAAATTGTATCTTCTTCAGAAGATGACGAACTTTCGGAATCAGACCCAGTGCAATAAACATCGATGTGCACAGTTCTAGGGTTTTTCATTCCTTCGCTGCTACTTGCTGTTGATTTATTTGCTAAAGGGCTCCCTCTGACTCTAGCTGGCGATCGAGTCACTGGCTGAAAAGGGAAGCAAAAATACTTTGAACTCTTTTGGATTCTATGCAGAAAATCCACAGTTGTGACCATACATAAGTAAACCACCTAACCACCTTGCTTCTTCTTAACTTGTCCACAAACGTAGAATTCAAACAAATTATTTATTTTATTTATATAAAAATAAATAAACCACTGTCCATTGTCTAGCAATTTATATACATAAGAACATGATGATTCTAATTATTGGACAAAGTAATCAAAGTGGAATGTTAAAATAATTTTTCATATTGCAACTCGCAGGAATTCTTATTATACTGATCAATCATTAATTATGACATTGGCCAAATATATAAAATACCATCGTCAAAAATTTCATCAGCTTCCTTACTAGTGATCAAAACAATTTTAGTTAATTGGGGTGTGTAAATTATATGGCTTGATATCTTTCTCCTTCTGTATATTCCTAAACTGGTTTTAATTTGTAGTATAAATTTACAGAAAATTCCATTTAGACTTTTTTATATTTAATTTATTTTTTATTTTGAAAAGAGTAATATGGGTAGAAATGATGAATGATGGAGTGAGTGTGGTGTTCAATCTCTTTTTAAAAAATGATTGTAATATGGGTAGTAAACTATACATTTGATTAGTTTATTGGGTTATTTGAAGCTATGTTTACACCTAAAGGCCTGGCTATGGTTCCCAGTACCGTCATTGTAATTTTCTACGCTGATTTGAATTTAACAAGTACTGTATTGTGATCTGACCCCCTTCTGACACCTGAAAGGTATTTGGACAAATAGTCTTCCTGTATAGAAAGGACAGGCATACTACACTTTATTATTAAATTATACTAAAACTGTTACAGTTGAGTAATACAATGTATTATGTAGTCTGCTTGCTAAAATCATACAGAATGTTTTATGTCAAAAAAATTATTTACAAAGTGAAAGACATAAATTTTTTTCTAATGGTACACACAATTAGTCAGATCGTAAGATCATTATTAACGATCATGTTGAAACAGAAGTTTACAATGTGGACATTTTACCTCTACACTTCATTTAATTAAACCATTAAGAGAAGAAAATGAATCAATCAATTCTTACTATTAGGAAACAAACAATACATACAAACTTTGTCTGGTTAAGAATTTATTATTTTCTGAGGTGGTTTACTAATGTAGAATTGTCAGAAAATATACTAATATAATGATTACCTTTGGTTTACGAGACTGTTCTTTTGCGACCAAGGGGACTTGAGACGTTGACGTTTGTGAAGCAGCATCTTTGAAAAGAGGTGTGAAATGTTGTTTTTCTGGAGGAGGATGAGGAGGGTGAAAGCAAAAATGTTGGTTGTGCTGCTGCTGCTGTTGTTGTTGAGGCGCCTGAGAATGTTGATTAACAGGTGGCACCACATTTGTTGGAGGTTCAGGAATTTCGGAGCAGGTCAGTGTAACTGTATGGTGACCTGCAACTGTAACACTGCAAGTCGCCCGGGCTCCTGCTAAACCAAGCCCTCCGCAACATCTCGGGCTTCCTACTCGTTCGCTACTATAACCTGAATCCCCTCTAGCAGCGTATCCACTTCCGCCATCACTCGTAGTCAAAACTATGTTACCCGCTTGGGGTGTGAAGGTCAATTGGGCATGGACTGACCATTCTTCCGGTGCTGTTGTATTGTTAAAATTGCTGTTTCCGCAGCAAGATGCCCACTCCTTCCCTGACATCTAAACTAGTAGTTTCACAGTGCATTCTTGAAAGTGATGAATTCAATCGTCTTACAAAAAACGGGCTTCATGCTTTAACAACATTTTTATCCTGGTCCAAAATATATTGCAAACATGTCTAAAAATAAAATGGCTATCACTCAAAACACTTTCACTTGTTTTTATATTAGCTATTTCGGAGACGACAATAGAACTTTAACACTTATTCTGATGCAATTAAACTGAACGGTTCAGCTAAACTAAATATAAAATGTTATTAACAGTGTTTGCAATCTTATGGTTTAAAGTTGTGCAGGGAGTCAGCCCCCTCTGCTTACACTGCTCTATGGGCAAAAGTCCAGATCGAGAATCTATTTTTGAACAGATGGCAAATATTTCCTAGTCTTCTCCACCCCCAATAGGTGCCTATGAGCTCTCAGCTGGGCCATTCACCGTTTGTCAATCTCACCATTTTATCAAAACTTCCTTTTAAAACATATTTAAAAAAATTTCCAAAGATTTAGTGGTAAATGACATCCATCTGTTTTAATCTACTACAAACACTTGTATATGGTAAAACCTACCTTTAATCCCTTGTTTAAATTTAAATACGCATGTTTTCAGTACTTATGTAAACTGTAATAATGCGTATAAATTATAAATTATTAGAGATAGATATAAATTACATAACCTCATACACTACATGTTTTACACAACACAAGTTTCCAATGTCTCCACCGTTTTATTATGGGAAGCAGTGGGTTCGAATAGTGTTTGCCATGCTAGCAGTTCTAGGTTCGAATCCTAGCATAGCGCATGGTTTTTTAATTGTTTATAGTATGAAAAATGTATTGTAAATTGATATAACCCCTTGACCAAAGTACACAATGGTTAATTGGACATTAAGCCTTCCTGTACGCAATTAAGATTAACAACGAATGGCCAAAATAAGACACTTTCATAATCCATACGGTGTAAAATATGCTGTGCTAATAAATTAAATTTTCCATTTAAAAGTTCCAAACAACAGAAAAAAAAATTAAGCCAGTATTGATAATTCTCAAGTAATTAAATTAGAATTAGTTGTATAATAAGAAACGTACCTCTTGAAGAGCTTTTTTGTCTACAACTTTATTGCTTTGGAGAAGTCTGATCACATTTTTTGCTCCCTCCACAACTCGTGCTTCAATTCTTAGCCTGTGCCTAAGCTCATCAACACGATCTTCCAGGCCGGGAGGTTCAAGGTTTCTTCCAATTTTGTCTTAAAAAAATAAATAAACAAAAATAAAAGTAAGTTTATAAATAAATACATAAAAACATTAGAAATATTTGTTTTATTGCACTTCAAAACCATTTTATCAGTATTTTTTTAATTTATCACATTTCAATGTATCAATTGGTCAAGTGGACCACTAGTTTATAGTGTGAAAAGAAACCCCAACACTTTCAGTATTAAAATTCGTAATCAAACAACCAATATCTTTTATCACTAAATAATTCGGAAAACTACAATTGGTACAGTATATATTATTTCATAGATTAAGCTATAAAAACAACTGATTATTATTTGTTTTTCAAGGGTATTTCAACTGAGGTTATATGCCATGAATGATGAACCATCAGGGTGCTAATGTGTTTGAAAAGTATGCCTGGTTTGAATCCAGGATCTTTACCTTACAGTGATTAGGGTCAGCACATATACATTTGTGGCTTCTATACCCCCTCCCCCAAGTGATTTTTTAAATTTATTAACACCTGCATCAACTGTTGAGTTTAGGTATATTTAATAGCATTTTACAATGTAAAACAAAAGAAAATGATCACAAAAATATACATAGAACAGAAAAAAGAGGAACTACTAATTAGTAGTCACTCCTTTATATTAGCATTAATTACTTTCACTGTTATTCACAGTCACTTAGGAGGGTCATGAGGCAATTGGTGAAGAAGAAACGTTTCTGATATGAGGATTTGCGCGACTGCATAATTGTTTGTTAAACTTCTTGTTGTGGCTTTTCCCTATTTGAAGGAAATTCAGAAGGAGTCATTGTGAATGGTAAAGTAAGGTACATAGAAAGGATTATTTATTGCAGGGATTGGACACATTGGAGGTTGGAACATCTTTATTAGCACCAAAATTTGATGGTGTTTAAATTTAAAAATGAATATACTCCTGGATTACAAAAACATTCCCTTTATTATCTCACTTATTATTACTGTACTGATTGTTGTTCTTACTTATTTTAAATGGTTTGTTGTTGTTTTTGAGAAGAAATAATGTATGATTGTAACTACCTTGATTATTGGCATCTCCATTATGAGGCGAGTCATGCCTGCCAGAACTCCTGATTTGCTTTGCCTTCATAATTCTCATTTTAAGATATTCAATCTTAGCTTTTGAATCTGCTAACATTTGCTGTGCTTCTCCTATAAGCTTTTTATCTCTCGAATGTTCTCTACTAGCCAAAGACTGAAGCATATTCTCAGCACCTTGTTTCACCTTTAAATGGAATAAGTACATTTTTTTAGCAAAGTCAAATTTTTGATTTTAAAATAATTAATTTTTCATTGATTACAAAACTGGAATAATGAATGAACAAAACATTAAATATTTACTCGTTTAATAACAATTAATTTACCTTAAGTTCAATGTTGAGCTGTTTTTCCAATGAAACAAGCCGAAGGTCTGTTGAGAAGTTGTTATTCCCTTGATTTTCAACTGACAGGCCAGACATAGGAGAGACGAGGCCTTCTAAAACAAAATTATTTCATTAGGAGCCTGACTATTGAAAAAAGTCAGTGTTGGCATAAAGGATTGAGTGTGGCAAATTGCGATTATCTGTATTTCCTTGGATGTAAAAAGCACACAAAAACCAGGATCCACAGTTTGGCTAACATGAGATATTTTTAAAGCTAAATTTCAAAAAACCGTTATAATGTTATCAGCATTTTACTCATTACAGTTATCATTGGGTACACCTATTCATCAATATAGCAATTATACCCTGAAAAGAATGGGATGAGTCTCTTCAATGCTGCCATTCTATTTACATAAATTACTGGACATGTGCTAGCTTTGTTCCCACTTAAACTGATTGTTATTTTATTCATAGTGGTGATACTTCTAAAACATGTCAATTGACAACACAAAGAACACTAATATTTGAAATGTAATGAATTGAATAAAATAATATCTTCAGAATCTTGATGACGATTTACTTTCAAAGTCTAGATATAAGCATTTTTTAAACCACCAATGTTGTTATTAATCATAAAAATCTTTTGCTTCTGTCAAAATTTTATTTTGAACCATAACCTTGTGCATGCAGAGTACTTAACATTCACACAAGTGATAGTGACATTCTGAAAAATCTAAATGAGACATATCCTTTAATCAAATGCCCAAAGGTTTTTCCAACCCTTTAAGGGATTTATTTAAGAAATAATTTTGCACAAACAGGAGCATTATCTTTAATAGATTTTATTTAAATATAATTATTTTTAAAAAATCCACTGTGTTGACTTAAAGTCACCCAACTAATGATGCACTTCCCCTCACTTTTATTCTGCGAGTGGCATTATGGTCTTCTTTCAGTGCAAATATTAAAAACTCATTAAGGATAGCTTTACCATTAATGTGAATTTGTACATGTGATCCTCACTAAACTGTTTGTTCTGTGTATCATTTTTCCTGCATTGGTCTGCACACTTGGCCGTCTTTAGCATGTAAAAACACACAGACTTAATCCAAAAGGCACCGACAATCAAACTCCTCACCACCTTATAGAAGAGACTTGACTTCACAGAAATTACGTAGACACACTGAAAATGGTGAAATACAAAATACTCGTCTGACAGACCACGATGATCGGAAAGGCTCAAATTACCTTACAATCCATTACCTTACAGACCTGAGGGTAAATTCTCACAGATATATTTAGTTGCATATTACTATTTTATTAATTTTTAAGGACGTTTTAACGGCTAAGGTCATTTCAAGCCCTAATATCCAAACATTCTATTTTAGGTTAGCTATATCTGTCTGAGTGCTATAAAGCTCTGACTCCAAACATTCACTTGTAATCTAATTTATCCTACTGTCATCCAAGCTTTGATTTTCTTTTTCAAATTCTTAATTCGGAAGGCCAAATTACATTAAATTTAATAAAATAATAAAATTTATTTCTGTATCATTTTTTTCTTTTTTAAATTAAAAATGTGTTTTTTCCATAATTTAAAATTTCCCTATAGGCATGTATGGCTAATAATAATAATGGAGTCAGACTAGCAACAGTCTCAGCATAGGCTCATCTTTATCTTTTTATTCTTCCATTCAAGTAGGATTCTACATAACAATAATAAGAAACAAAACACAATAATATATATATATATATATATTTTTTTTTTGAAGGAGCTATTTTTCTTAT
>CM077111.1:19762163-19782496 GCA_039619505.1 Cimex hemipterus | reverse complement strand
ATATATATATATATATATATATATTTTTTTTTTTTTTTTTTTTTTTTTTTTAAGGAGCTATTTTTCTTATTTAAATTGTGATATTGGGCACTGCAGTGCATTACCCCGCAATTTGTATTGTCTTACATTTTATTTTTACGCTCCGGCAGTCTCAAAAACTTCTGAAAAAATAAATCATGTGCGCACAACTCTTATGCAGACATTAGCAGGCATTCTGTGGTAAAATAATTTGGGAAAAGGCCTAAATCTCATTATAAATTCCAATAAATTTGAGAAAACTGAAAAGTGCTCTTCGAAAGAAACACTGGGGACCCAGTAACTCCTGTAAATCTCTCAAAAGGTTAAGCCTTTGCTTTAGTTGCAAATTTATTTCATTATTATTATGTATAAAAATAGAGTGAAGGTACAATAGAAACCAACTTTTCTATAGATCAGTTTTTGATAATTATATTTCCACCTGAATGAAAATTAAGATGAAACACTTTCTTTATTTAGGTTGTTGTATATTAAATTCATCATATAATGGTGGAATTTATTGAACTTCACAACCTATATATATTTTTTCTTTTTATAGGAGCATGCTCCAAGCTCCAACAAGCCTTGAAAGAGGATATTACAACACTGGCCTAACACAATCTAAAAACAAATAGAGATTGTGAAGTTCAATAATAGTTCCAAATTACATGATGGATTAGAATATATATATTTTTTTAATTTGCAAAACAGTACAACTACTCTCAATTTGGGAGCAAGTAACAATGAAATAGAAAATATGTACAAAATTAAAGCCAAGAGTGGAGAAAAGTAGTACTCCAATGATGCTAAAAATATATATGTTTATTTGTCAATACCGCTTTGCAGAACTTGTGGCCATCGTCCCTTTAGTTTGTGAGGAAGGGTTCAAGGAATTTCTTGGGATGGACCTGCTGATTTATGGTGGTATCAAATTTTTGTGAACTTTTTGATAACAGGAGTGCATTTCATCTCGACGAATGGAATATTTAAGTCTGAATGTGTAGTTTCATATGCTCCATTTCAAAAATTAAATATCACATTTAATGGTATTTTGCTTGATTGGAGAAATTTGTTTCTTATTTTTAAAATAAAACTTACACTACACCAATATTCTTTACCTTTGGAATGTCTAGTGTGCTTTTTTAAAATATAAATTTCCTGTACGTTCATTCTTTAGACATAGGTCTCAACTAATTTCATTGGACATAGCTATATTAGTTTCTACATCTTATCATTTCATCATAAAGATACTTGTGACATTTATATCCCTATATCAACCAACATACTTGTTTCATGGCTTCATATCAGAAAATTCGAAATATCATAATTTCATATAAAATAATGGTATGCTATATTTATATACTTTCATCTGGCTTTTTAATTTGCTACATGCCTACCTTCTATTAATTTTCTATCCCTATATATTGTTCTAGATATATATCAAAATAAAGCTATTTGTGATAAACTGAGCAGTTTGTTGAGAATCAAATTTTTGGATGTGCTGATTTCCTGATGTTGGGAGGGCTTGTGGGATTTTCAATTTCATCTTGGACAAATGGAATATTCAAATCTGTTTTAGCACATTACAGGGAGATGATCCCCCCTCACATGTACAATCATATTACAACATCTAAAATTAGATTCTATCTAAAGAATACATTATAGTATAACAAAATCAATAGATTTAATTATAATCATAATGACAAGTATTTACATATTTCATTTGGGAACACATTAAAATAGGATCCAAATTCACCCAAATTATGCACATTACAGATTTCATTAAAGGCCTTTTAGTAGGTAAATCATTTAACAAAATTTCCTCTGAACATCTTCAAATAAATTGATCTTATACTAAACGACCTGGGATACCAAACCAAACTATACTCAATTATACTTTGAACCAGCCCAAAATATAGATAGATGTTTTAACACAATAATATTCTGAAAACCTGAGAAACCCAAGCTTCTATTACACTTTGATAGAACTAAATGTGCAGAGAAAATGAAGAGTCAAAAGTTACTAATCTCAGGTACTCAATTGCGATCCCAGTAATAAATAGGAGATACAAAACATACAATCACAACGTAGAAGTCTGGTCACATTCACTCCCGTTGAGCACTTGACAATCCTCGGGGGAAGGTCTAACTACCCCTTACTTTCATGCTGATAAATTACAGTCATTCCAATAAATCAACATAAACACAACACTCAATACAAATGTAGAAATCTGGTCATATTCAATCCTCCAGAGTACTCGATATGCCTCTGATAAACAACCTCAATTCTTCCCAAAAAAGAATACAAAGTGACATTGTTGAACAACACCATGAGAAGATTCTGTTTGGGACATAATGTAAATTTATCATTTGAAATATAAAACAATATTTGGATGATGGCCATTGAGATTATGACAACACACCTCCTCCAGGAGAAATAATTTCCAACTCTATTCCAATTTAAATAATTATATGTTAATATTGATCAAAGCTGATGCAATTCAATTGATGACATACCATCCACAAGTCTGTAAATAAAACAAATATTACATTTAAATGATCGATTTATTCATTTTAAAAAATCTCAAGCAATTGTGCATTTTTATTGTTAAAAAATTAATTTTTTGAGCTCGAGCCCCGTCTCGGGCGAGAAAGGACTTAAAAGAGAGAGGGTCAATAAACCAGAATAACTTCGACGCCTATGGTATGTCCGGCTGTTGCTCGATTTTTATGCACGCTTTTCTCTTTAATGAACCGACTTTTTTGTTTTCCATCGGGCAAGACACGGAAGTATTGTAAATTGGCTTTATACATAAGTGACGAGCGGTTTAACAAACGATTTTTTTTTATTATATGAAGTTTCATCGACCCGAGTAGGGAAGGAGTCAGTTCCCCTATTAACTTGTCCGATAATAAGGGCAACAATCAGCTCATTAACATTGAATTTATTAATAGCAATTGATTTCGATTGTGTATGTCAACGTTCTGTTTACAAATGGCTTTGAATGAGAGGGGAATTTTTAAAAAAAGCAAAGAAACGCTGAGATTTGATGTTAATGTGCTAGGTTCATTTCGAACAAAAGAGGAAAAATGCACAAGAAAGAGAAATTGCAGATGACGTGAAGCACGAAATAAGACTCTTTGTTCCATTTTTGTTTGTAATCTTTCTTCAACTTAAAGGAAAGATTCTACTTTTAAAAAAAGTGTGTGTTAAATTACCTGTTGAAATAATTTCAATTGGTATTCCCACTCATTAGAACTTTGGTATAGTTCTTAAAACTTCTATCGGACTTTCACCACGGAAGGGGCTGACCCTAGGGACTATACCTCAGGGGGATGACTTCACCTACCCCGTTATGCGTCTGGGTCGTTAATATCCCCCTTTAACCAGATGCCCAGGAGATAGTCGATTCTAAACCAATGGGGATTTCCGACGCTAAAACTAACTAATCACTGTAATACAGTCGCTCAAATAAATACGGTCACACCTGTGTACGTACACTGCACTCATTCTGACTAGTCGGTGGAGCACTCGATATTTTCCATGAAATCCTTCGAACCCAAACATCCGCGCGCGCGCACACACACACAAAACAGAGCAGAAAGGACGAAGGTGATAACACATATCACCACTAGCCCCGGAGGATTTATAGATATACGCAACGATACAAACAAAACACATAAAACAGATCTGTATGCAACTAAAAAAAAGGCCATCCTCTAAACATCAGAGTAGGGGATCCAGCAACTGTACTCGAGAACCATTTTTACATTCGAAGGCATTCCTACACGCTCTCTGAAAGGAGCCAAGCGTCTATAGGTGGAACACATCGCGCAACTTTTCTCTGTGAGAGAGGCACTTGGGCGGACTGTGGTCCAGGAGCAGGTGTCAACCGCGTATGACCTATATCGAGTAAGGGCAATTCCTCATTTCCTGCTCAAGTTCTCGGTATAGCCGTCTACAGGTCATGCTATTGACACGCAAGAGCCTATCGACCAGACCCTGACTTGTATACTAAAAGTGTATCTTTTAGATTCTAAACTTTTCTATTTTAAGAAATAATAAGCAAAACGTGAAGTGGAAATGGCAAAATTCGCCGAACGTATGAAACGTACTTTAAAAAGTGAAGTGAATTCCAAAAAGGCAAAAATTATTGTTATGCACGTCAGGATGAAAAGCAACCATCGGAATCTTAATGCAGAGTCCAAGATGATTTACTTTCCAAGTCCATAAATGAACGCATCTTCAATTTTTATCACAAATATTATTCATAACATATCTAAGTCCACGAGAGAAAATATGGTAAATTAAAAAAAAGTTATGACCACTTATGGTATTTTCGGTACAAAAAAAACGTTTCTCGTTTAAGGAAAACAGAACGATGGAAGAGAATATTTGTAATGATTTTTAGGGACAAGAGACACATGTCTAATCTACTACAGTTTACAAGCTATCTACGTTGACAGATGGTACCTGGAAAAACAGGTGCTAACCATTAACATACACTATACACTCTCTTACCATGAACATACACTATTCATAACTTTTATTCCCACGAACGAAAATTTAATATTTCATACGAAATTCACCATAGTCCGAAGGAAATACAAACAAATACACTACAAAAACGACATTCCCGACTAAGGATAAGCAGAAAGATATAGCTAAAACAGAAACAACTATGGATAAAATAATTTAACAGAAATTTTAAACTGTTTTATTTTATTGGAAAAACGTACACGATTTACTACAAATAGTTCACAGAAAAGTAACTATAATTTTAATGACGACCTAGATCATGCTGTATGTACGTCACCCCGCAGACCACAGGACGAAATCTGACATGTTAATTATTATTAACTTAATCCAACCTTTTCAATTTTATTTTACACATTAAAATCTCAAGTCGTAGCCATTACCTAATATGTCGTATTTGTTATACAATATAATAAATGTAACAACATTGATCGGTCCTAGAATGCAAAATACAAGTTTGTTGTAGAACTAAAGCACGTAAATACTCAGCTACGTGCCAAAAAGGCACTGTGAATTAATGGCAGAATCACTTATCAATCAGAAAATCAAATCACATAGCACAATGTGATTTCATGGCACAGAATTGCAGAGACCCTAATAGGTATATGGGTATCTGTGCGATAAAAATATATTTAGACATCCAGATAAACAGATAGAGATAGATAGCTAGATAAATGAATAGGCAGATAAGTAGGTAGGTAAAAGAGAGGAGAGGAGTGGACATAGAGATAGATAGAAAGATGACAGAGATTAGAAGAAAGAATTACATAGTAAAATAAGTAAAGCAAAATCGAATGAGGTGACAGTGTTGCTCAGAATTGTTGGTTTCTTATTGCTCTACACGTTTAAAAAAATAAAAAGCTGACGTTCTCTACTAAAATGGTATCGGTGAGTTTATCTATCCTTATCCTAACTGATTCTTGTTGCGCAAACCTGCCCAGCACAATTCTGCATTTTCACTAGACAAAGTGAGAGTGATAGAGAGTGGTGAGTGAGTGAATGAATGAATGATTTATTTATAGAACTACAAGCAAAGGTAGGTCTCAAGGACTTTTACTACTCTCAACGTGTGATTACAATAACAATTTAGTACTGTTATTACGCTATTTTAACTGCAAAATTAGTTAACATTAAAAATAATAAGTTGTTAGTTAACATTAAGTGTGTGTGTGTGTGTGTGTGTGTGTGTGTGTGTGTGTGAGAGAGAGAGAGAGAGAGAGAGAGAGAGAGAGAGAGAGAGAGAGAAAGAGAGAGTATATGTGCGATTCATCTGTTTTAACGGACGTTGGACCTAAAAATAGATAAATTTATCTAAACATGTTTGTTGTTGGGTGAACCGTTTATTCTGAATCAGCCAGGTAATACAATAAGAATTTTTTACCATTGAGATTTCTTCTTGAGGTCTGCGGGGTGGTGGACCTTGGTCGTTCTCATTTTTGACTTACTATCGCGGTTTTGTCCTGTATAATTTTCCTTTGATAGTATTATTATTTGTAATTTGGTCGTTACCTTTCTGGTTATCATTATTACATACTACTATTACTATTTATTGCATAGTTTAAAAATATAAAAACTCTTACTTCTTTTTAACTGAAAATTCTTCGAACTAGTTAAGCTATTAGCTACAATAGGTTCAACCAGAATAATTCCTCTTATATATAAATTAATGAAATACGTGGCTCGACTCAATTTACGGGTGAAATAAAAGTTATGAAAACGGAAAACGCACGTCTAAAACATCCGTATTACTCGCTCTTTGCCGAACTAGGTCGGCTGGAAAAATCGACCTTTCAACATAGAGGCTTAGCATTTCCTCAATATATGTTACAAAAAGAAAAAAAAAATAATTATTATAATGTAATTAGTTAACTAATCATTTTAATGAATAAATTTGTCTAAAGATCTAAAGATGTATAAAGGCAGATCAAGACGAAAAAATCGTAAAACAGTAGACACTTTTGAGTCAACCTTAACAAATAAATTAAACAATTTTAATAATTATTTAAAATAATGCTTATTTATTGTTCCTGCAGAATTTTCACTGAGGTTCATCAGACGTGATGCGTTAATGACCTTGTTCATCCGTAGAACTATATTTAAATAGATTCGGTCTTCTCTCAGATATCCCTGTCTTGATTTCCTCTTAAAGCTTTTTAACCCCGCATACGCAAATCCCTCGCGGCGAGACAGACGTCTGGACTATTTTCGAATAACTATGAACTTTTCGCAACTGAATAATTAATGCCGTCAAGGATTTAGCAGATTCTTTTTTATTAAGAAAAACCTTGAAGATGGCGCACAGATAGATTTAAGCGTTGTGAATATTTCTCACGTCCTCCAGTTCAATGAGATTTTAGCCCAATCAAGTTAAAAAACAAATAAATAGTGGTCCTGGGATATGAACACAAAGCAACCGACGAAAAGGAGGAATCCTAGAGTCCTTTAAATTTGACTTATAATTTTATTATTTTATCAATTTTACTAATAAAATATCACAATCGTCCAAAGAGAACAGTGCTATTTTTGGGCGAATTTATAACATAGTTTAAAATTTACTCATCAAATCACATTGAATGGGGACCGCGATGCCGAGTAGTTGAGGTGATGGGAACGGAACGATCTAATTATACACGGATGGATCTACAACGCTAGAAGGTACGGGGGAAGGACTGTTCAGTTCAGGAGACAAATACTCAGAACCTATGGGGCAAAGACTGCAGTATCTTCCAGGGTGAAGTTGCACCAGTGCATGAAGATTGTACCTGCCATGTCAGATAGGCAAGCAGACATCAAATCACAAAGTTCAAACATCATAAGCTCAAAGATAGTGCTGAATTGCAAAACTAATCTAAACAGTTTGGGCAAGTAACGAGAGAGCAAACGCCGTGCAAGGAAAAAAGCGTCTGCTGCTATATCCTGAGCCCTTCAGTGGCCTAGGTGTTCACACTATCAATCATTACCTAAGGCAAAAGGACAAAATGAAAATTATAAAACAGTGGAATTCAATCATTGGACATAAAAAATCCAATATCTTTCTGTTTTGAAGAAAGTATTGAGTACATGCATCAAATGATGTCAAGGAAAGGGGCTGGCATATCGCTGATAGGTCCTGAATCCATTTGTTGTGGAAAGGCATTCACACTATCATTGAGTCCTCTGACAAAAAGACAAAACGAAAATGTCGGCAAAAACAACATTGAAATGCACCAAAGGAATCGAGAAAAACGTCGAAATCTAACAGGATTCTTAACAGGAAACTGCAGACAAAATGGGCATTTGAAAAAGACTGGTATAATCCAACATTACAAAGTACAAGCAGAGTATGTGCCATCACACCTACTAATAAACTGTGTCGCCACATTTGCATGTTTTGGAATGTACAACATACCTTAAACAAAAAGAAAATGGGGAAGCAGTGTAATTCACTCACTGGAAACAAACCCAGGAACCTTCTGGCAAGTTTTGGAAGGAAAGAAACATCAGAATAGATCAAATGAAGCAGGAAAATCGTAACCCTGACAGAATTCTTAACAGGACACTGCAGACTTAATGGATATCTGAAGTGATTGGTAAAACCCAATAAGGCACATGCAGATCAGTAGTACACCAACACTACAGCAACCTTACAAAACATTGAACCAGTGAAATTAGGCCTAATTAACATATTTCATAAAGAACTAGGACTAAACAGTGTGTTGTACGTGCAGAATAGGGGATACAATTGCTTTAAAAGGGCGCAGTATATTATACACCACTAACATTACATCTTTCATCTTACTTCCAAATGGGCATTTTTCAAAAATACTGGATATCTCCGGAAGAAAAATTCGTGAGCTTATTTATCCCAACGATAAGTCTTTTTTAAATAGTTATTCCAATGGGCTTATTAGCATTTTGATAAGGAGTAGTCGTTAAACTCGAAATTTCCAGTAGATTGGAGATCTTCCTGTGGTTTAAAACTTTTTTTTTAAACTCGATGTACATGTCTTACTAACTTCACAATCGGTATGCTATTCTAGCACGATTTTAAGTGTTCGTCAATACGCAATGGATAAATGGAATAGCGCGTGTGTTTAAAACGGGATTTTTCATGTTTAGACTTACGATTTTTCCAGTCAGTTCAAATATTTGTTTCGTTAATTTACATATTTATTTTATATGTTATCTTTCAACTGGCTGACTCATTTCTTGTCTCTTGACAGAATTAATATAGTGATAAGATAAACGGTTCACTAAATTTATTAGCTTGCTAGCGTTAAAGTATCCTTACCCTTCTCTTAAGCACGTACATACATTAAATGCTTCTTAAAATATAATTCATCGCTTTCATTGTTATCTCCGTTAGGAGCTATCTGAACAAAGTGATGCATATTTAATTTTTTTATAGTTTGATATCTCTTCTTGCCCTATACCTTCGTACATATTATAAAATTACTGTCTCTAATTCCACGTAAGATGTAATGTTCGGGTTTATAATGCACTGCGCCCATTGGAAATTATTGTATCCCTTGGATCTATACCAATACTTGCCCTAGTTCAACAAGAAAACTATTATTAGCTCGGTTTTTAGAGGATGAATTTTTATAAGGTTGCATTGTACATTCCAAAATGCTTGTGGGAAAATGTGGCTCCATAGTTAGCAGGTATGATGGTGTCTCCCCTGCTTGTACTTTATAATGTTGGAATATACCTATCTTTTTCAAATGCCCATTTACTCTGCACTGTACTGTTAAAAATCCAGTTAGATTTCGACGTTTTTCCTGCCTTCTTTGATGCATTCCGAAGTTCTTACCTTCCAAAACTTGCCACAAGGTTCCTGGGTTTGTGTCCAATGAGTGAATTCCATTGTTTCCTCATTTTCGTTTTGTCTTAGGTACTCACTGATAATGTAAATCCCTATATTACAGAAGGGCGTCCGCTCTCTCGTTGTCATCTACTCTCTTGGATATCCTGGGACCCAGTAGAGGGTGACTTTTTTGCATACCTAAGATGTTTAGTTTAGTTTTCGATTCATCACCATTACTGAACTAATTATGTTTGAAATTAGTACTCCCAAGGCTGCTTAGCAAACTGAAATTCTTTTGTACCCTTTGTTCACATAGAACTGGGTACATCTTTTAATTGCTTGGACTTGTTTGGAAGATCCTGATGCCATTTGGAATTAGTATGTCTTCGAATTCGGGTACACTTACCTACAAGAAATTCGTTATTGTCTCCTTTTGATACATCAGCATAACTGTTTCATTTTTGGAATTACCGTTTAAAACATCTTTTCAGAATAAAGCAATTAAAATGAAACTTTTATCAGAAATTATGAGATAAAAAAACATATGTAGTGCATAACTGATGATACGAAGTTATCAAACGGGCCAGAAAAACAAGACTTTTAAGGATAAAATACGGAATTATAGGAGAGAAAATGCACCGTTGATCTTCCTACAAGGAAGATTAATTTGCCATCAAAATTATGGGTTAAAAAGACAAACATTTTAACAAAAAAGATAACAGTTCAGCCTAGTAACATTTTTGGTCGGAACAAGATGTTATTGAACATTCGTACGGCCCACACACCACGAAAGAACTTTAATATAGTCATTATTGCTTCCTACGTAAGTAAGCATCTTGCCAAAACATCTATGGAAAGGAATGTCATTGGATGAAATCGAATCCTCAACTTTTTTCATTTAGATTTGTTTTCTCATAGTCAAAGTTCATCTAAGTTTGAATGCTTGAACTTGACGGTGAGATAAAGAAGAATTCAAATGCTAAAAATACATCTAGGTACTTTGAAAAGGCTAGTTTAATCACCCGGGAGATAGTTTCTAATTAATTGGCTTACTCTCGTATTTAAAAAATATGTTTTGTTATATACCATCACGATGCAAGACGTACGCTGAGTTTATAAAATGTTTTTTTCAAACTAAAGATTTCTCTTTTCGAAATTATACTTTACGGATAGACGACCACAACTCTCTCGAATTCGATATTACAAAAAGAACCTTGAACCCTTCCTCATTCCGCCTATAAATGAGTTTATAATTCAGACAATGCACATGTAATTATTCAATCAATGAAGAACACCATGGAAGAATTATTCCAGTACGTGAGCGTCGATTTGAAGGAGAAAAGGTCACCTACCAAGACGTGTAATATATATTTTGGCGGTTGAACGTTGAAAAAGATGGATAACGAAGTCAAATTCTTTCATCCCAATTAACTTAGAACAATCGATCGGAAAGAAATGAAACGTACAATACATGGATACATTGTTACATCTATATCCATTGACAAAAGACAACCCTGGAACCGTAAACGAGTAAAGGATATACGAGTTTTAAGTGAAAAAACAGGTTGTTGTTAGCGGGTCTATGATGGAATAGAGATTACCCCATGGATATGTCGATTTAGGTATTTTTGTTCATATTAAGTACGACTAAATAGAAGCATTTGATTCCGTTGATCATTCCATTCTAATTTTATTAAAACCTATTTAAAATATCGCACCCAAATAACCAAAGGGAATCATATTCTTAGCTCTGAGGTTCTGACAAACGTTGGGATTCCAAAAGGGAATGTATTTGGACTTACCTTGTTTTTAGTTTACATTGATGAATTATTAAAATTAGTTATCTGTGGTAAATTATTTGGTTTTGCTGATGATAGTTATCTTATATAGTGACGCCAATTGGTTTTAATTAACATTATTAATATTGAACTAGTTTTAATTTTAAAACTGTTGGATAAAAATTTTCTTCTGTCAAACTTGTGAGGTCGACCTCTTGCTCCTGAAGACCCCCCCTCGAGAACTTTAGTCTGAAGCAAGGAATTCTACCCGATTAAGAATAGACGCGATTGACACCCTTATGCAGTGAAAGGTAGCTCGATGTGTATAATAGAAGCTTGCTTGCCTTAGCACTTACAGAAAACGTGTTCCAAATATACTCTTTTTTTCCGTCCCTGATGGTGAATACCAGGAACCAGGAGTTCCGACTGAGCACTATACAACTTGTGCTCCTCCCTGGCTCCGTCTTTGGGGGTCGCAACACGTGTATGAAATGAGCCCCCATAGTGCTGGTGTTCTTCCATCGAACAAACTCATTTTTAAAGGGGGTCCAAATTCAGGGTCGCTGTGATCCGATCCCATTGATTTCCATTGATAAGTGCCGTGGTCAATCCTCTTAGGAGTCAAAAAAGGCCAAAGCCGACAGTGGGAATCGAACCCATGATCGCGCAATCAAATAGCTGAGAGTCAACGCCTTTACTACTTGGCTTCCCCGTTCCCGCTTACGATCACGATTGTACTTGAGCATGACGGCGAATATCTGGGTCCCCGTAACGATTCTTAGAGGAAACGGGGTTGTTTTTTGTATATTGATCTGTTTTATGGTCCTGTGCTTTGTTTGAGTACGTGTGTATTATTGGTGTGAGTGGTAAGTCGTGATGGTGAAATGAAAAACAGCGTTACCATCGCCCCTCCAGCAGTGTGTGTGTATGTGTTTAGGGTCTATGGAACTATATCTGCTTCACCGACTAAGTATAACGAGTGCAACATAGGTGTGAATGCATTTATTCGTGCGACTGTATCATAGAAGGTAGGTTTAGACTAGATTTAGGTTGGATGCGTTAGGGACTGAAATAACCCAGCCGTCGAAAGCCGCCATTGCAGCCTAATCCCGTTGGTTCGGAAGCTACGATCTCCTGGGGAGGTGAACTCCGTGAAGTACAGACTAACATCAGGGAGTGACAAACTTTTAGGGAGAAAGTCTATACAATTCTCCTAACTTAAAAATGACGAGTAATTCCAATATGGTCTACACTAGCAATAGGCGATCTTCCAATTGTTTATGAACTTCAATTGCCTTTGTAAATAAAAATTACATATCTAGGAGTTATATTTGACTACAGCCTTAGATTTGACCTTCACATTGACTCTAATAAAGAGAATTAACAAACTCTTGTGTAAATTAGATTTCAAAATACTGACTATTAATCAGTTATAAACAATATATACCACGATCACGATTCTTGTGCAACACAAGAAAATTTCCTAAAGTAAACACAGACAAGTTTTATTACCATGCTTTTAAGTGTACAGTAAAATTCTTGTATAATAAGACAAATGTCCATAATTGTCCAAAACTTTTTTCTATCAAAAATGTATAATCAATCTGTTATTATAGATGTGATAATTATTGAGAAAATCAATTATACATTGTTACTATAGCCCAGTCATTAACCATGATTTTATTTCATTGTAACTCCAATATGTAATTCTGATTAAATTACAAATCATAAATCTCATAATTATATATACAACTACTGCCTTAAGTCTCCATAAATTGCAATATTTCTAGAAGGTACGAAGAGGAAAACATATTCAGCATTTTCACTTTTTCGAAACGTTCAAAATAAGAAAAAGGGATCGAAGAACTTCGAAAAACAATGCCCGACTATAAAAGCAACCTTCGCCTGTCTAACTTGACATTTTCGTGACAAAACGTTAGGCCAAACGAAATGCCTAGACTTGGTTAGTTTCTCTTGTAAAAAAACACAAAACAGTATCAACTTTCTATAAGATATCGACTTCGCTTACGTTACCAAATTTTACCAAATGGCACAAAAGTTCGCGTGCCATCACGGCAGGCAGGCTAATGAGACAATGTTTAAAGTGGCCGTTATGAGTCTTAAACAGCCTTTTCCCCCAAATAACTCCAATACATCTTAAGTACCTCCCGTCACTTCATTTTACTGAGCCAAAAATAACTGTTCGCATGTCTCATTTAATTATTAACCAACATCCATTTATGTGCAAATTATGTTTATAATTATATTACAGGCTAGATTTTATTATTCAAATGGACCGGTTTAACGAACGGATGCATATCCATCTCATTCTTTTCCAAGCAATGAATTCCTCAGAGTCAAAATTTAGCTTAAGACATTTTTCAACATTGGAATGGTTTATTTACATTGTTAAACGAAACTTATGTATATTTGTATATATAAACAAGTTAATTATCATGATTATAATTGGTCTATGTGAAAGATATGACAAAGCAATGGTTTGTCCATTTTATTTAGGATTTTAAAAAAGAAAAGAAATGAATGGGGAACATCAGAGGCTGAGTTCAAAAAAAGAGTGGGGTTGCAAAAACGTTTATTTGAGTGACCACCTTCTCTCAGTTTCTGACGAGTCAGTTTAAAAGGAAAGTTGCCAGTTGGAAGGTGCCCAAATAGCGAACCGATTTGAAGAAAAGCTGCGACCATTTTAATAAATTACCTGTCGACAATTTTGTCTTCACAAAGTTCAATAGTAAAGAAATTATCCGCAAATTCAAGTGTCGAGATAAGATGTCCACGTGTGTTTGTACTAGAACGATAAACACCGAACGATTCCTGTGTCTTATAAAATTTAGGTTGCGGTAGACCCGACATGAAAAAGCCCCCATCGAAGCGTTTTCTAGCAGAAAATTATTTTAATGGCTTGCAAGAAATCATTTTAAAACGTACTTTGACACTAGCTTATTGCCCTTAATCAGATCAGTTTCTATTCTGGGAGTAGGACGGTCACGCGGTAACTGGTCGATGAGTCACAAAGTAATCAGCTGAATATTCACAACGAGAAGCTGATATGAATCAGCAATTAAGTAACCGGGTAGAAAAACAACGTTATTTAACTTTTGACATAGATGAATAGTTTGTACATGTTTATATTATTATTCCGTAAAAAGACCAGAATCGAAATTAGACCAAAAAGGTCGAAGTCGATACACTACTGGTTCATTCAGTCTTCAATCGAATACAGGGAGTACAATCCTAGAAGATGCTAATATGTAGATGTTATGATCGGGGTGTGTAATTGTGTCGCGTCCTTTAAGAGTTATCGTATCCCACGTTCTGTACTTACACTAGACACTATACATACCCAGCAAATCGGTGAGACCTACTTCAGAAAGGAACTTGATTAGTGGCCCGGTTTCAGCTGTTGGACTTCTTATACTGTCACGTTGTACAGCACAAAATACTTCCTCTTGCTGTGTCGACATTTTGCTATGCTGTTGACCCTTCTGCTTCTTTGCAGAATCTACACGTCTGTGTTGTATTATACCCATTTCCTTCAGATGGCCCCGCAATTCCTATTAGATGTGGCGTTTCTTTCATTCCAAAATTTGCTAAAAAGTTCTTGGATGTTTATGTTCAATGGGTGAATTCCACCGTTTCCTCTATTTCATTGTGCTCTTTTGTCCGAAGTACTCACTGATAGTGTGAATACTTACTCCACAGAAGGGCTCAGGTTATAGTAGCAGAGACTCATTGCAGGGCGTTTGCTCTCTCGTTGCATACCTAACCTGTTTAGTTTAACACCATCTTTAAGCTAATTTAGTGATTTAATGCCACAGAAGGGCTCAGGACCTATCAGGACCCTTTGCCTACAAGGGCGCTCGCTCTTTTGTTGCCCTCTATTCCCACGTCCTGGGACCCAGCAGAAAGTGACTTTATTTTGCATGCCTCTAAATATGTAGTTTAGTTTTACAGTCCAGCACCATCTCCGAGCTAATGCTGTTTGAGGTTTGTGCTATCTAACATGAATTATATGTCCCAGCAGATGGTACCGTTTTCAACGGACGTTTTTCTCTTCTTTTCCATTCTTTTTTGGTATTTAATTTAAATAATCTAATAAATCTAATAATTTAATCTAAGATGCCAAACATTGATATTCCATCAGGCAAATACATTCGAGAATGAGCAGTAAATCTTAAAATGTCTTGAACCCCTTTATTTTCCAATATCCGTCGAAAAAATGCAATACTACAATTTCATAATTTCATTGACGTAGTACGCTGTGTTGTTAATAATAGTATCGTAAATAATAAAATTGTTTAAACTGCACTTAAAAATAATCGCTTAGTTAATTGCATTTCTTCCTTGTATAAAATTAAATCCAATTAAATAATAAAAAGAAATCTGACTAGCTCCATTTACGGTTTGATTGATGTAGGAAGCGGTTCTTCAACCTGATAACTTTACTTTCACTAGCGAAGCTTTGGCTTTGAATTCAAGTTTTCACCAGCCGGCTACTGCTTTCTAGCCAACCTTCAGGAATGGTCTTTAAACATCGATCTTAGAATCCGGTGTAAAATGAAAATATTAGCATAAATATATCAATAATATATTATTTATTTAGACGTCAAATTTCAATTTTTCAGGAAAAAACGATTAGTTTTCTATGATTGACACGATAAATTTACCCATTAAAAGATTAGAGGATCAAAGGTCATCTCGGTGAAGAAATAATTATTTTCCCATAGGTTTCGTTGTTTTTATCCTGCACAATGTACACAGCGATTTCGACCCTGAGCCACGAAAAGGGACGAGGCACGCGAGAAAAATCCCAAGGAATAAAAATAGAAACACCACTCGGTCGGCGATGTTGCGTCGTACAGGGTGAGTGAGAAATGTCATCGTCGGATCTTATCAATCCACCCTTTAGAATTAGACAATGGATGTCGGCGAGACGTCATATGCCCTTTATTCAGGCCAGCGACACACTACAGATAGACCACTCTGCCCTTCGGCAACGGAAATTTAATACCGACCATGTTAAACCGACAGCGTCGTACAATGACATATTTTCTTTTAAACCGTGAGATTTCTCCTTGAGGTATGACGGGCGATGAATCTACAATTTGATTGATTCAGAGTTTCCTGCTCTGCCTATTATTCGGAGTTTTGTTAGTCAAATAAAAATGACAGGCACCGAGACAGGCAACAAAAATTTGGTATGTTGGATGGTTTCAGCAATCGCTGCAGCAGTTTTTTTCTGACTGGAATCGCCCAGTCGACATAATTATTATACTACTGGCTGAGTCAACTTTTTCCTATTATTTATGGGAATATTTCTAACATCCTCTTACTCTGTATAAAATTAGAAAAATATATTTTCTGTCAAATATTCCCTTATTTTTATTATATATCTCCCCCCTCTAAGAAAAGGGTCGCCTAATTCAGTCTGAGGAATATTAAGTCCTCTAGGGTGACTGACTCTGCCTTCTGGAGAGTAAAAGTAATTTATTAGCGAGAATGGGTTGGGAACTCCGCCCCCGAGGAATATCGAGTAATCTGGAGGAGCGAATGAGACCAGGCATTTATGTCTGTATCGGGTGTTGTGTTTATGTTAATTTATAGGAATGCATATAATTTATTAGCGCGAAAGGAAGGAGTTATTCAACCCCGCCCCTAGGAATAACAAGTAGTACAGGATGAGTATTAAGTGTAAAAGTAAATTATTGAATGAAGTGGTACAACATTTGTTGGTAATACAAAGAAGAGTCAGTAACAGATCAAGAACCTCAAATGGCCGCAGAATGAAAAACTCGCAAAGATCATTCAAATAAGTAAAAAACGCAGAGGGATTCGGCTGTTTGACGGCCTCTAAACTATCCAATTTTTTTATTAGTATTTAAGGAAAATTTAGATAACACGAAAAACTAGAAAACATGTGGCGGTATTCATAAGAAAGCTATTATGTAATGACAAATGCTACCTACTTGTCACCCGGTAAGTACTTTCCTTCCCGTTTTGTAACTATTTGAATTTAAATTCCAGTTACAAACGATCACAACAACGTGATGAGACAAGCCTTTAAAAGGCAAGGGCAGCAAAATGCAAATTGAAATATTAAGAATATAATAAATCTTGAAATTGTTGAGGCAGTCGGTCTGCGTTGTTGCGGTCAGTGGGCGTCTGCTAAGGTCGCGCCTACACAACTGGGGCGAAAGTACTCGTCCTGAACCATGTCTCTGACCTGTGATTTTTTTTCTCTAAAGTTGAACGTTGGCTGAATAAAACACGTTAGCATAATTTAAGTTTATGTAAATCACCACCATCTATGAGGAGGGTCTGTTATGTCGGCCTTTTGTTTAATTCTAACGTTTGTATTGCTTTGTATCGCTTATGGAGCATGTTCCTATGCGCATTATATCAGTAAAAAATGAAAAGTTAATTATTTATAAAGGGTGATTAATATATACTTTTTCAATGTATGTGCGGAATATCTCTCTTTTACATCTTCAATGCTTAATGACAGGTAAGCTTTAAAATCAAAACTTTTTCATGTGCTTGGTATCGTGTGAAGGTCGGATTTGACGGATGCCGCATGCGACTTTGACCGTCCGTAAAACTTGACCTTTCGAAGGTGAAATAAACTGATACTTTCTTTTGCATCCAGCTTCACCACAGAATTTCTACAAAAAATGATTTCGCACAGAGTACTCTCTAAGGTCCGCAATTATTTATTCCCCCAGACAATTTTCATTTTCACTTTTGACACAATCGATTTCCACAATTTGCCGAGGAGAGCAAAAATTTCAAGAGATTATGAGGAGTACCGTTTGGCCGGAACCGGCCGTTAGTTAACTAACGAAACCGGTCTGACATCTTTTCCTCGCCGGTCGCCGAACTGTTGAGCTTATTCAGCTTTTTTCCTTCGGTTTAAATTCAACGATAGTCACATAAGTACTTACTAACCCTGCTAACGAGGGCATCGTCAATGTAAAAACATCTCCCGAAAATTTGACAACAGTTATTTGTCGCATTTGCACGCGATTATTTCGTCTTTTTAAAATTTCTTCGCTGTCAATGTCAACACACTGTAAGATCAAAAACCATAGATATCATCCAAGCAGTAAAGATGGCAAAACGGGTCTGAATTAACAAAAAACAGCGATGATCGGAGATCAGGATGATAGGTAACTATCAAACAATAAATTATCACCCCACAGACCACAGGAGAAAATCTTACAAGATCATAAGATCAGCAAGGGTGTAATAAATACTTCATGGAACAGAGAACGTCTGGTATTTATTAATTGCTAGGGCTTCCTTATGGAAAAGGAAGGTTTTGAAGCATTATGCAACGTTTTAAGATTAAAGGAGGGTGGGTTTAAGAGCATTCTTTGAGGATTTAATTGTCTAAACACATTATTTTGTTTAAAGGAAATGCATTTCCATTACTATCTAGATAATCCCTAACAGTTAAACTTAACAACACTCAATTAGCATGGATCGATAAAACTGATTGAGAATGATTATTGCGTCGGAGGAAATAAAAGGCGTGCCTCACTTAACAAAAACGGTCGGGCACTATACAGAGGCCGGATCTTGCCTAACATCCAATTCTTAATCTCGGCCGGCTCATTCAAGGATGGAGATGAGACTTCCTTGGGTCGATTTTGTTCCTAATCCTATTCAGGCTCGATGTTCGATTCTCTCCTGTGCCCTGCGACCGCCCCTTTCTCTTGACGTCTATTGTTTCTACGTTTCTGCATCCCACGCTTTCATCAAGTCCTCCCAAGCTCCCTGCGGGTACTTCCATGCAGCCTCCGCCTACATTGGAAATCGGCCAATTCAACCTTAGCGAACTTAAATAGGCCTGATTCCAAAATTGGTTTCGAATCGCTAAATGAGGCCTATTTAACTATTCAAACCAATATAAAAAAAGAAAGAAAGGTGATCGTGAATCTACTAAATTTTGATCGAATTTTTTTAGACACGTTCCTTATATATTTATGACTGACATACTTGAGACAATTGTTATTGCAGTATCAAGTAAATATATGAAATTTTGTATATTACCAAGCCCTACGCAGCGAAGCTCGATGAAAATCGTGGGAGATGTATGCGGAGAAAAAGACGTCAATTCAGTAAAATAAAATGTAGGTTAGCAACATACCAAATTGTATCTAAACAAATTAAGGATAGATGAGGACATTCAATTTCCCACCAGCCTACATATTCACTCTAATAAATACAATCAAACGCAATGAGTAAAACAAAACGCTCGACAAATGGTGGGAGGACATGTATGCGAAGAAAGAAACTTCATTCAGTTTACTGTATAAACTTCTAACTACTCAAATTGAGGTTCGATGGGGGTACTCAATTTTCCACCAACGTTTTAGAGTACACATTCACTCTAATAAATACAATCAAACTTAATATAAACTTAAGTAACACAAAACGAGACGAAATGTGGGGCATATATACGGAGAAAGAGACGTCCATTTACTATACTACATAAATAGAGTACTACCAATTAACTACAAATAACCATTAACTGACGGTACTAAACTCTATACAATACTACTTAAATTTGTAACTAATCAAATTCGCACTAATAAATATAAATAAATGAAGGTCTATGGGATATTCAATAATCCATCATCGTCTCACACTAAAAATCTGTACGAGTTTTATGAATGGTGGGTCAAAAAATATATTTTAGTCATTAATTTTACTTATTTATTAACAGAATTGAATGTGCACAATTATTTGTCTTTGCAATATACTGCTAATTTATTTGGGGTTTTTCTTTCCTGTGTAAATTAAAAAATTAATTTAATTACAGGAGATAGTTACATAAATCAACCCGCGTTATAATTTGTGAATTTATAAAAGAGTAGCAAGTTTTTGAGTTTTTGGAAAACCTAAACTACCGACAGCATTTCAAGTAAAGGAACGTCTATTAGCTCCTCATTAACAACAACTCATAAAATACCAATTAGCTCGAAATTACCGTTACCGATTTAAACGGTTTGTCTTCGATCTAATTCTAACTGTTCATTTTATAGTTATTTTTAAACGGACATACTTGATTCGTGTGTACGTTTTGCTGGCAACTTTAAAATAAAGAATGTTTACACAATCGGCTAAAAATAAAAACCGATAAACCTAAAAAAACCAAAAAACACCCTAGTTTGATCGGAAAAACAATTTTTAAATA
>CM077111.1:19744918-19762063 GCA_039619505.1 Cimex hemipterus | reverse complement strand
TAAGATGTGTATAAGGGAGGGGGTAAATTCATAAGAATATCGTGTTTGCGTGATTAGAAACGTTTCCCATGCCATGGGATTGAGTGATATATTACAGGCAGTTGTTTACATTGCGTCAACCATAATTTCCTCGTTACCAGGATAAAGTTGTAATTTATATCACCATAATTGCCGTGGAGCTATTTCGAGCCACCGACGACGGAACCTCCGCATGAAGGAAACAATGAATTAAATCAGTCGGCAAGGAATAAACGATAAATTTGGAAAGTGATCTCTATTATTATTCCCTTGGGAAGATTTTTGATCCCGGTACCTCACCATAATTATGAATGACTTTCACGCGTAATTAGAGAAAAGAGAAGTTGCCAGTCGAGAAACGAGCTATCGGGTGAGAAAATTGTTGGAAAAGACAGAGGGATGCATTCCTTTTGGGATGCATTGCCGCTGATTTTCTTTTGATTAGGGTATCTGGTCTTTGTGAAGTGAAAGCTGATTGCTTCAGATGTAAATTGCTCCTTTCGATTCCCTAGCTATTTGTTCTTTCAGGGAAAATAAATCGTAGCACTATTTCAACGATTTTATCAAGAAGGCTGATTATACTGGATTGTTAGCTTCAAATAAATACCATTTCAAAAAGTCATTCAAACGAACAGGAGTCAAAAACGATTTACCCAGTCTACTCCTTCACTTATCAGTATGAGTTTAGTTCTAATAAAATTAAATTATCAATTTTTTTACTTGAGGAAAACTGGAATGGAAAATAAATCAATAAAATATAAAATATACGACGTGTTAAAAATAGTAAAAATATAAAAAGTATGTTTATAATTAAAACGAAAAATAAAATATGTTCCTATATCCGGCATGGTAGTCAACCGTCTGCCGTGAAATTATCAATTTTCCAAATATATAAGATCCATATTTATTACACTTTCGGGCCGGATGAGCAGACAAGCAAGAGCATTGTCGATAGGTTGCCTCGAAAATTCGCAAAGGTTATTCGCACCCGATTAAGGATAGGTCGTAGGAGGTTGACATACGGACCCAATTTTGGCCCAAAGCCCGAGTATTTGTTCCAGAGGTTGCTCGATGTGTTGAAGCTGATTGATGAATAATAGTTGTGCGTTACTAACTTGTGTAGAGAGTAAATGTATTTATTAGCGTGAATATATAGAGTGAGAGGGACGGAATAATGTTACCTCATCGACCCCCCCCCCCAGGTTGGTTAGATGGTGATAGAGGAAATATCAAGAACTTTTAGCCGAACGTTTCCGACATGCAGAGAAAGGTTATTCGATGTGTCTCAATTCTTTAAAAGGAGCAATTCCTTAGGTCCATATAGAGGGCGTGTATCTGGAGGTCCCCCTGTTCTGATACTTGAAGGAAACATGGCTGCTTTATTGTATATAGTAATGTTAGTTTTGTGACCCTGTCGTGTGCTGAGAGTGAATGTGTATTGTGAGAGGTTAGCAGGCTGAGTATTGGGTATCCCATCAGCCCTCATTAAGTTACTTACACAAGTGTAAAGGGAGAATCGAGTACTACACCACCCTAATGAGTGAGAATCAGACTGTGAATGGGTTTTGACCTAGCTGGTGGTTGGACGGGTAAGACCGAAGCTGCCCTCGGACTGCTAACACTCGGGGTGAGTTATTCTCGTGGTATACCGATGATAAATTGTAAATTACAAAGGAATTGCAGGCAGACTGCGACAAGTCACAGGCTTATCTTACATAAATCCAAATCCAATCAATTTTTATAATAAATGACCAATGACATTTTCAAAAAGACAAAATTACGTATGTAGAACGCAAAAAAATATATAACCAGAGGATGTTTACTATTTGCAACATTATGAATTGCATTTTTATGTATAGTATTGACCGTTTAATTTCAAAAAGTACAATTAAGTAACAAAAAAAGACGTAACACATAACGACAAAAAAAGAGCATGTAAGTAAACAAATAAAATAAATAAAGCACACTGTGAAAAATCATACCCTAGAATTCAGTCAATGTACATATTCTAGAAACCACAGTACCAAGCTTTCAAAAAATGATTAAAGTACACTATCGGAAGTTGTTATTATAATTAAATTTCGTAATAATTTAACTTTCAAAATACTAGTAAATGAGTTCAATAAATTTGAAAGAAATGTTATTACTCAAGTGCAAGTTATTCGAGTGATAAATTGAGGTCACGAGGCTTAGGAAATCGGAACAAGAAATTGGATATAAACTCAAGAGAATAATTAACTACTAACATATTATTTTAAACCTGCATTACGGATATTTGAGTTGCTAACGTTCTAATGACATACAAAAAAAAACATTAACCACCCATTTTACGTTAAAATATGATTAATTAATAGTCGGTAATCATAGATAATTATAATTTATTAGCGCCTGGTCAGATAAATGGGCGATAGAATCGCAAACGATAATGATCACACATCGGCGATCGGTTTTATCAATGACAGGAAATGCCATCAGTCTGAGGAAGTTCTAACGTGGAATGGATACGTGACAAAAATCAGCCTTCCGGCTTTGGCTGCTCTGCCAACGTGTGACAAACCGTTAGAACTATACTAAAACATATTATTCATAAATCTCTTCAAACTCTTGACAAATTCGATGTTATTAATGTCCAAGATATTGAATTGACCGGTGTGGAAGTATATTTCAACGAAAGGTTTTTATATTTGTGCAAAAAGGTATGCATCAATACTCTCCACTACAAATACCGTGGCTAACTTGACCATAAATGACGTGAAATAAAAATGCTCAGAACAGTCGAAAATAAAATGACATCAGAGATAAATCGACGTCAAACTGCAAACAACGTGCAAGTAAATAATTGCAGTACAAATATATCTGGCAATTCTAAATCATTAAATGATGTGGTTTTATGGCATCATGGTTTTATAAAGCTTTGGATATTTCTTCTCCTACAAATATTTTCCAGCACTACAGATTTTGTAATAATAAAATCCACCCCACCACCCCAAAATAATCCGGGGGAAGTGCTCCGTGTTAAAAGATGAGGATTAAATTCAAAATGGCCCTATTGCTCTACACCTATGATATAAGACAATGTTGACATATGGGTCGGTGGTGTGGTAAACCAAGGCTTTGCAGGCAAGGCGATCAGCGTATTAAGTGGCACTCAAAGACACTGCGGCCTTGGAGGTCATGGTAAACCTTCCACCGCTCCATATTTTAATCCAAGACGAAGGCAGAGCAGTGGCTCACAGGCTCGTAAGTAGACTACTATCTGCAATGATAGGACATGTCAACCAACAATGAAACTAAGAGAGGAGATAGATGTCAGACTAGGCGTGCCAGTCCATGTTACTACTCCAAAATATTACCAACAAGAAAGAGGAAATTGAGAGGTGACCAGATATTCTACCACTATTGTTGGTATATTCATGGTTCAAAAGCGAAGGAGCTGCAGCTTAAATCCTGGAACTGAATTATAGGTAAATAAATACTTTACAGTTATCTGAAATCACATCAACTGAACACTTAAAGAGAAATAAAAAGGCGAGGAACGCATTCCAGGTAAATATTCATTTTCTCTGACAGGCGGCACACGGCCTTTGCCTCATGCGAGGTTTGCATAAGTAATATAGGAGAACATGGCAGTCAGTGACACCAATGTGTCTCTAAGCGTTCGGAACATAGACGCACTGATGAACCATACTGTAGCCTAGCATCTAACCCCAAAACTGTACACATCAAAAAATCAAATCAAAAACCTGGTTGAACAGTACTCCATGCCTTCGCAAACTTACAAAGGAACCGAAACAGAACCAGGATTTTTATTGGACTCCAGGAAGCATACTACCGCCTAAGAAGGCTCCGGGATAGTTCAGGCAGAAAAACACTGAAGCAGAAGGAAAAGTTGCCAGGGAGAAGAAGAGTCCACAGACACTCAGGCCGAGGTGCAGAAGTTCTTGTGGCCGCCTCTTTTATCCCTATCGCACACTATCCTCCCTGAGCTCGAGTTTCGGCAATCGTTCTTTTTCGATGGTTCGCCTTCGTGCTTTTTGTAAATCGCGTCTTTTGAAGTACACCAGCTCTCCTATTGTAGATAGCGAGATGGTGAAACGCGTCCGAGATACTAAACTCAAGACCAAGATTATTGTCGACCACATTGCACATCTACCAAATCACATTTTAAATTAATCACATATAGGACATACGTGCTATCTAAGGAGAGAAACAAAATATACGATTAATAACTGCATTCGAACGTCTGGTTTAATAATCCGGAAGGTAAATGACTTCAAAATATATTCACGATCCAATACAAACAAGTATGTCATCATTTTGCTTTCAAGTTAATTAACTAACGTATCTGTGTAAATTCATTACCATTCGGATCCAGAGAGTAGTATCTGACACGGATCCATTAAACAAGTGTTCCGTAATTATGCATTTCCTTTGGGAAGTAGATAAAAATACGACTTTCCCCTGTTTCTCTCACGCCGGCTAGTACCACCTATGCAATATTTGAAAAGGCCGTTTCCTAACGCTTTTCCCCTCTGCCTGAATTCGCAGATTCAGTTTCCCTTCGATCGAAAGGCTGAGATGTCTACAGATTCCCACAGTTACGTAAAAAGTGACAAAGTGTATAATAGGGAACATTTCCGTTCGTTAAACTGTTTACTTCAGATAATGAGAGCTATTATTTTCTTATCAGTGCAATCGGTGAGAACTGTCGCGTCATAATCGAGACGCAATGCTAAAAATTTCTAGCAATTTGCAATATAAAATCACCAAGGAGGAAACTGAGCGTCTTTGAAATAATGATGACAATCAAATAAAATCTAAGATCATTAAAAAAAATATGGTTGCCCTTATAGAAAATATTACATAAGTACTGTAACTTTGCTGAACCGGCAAAGGATCACTTATTCGGTCCGTCTTCACTTGCGGGTTTGTTGAATTACTCAAACGCGTTTCGACAATGCGCTATCATCAGTGAGGAACTGTATGTCAAATTTTCCGAATATGGTTAATGATGTAAAGGTGATCGACCAGCTTCTATGCACAACATATTTGGTGGGATAGGAAATATGGTTCAATGAATGTTGTGTGCCAAATTTTCTGTTTTATTTCACCTTCCTCGTGGCTCTACTACGGATATGCCGAAATGATGTGATGCCAAAAAAACACCATTACTATCTAGTGGGCCAGTTGTGTCTGTTTCTTTTTAGTAGTGTTATAGTCGGTTCTTAGTACTGTTTTTAGTTTGGGTTTGTGGAACAAGTTCGTTAGTTGTAGGTTTCTTTTCCTGTGATTGTGAATATTGTTGATTTACTGTTGTTCTGGGTTTAATTTTTTGGTAGTTTCTGGGTGTGCTAGTTTCGTATCCATTTTTATTGCCATGTTCATTCCTGTTTGTTGTTCTTCATTATAATTTTTAGTTTTGAGTGGTATTTTTAATCTGTGGATCAAATATCGTAGTGTTGAAATTTTGTGTTGGTATGTTTGTGTGGCTGAATTATACATTGTGATGTTGTCATAGTGGGTTTTCTGTATATTTAGAATGACCTTTTATTTATGGTCCCTGTATTCGTTTACTGAGAATTGTCTATTATAGCAACTATGTCGTCGATATATCTAAATAAGTAATTCGAGTAAGCAATGGTTCTCTTCGAGGTTTTTGGGAAGAAAGTTGGGTTCCCGGTCCCTAGACCGTCTTTTGGGGTGAATTTGTCATTAATTTTGAAGTATTTTGTTTGGTTATTTTCGTAAGTTGTGTCGTGCTTCATTGTCACAGTTTTTTGTAGTATTCTTGTCAGAGTACTGCAACCATTGGAAGACAGGAGAAGTCAATGGGCAAAATTTGTTTCGGTTTGATAAGTCAAATTTGAAGCAAAGTAAATGGATTTGCGTTTTTTAACCCTTTCGAATTTCATCTTTCGTTTGCATAAAAATTTCTCGCATTGTTATATTGACAATATAAGACACAGATTAGTAACCAATAGACCGATTTGTAGAACGCTGTCTAACCAAATTTCATATATTTAATACGTTTCACCGAGCATTAAATCAATTATACAAAATTTATGAGACCGGGGGGCCGAGTATTTGGTGGACTCGCGTATTTGTCCCTCTAGTGGTCCTAGGTTCGAAACCCCGCAGAGCCCCTGGATTTTTAATTGTGAATAATATGAGTACGGTAAAGTGGTTTGACCCCTCGTCCGTGACACTCAATGGTTAACATTAACGCTTCCTTTTGTGAGAGGAATTAACTTTACTTAATTAAGATATAAATTTTAACATACTTTATGTACTTAAAATCTTGAAGAGAACAGTTTCAAGAACAAACAGAATTTATGTATTTATAAAGTTATAAAAAAACTTATCTTTTCGATATGAGAGATTTCAACTTACAGTTCTTTTTAAGTGTACACGGTTTTACGTGTTTACAAAGAAGTTATAAATTAAACTTTACTTAGTAGTCTGTTTACTTAGTCGAATAATAAAGTTTCTCCCTTTTCAAAAAAAGTCAACAAAACAAAAGAGAGGTCGTGAACTTTAGAACGGTGCAGAGAGAATTAAGTTCAGTGCCTTTTCGAATTGTCCTTGCTGATTAACAGATTGGATGCCGTTACTTCAAATCATTAACAAAACCTATCCATTTGTCTGCTCCTCGAGTGAAATCTACCACCAACTAATTGAGCCTGACCGGGGTGTTCAGTTTATAGTTACTTTTGATTAATTGGTTAGACAATTTTTTTTTTATTTCATCGCAACAGATTTCTTTTCTTTCATTATTGTATCTAGTCCAATATGCTGCAAGTGCCTTTAATCAGTCCTCTAGGAATAGAAATGACGATAGTTTGTATAAATCATTATTGTATCCAGTATTTTACGTTAATAAATATAGTATGTAGGGTGTCAGAAATATGGCAGCGACTAATATTTATCACTAAAACGAAGGGTTAAAAAAGCACAGTTTAAATGAGAAACCGATCGTTTTCCCTAAAAATTTTCAATCTGCAAGAATGTTTTAACGTTGCAGTAACAAGTCAACATGACTATTAACACTTTTTTTCCAAATAAGAATTGGTAGTTTTTTATTATTTTTTAAATAACTAAATTTTAAAATAAGAATTAATATTTTTAATTTTGTTTCAAACTTTTAGAGGTCGTATGTCAATTTGAATAATGCTTAACATTTGAAGTTACAATAAAACTAAAGAAAAAAGGACTGTTCGTTAGCATTATTATTCCAGTAAACTTACTTAATTAAAATCCCTTTTACTCCCCTGTTCTGATTCTTGGAGAAACAGGGTCCGTTCATTTTATACAGAAATGCTAATTTGTTTAACTAGTATGTGTTGGGAGTGAATGTATTTATCAGCGTGAGACGGCCCATGGCCGAATACTGATTGCCCCATCGGCCCTTAATTAGGTTAGTTATAGGGAACTGACTGCGTTGGGGGACCTAGCTGTTAGCACCCGGGCCGCTAGTGGATATTATTGTAATTATATAATTTTTTGTTATTTACCCAAATTCATTATTTTCAGAGTTTCTCGCCAATTTTAATGTTCTAATTATTATTGGGTAAAATTCTAGCTAAGTAAAATGAATTAATTCTCGTAAAGAAGGTTGGCTTAGGGGTCAAACCACTTCACAATACTTCTCAATTAAATTTCATTATAATTAAACTTCCATGAGCTATGCCGACCGCTGGCGTCGCAAAAACGAGTCCGACGCCCTACCATTTTGAACATTGTATATTGATATGGACATTAGACTTAATTATACGTAAACTTCAATTGCTTAACGTGTATTTTGAATATGGATTTACATAAACTCAAATGTACATAGTCAAATGTAACACTTTTCGCATTACACCGGCAATCCCAACCGTTGTACTTTACAATAAATTGCCAGTAGACTTCGAAAATCTATACCCAGGGTGAAGTAGTCCAGCCACCAAGGTTGGGCCCGGGTGCTAACAGCTAGGACTAGGTGGTTAACGTACTTGATATGTGAGGGCTTTCCAATGCCAGAAAGTCGTAAACATTTTTAAAAGCAAAATGAAAGGATTATAAACATTACATTCATCTGAATGCCTGTTGGTTTATTTTCGCTTGATAACCGCACCGTTTACTGCAAATTTAATTACACTTGATAAAATTAATCTTCAATGTTCAGATAAGGGAGAATTTATCTGACACAATACAATTTTTAGAAATCCCAGGAAAACACGGATGTGAAATAACCATAGTTGTTATCCTTATTTGTATATTTGTCATATCAACACCGGACCAAGAACTTATATCATCAGAAATTATTGACCCCAAGCGGGAATAGTAAATGTTTTACCACCGGCTTATTATTTTCATTTCTAGTTTTATAAAATTATTAAAAAAAATAGATTCTTCCTTTAATAGCCCCTGAGCCTAATTATGCAGTGGGTTCATTTTAATTTTCTTCTTTATATAGATTTTCGAGTTTAACCTTGTGTATATACACAGACAACGCAAAAGCGATAAAGGCAAAAATTGTATGGAAGACCTGGCGGAAGTCGTCATCAATGTCCTGTCCAATTTTCCAGAGCCTGTATGAACCGAGTGCCCAGAATTGGACAAGTTGGGCAAAAAATGGAGCCAATATGGATTCTCTAGGCACTGGACCCTACCGTAAAATATGACAGTCCATAAATGTATCCTCACTGACGATGAGGCAAAGCCAAAAACGCATTTGAGTGACATCGAAACTGGCGAGTGTAGAGGGACCTTATGTCAGTTCATGTGCACATAGACTTGCGTACTATCAAATTTACAGTTTTACTTTTTTGTTAATATTTTCTACACTAATGAAAAATCAACACTACAAAATTAAAATAAATCGTACTTTATATATGAACTTCTTTTCTCACTTTCTTACAACTGCTAAACAAAATTTTAATTATGAATTTATTGTTTTCGTTATTACACTAGAACTATGAATAATGCAAAAGTTAGTAACGATGAAGTGTGCAATTATTACGAAGTTGATACTGTAATTACAATTCTAACCAATAAAGACAATTTGTTGTACCAATTAATGCAAAGTAATACCACTACTCTATTGACTTACATAATGTTTTCTTTTGAAGTCGTAACTTTTTCAATGTTGTACCAAAAAGGCAGGAAAACGTAGACCTAATGATAAATCACGGAAAAAAGATATGAACACAATAACGTCCGAGCCTAAACGATGTCAATAAACAACGGTGGTTACCCCATATGTTGTTTAGTGAGAAAGGCGTGCCTTTTTCCTAAGAAACCGGAGTTATGTGACAGATTTAGCGAGCTGTCTCAAGGGTGACGTCAAAAATAAAGTGAAAAAAAAAAATAATCCGAAGGAGCGGGAGGGTTTAAATTTAAATTTCTAATCTTTTGGGACCAGGAAAGAAAATCTTCCGTGCAGAATACCATTGGGAAATTTTAATGAATGCTCACAATCATACACGTTAAGGATTTTTTTCGATATTGAGGAGGTTTTTAAGGGAAGAATACAAATACTTAAAATTATTAGTGTACAAAAGGTCAGGGTTGGAATTCAAAACGTTGTCTACGATAGAATTAATAACATAGAGGGAAATTAACTACCAATAAAAAATGTATTACTTATTAGCAATTGCTATAAGCCTTAGAACCCGGAACGAATCAATCTCGAAACATCCGCTCCTTCTGTGAGATTTGTCATCTCACGTGTCATCCGAATATATTTATGCTAAAACTGCCAAACTGGCTAGAAGTATTAAATATATTAACCCATACGTTTAATAGTCATAACCGACCGTATTAATAATGTAATTAGTTATACTTTTTGTCTAAGGTCTGAAACTCACGACCTACGATTAAGACGTTCGTAGGTTCGAAACCAGTTAGTGAAACTAAACTTTTTCATCTCAACAAAGATCTTAGATAAAAGTTGTAATTAATTGAAATATTAAATATAAATAAATGACTTTTAGTAAATATACTACTTATTTGTGTAATAATAGATTAATAAAAATTAACCAGCTTAATTTTTTGGTGAAAAATCGAAATAATAATAGAAAATTGCGCTCACCATGGCCGTTACTTGTGTGGAGAGGATCGCTCTGCCCCTGGGTGAGAATTATTTGCGATTCGAGTTCCTGAAGTTCGGCCTGCAGCTCTGAGAGCTTCGAATTGGACTTTTTCACTATGTGGGCGACGTCCGACAGGGACTTACGGTCTTTGGAAGCCTCCCTGAGCTTTTCCGCACCCTCTTTGATTTTAAGCTCTTTTCTTATTTCCTTCCTGATGAGCTCCTTGAGTTCCTCGAGTTTGTTCGGCAAAGCCGCCTCCGGCACAGATTCCGTCTGCAGGCCATATTTATGGCTCAGCTCGTACAGTACCGGGTGCCGTATGTAATCACCCTGTGAAATTAAAAGGATATTAACAAAGTTTGGCAAGAGAGATGTGCAAGACTTTTTTTGTGTGGTGGTTCTTTTAAAAAATGGACATTGCAAGTGATTGCTACATAATATAACGTAACTGCAAGTAACATCAAGAAGCATGGAAATATGATTATGAAGGCCTGAACACAAAAAAATAATGCGAAGCAAATGAATTCTCGTGAATTGACAATATTTAAGCGCCTATCTATTCTAGTAAATACAATTAAGCTTTAAAACCTTAACTAAAAAGACTAATTCACTAGTAAATATAGTTTCAAGTGAAACTTCATGCAAATTAAAAAGTATGTAAATTTAAAATCAGACCAAATTTGTTGAATAAATCAATATCGTTTTGAAAATGAATGACTGGATCGTTGATTCTTAAACTTTATTAACTATATTATTTGAAAATTCTCGTTTAGGAAAATTTCGTACAAACAACATTTTTAAACCTCAGAATAGGCTCAAGGATCCATTTAAAGACTGTAACTTGCATAATTTAAACGACAGCTTCTCTTCGCTTTAATGTACAATTTTTAGGAGCATAAATACAGAGAAGATAAAATAGAAAACAAGAAAGACCGGGCTATTATTAACACCCATTTCCAGAATTTATGTTCACTTCTACATTCTTACAGGCTAAGTAAGCTTATATAAATGAAACACGACAAAACAAGTGATTTAAAATATTATTAAATCAATTTTCCGCTATTTCGATACCAAACGGGTATGATATTTATGACAGTTCGTAGCTAATAAAAATGACGATTCCGTGATAAAAAAAATCAATTTGTATGAGAGGAGGTAGAGAATTAGAAAGAAAGTGGAAGACGTCCTGTTTTTCACGTTCTCCGGAGGTCGTAGTCAATAGTTAACAACTTAGCTCTGCACAGGTAATTGAGGCTGTGGCAAAGAAAATTGCCGTCTTTGGCCTATTCTAAAATTGAAAGCCGGGTCGGAAAGGAAAAAAAGTCTGTTCCTCCGTCCATTGTCTCCGTATTGGACGATTGTCATGTCATGAACATTGACTATTACACAACTATGAGAAGCTTTAATAGACGTCTACGACTTATAAAACAATTGTCTCTGAATTTTTTAATCTTGACAAAACTGGAAAATAAATCTAAAACTGATCAGATAAAAACTACTATAATTTGGACTTAGCTACGTTCGGAAAGTCGATAACAAATTAGCCATTTGAAAAAATAAAAGAAATTGAATATAACCCCAAAATAATTTTTGCAACTGAAAATCGTTGTTTCGAATCCCACTCATGCCAACTAACTTTTTATTTTCAACCAACACCTTACATAAAGATTAATTAATTGAAAGAAGTTATTTGGTCAATCGGACCAAAAAATATAATGGATTAAATAATTAATTACATTTAGCCAATGGACTTGGGCAAAGCTGGCTCAAATTTTTCAAGGTTGGTCAAGTGTTCCACCTAATCGAAGGAACACTCCTTGGCACTGTAAAGACAGCGCGTACGATTGCCACCCGAATTGATAAACGTGCTTGAGCTTGGCAGAGAGTATCTTGAGCCCCCTATTGTTTTGTTATACGAAGTATCAATAGCTTTGTGTGCCTAACGTGTATTGAGAATGAATTTACTGGTGTGACAGTGTAATGTAAGAGGTAGATGCCAAATATTTAGTACCCTATAGACCCTCAATTAGGTTAGGTCTGTATCTGTAGAGGGTAAAGTTAGAATATTAAGTATTCCACCGCCCTAGTTTAGTCATCGGTAAGAGAGAATGTGTGTAAGTATCGAGTGTTTGAATGAATTTGGGAACTGAATAACCAGGGCTATATCCAATAGGTTTTCAGAGCTAAAATTCTTCCCTTGTACACTTTAATATTGGGCTACGACCCAAAAAGTGGCATATCTTTCTTATAAGGAACAGAGGCAAATCCTCCCGAGTTGTAGGGTTCATAATTACAATTTAATAGTTCCTTTGTAGTTTCATTATAACACCCAAATCATCAATATTTAAGCCCAAATTCATATAGTCAACATCCAGTCCTCAGTTCAATACAGTACAGTCCTTCCAGCGACTTAGATTTATGTTCCTTTTGATAATTATAACTTTATACTTAAGACGCAATCCATTTTTGATCATTCACCAAAGAATTTTCCTCGTAATTACTTCATAGGCCACTGAATGACTTCAGTTTCTCGAATGTACATATATAAAACGTAGAAAGAAAAAACATGAACGGGATGGCGTTTGGCATCAACACAAATCATGTAATTCGAGTTACTGGGAAGCTGAAACGACTTTTTAAAAAACTTTTCAATGGCGTCAGAACGACGGTATCTCCAAACTTGGCACCCATAGGTGAGTTCGTTTGAAAACATCGCACTTAGCTTTCGTTATCTTCATTTGCTAGGAATTTAGACTAAACGGAATTTAATCCTAAAAGAGCCCGTCGTGCTTTTCTGGTTCAGTATTGGTTGTATGAAAGAGACGAAGATAAATACACTCCTAGATATATATCGATAATATTTCAATTATCCACCATGCCTACAAACCTCGTTTCTGAAACAGCAGCCAATACCCTTACGGAAAATCATTACTTTATTCTGTCCACATCGACAGTATGGTTCCAAGTGTCAAAATAAGTTCCCATCTTTATCTTTTTTTTGTAAATCTTTAGGGTTTTCAGACAATATAACCACATCGTCCGCAAATAGTAATAATTTCTAATTGTATCCGTCAATTCCTATTAAACTGTCTTTTAAGTTATTAATAGTTTTTCTATAATAGGCATTTCATTTCGCCAAACGCATTTCGGACTATTTCAGTGAGTTTTTTTTTAAATTTAAAATGATTTGACCATTTTCTTACATTTTAATAAAAGTTAAATCACTTTACATTAAGTTAAGATGTAAACACATTAATAAATGACTATTGTGAAAAAGTCCATCTCCAACCATCATCATATTATGGAGTCCCACAAAATCAGGGTGGACACAATCAAAAAATTTAAAAAACTTTTACGCATCAACTTAAAAAAACCGAGGGTTTCTAACAACATAATCGAACGCCGATTTAATTTGAGATATACTAGAAACCGCGGACACTTTTCCATCCTGTCATATTTGGAATCGCGAGGATCTCAAATTACTGCATTTTGATATAAGGCGATAATTTTTTTGCATTTTTATTATCCTACACTCTCGAGTTTTTTTTTTCTTCAATGAAAGGCAAATCTGTAGAAAGTGAGTCGTGAGAGCGCTTAAAAGTCGCACGTTTTATATTTTCTTAATTGAACGAACTTTTACCTTCAGGCGGTACGGTTTTTAAAGAATAAAATTGAAAACGGACGATTCGAAGAGAAACCTAAAAACGTTTCTAAACGTGTGTGATACCAGGTCTTGTGTAAATATTAACTCAAGCCAGGGGAAAAAATACAAAACACGGAAATACAGGCGACACATTTGATCAATACTTATCGGTACTTTTTTCAAAATTACATTCCGTTTTTTAATCGATTTAAATCTTGGCAAGAGTTATCAATTCATTAAAACGAATGTTAAATGCCGACATCTCTAAAGCGTTTTATAGGCGAAAGAATCCCGTTGTTAATGCTCTATTTCATGTTGAACCGTCAAACCGTTTTAGAAATTGTTATCAAAACCATTAAATATAATTTAATTATGAATAATAAAAGTTTATTTTAACCTCCGTTAGAATAATGTCATTGGCTAAAGTGGTACTGAAAGACGTGTCAACATTTTTATGTACGGTTAATGAGCACGTAGTTCTGACTGATGATAGGTCACTGTGTTGAAATCACGATAATTAACAAAAACACACACATAACTGGAATGATAATGAAACGAGTGTCACTGTTGATTATACGGTGAGTATCTAAAATATAAACAGAATGTGTCTTTTTTTAAAAATTAAGCGACATGTAGCACGCGTACACACACACACATACAAATAAAATAACATCGATTTTTTACTGTAAATTTCTTATTTGGTACGATATTTCGTTGCAGGGGAAAAGTGTTTTTATTAAAAAGAACAACTGGTTTCAATTCAAAGCCTATTTAGATTAAAACAAAAAACAAAAACTGACCAGAAACATGAGAGATTTCATTTTTGTGTGTTTATCCAGCTTGTGCAGTACCATCGCATTTGAGAGAGATGAGATGCCAGTCGATCCTTGTTGATGCACACAACTGACTGAAGGCTCAACAACAGTTTCCAATTTCACTTCCCCCACCGTCTCCACTGGCTTATCAACTAATGTGCTCTCCTCCTTAATCCATAAAGAATTGTAAAAAATACTTGAGTAAAATTTGAAGAAAAAAAATGGATGATACCCAATGTTGCAGCTAAATGGGTAATTTTAACCAACAACTTGTCAACCTCTTTCCATTCTCTATCTAAGTAAACAATTCAAATTGATTGATTTATTTATTTTAAAAAATTCGCAAGATAAGTATTTAAAACTAAAAGGTATTGACCGTCAATTCTGCACAGTGAATTCTGACTTTAAAAAAAAGGAATACAAACTTAATACAAAAATCAAAGCACAATTAATTGATTGCCTTTACTCTGTTGTCATTAATGCTTACATTATGAGGACAACAGCCCATAAACCTTTTCCAGATAGTTCCAAAAAGTGAATACAACACCTGAAATCATTTCTACAGCCCATAAATGTTTCTCCCAAGGCAAACCTTGTTTTTATTTTAAAGTTTTAAAATGGAGCATGCGTTAAGATTGGCGTGTTACGTCAATTCGATATGCCAGTCACAACCAAATAGAAAATATATGTATTCTGCATAAAAAACCTACAATAGACGTCAATAAATTGAACAATGTCTATCAAAAGTTCTACTTACGGACTGTTTTAAGAGGCTAATCGTAGTATTTCGAGTATTAAATAGTCATGATGATGATGATGAAGGTACTAATTAGATAAAGACGGATTTCTATCGTCTTACTAATGAAGATTATTTTTAATAGCAGCCGGATGCCGACATAAAACAGTCTGTGTGTAGAACTATCTTTTCCAAAAAGTGAACTGGCATTGTCACCCCACCTCAAATAATTTCTGTCTATCACATTCTACATGAGTGTATACAAATAGACCGACTGAATTTCTCTTGAAGACGGTTACTGATAGATCAACAAATACATATTTAATCTTTCTTAGTAACTTTAAAATTTTAAGATTGAGTTTTTAAAATATTTGTTGTGCCGTTACTTTAGAGCCAGTAAAGCTTTTAAATTTTAAATAAAACTTTTACCAACCACCGATTTTTACACAGAAAACCTTAGAGCAGTCAGATTTTTAAATTGGTCAAAGATAACAAAATTTTGGCACAGAATGTGAAAAATCTTAATTTGGTTTTCAATATTATTTTCATTTGCTGTTTTGGCGCTGGCTTTAAGAATTTCTTAGGATTGTTCTTCGTGATGCTCGAAGCAAATAGATTGTCGAGTGATGATACATCGTCATGTATATTGTGTGTTGTTATTTTATGTTTTTCACGTGTCAATATTTACAATGACTTATTTAAAACCAAAGTGCAGAATTTTTATTAAAATTGACAAACAAACTGCTTACTGAAAATAATAAAAACAAATTAATTATTTCCTTTCACATTTTGTCATTCTTTGACCAATTTAAAATCTGATTCCGTCTTCGTTTACAGTGTATTAAATCCTTTAAAACAATGGGTAAAATCTTCAAAGTTTTTCTGGCTCTGGACTATCCTGACAACAATATTTTGAAAAACTGCTTAAAACCACTAAAAAATATAAAACATGTCTTTTTTTGTTTTTTCAATAACGTTATTTGTGAAATTCCGCCGGGTCATCTAAAAAAGACACCCAGTATAGTAA
Organism: Cimex hemipterus; assembly: GCA_039619505.1. Lineage (NCBI taxonomy): Eukaryota > Metazoa > Arthropoda > Insecta > Hemiptera > Cimicidae > Cimex > Cimex hemipterus. Next base: position 19,745,751 of record CM077111.1, on the reverse strand, counting down.
TAGACGAAGTCATTTTCATCATTGCCAAACAAAAGTTTACTAATTCACGAATAAGAACCTGTTTAAAGTATGCAATGTCTACAAAAGGTATGATTTTCTATGTGAAAAACCTAGAACTTACAACACAACCCGTAATTTCCAATGGACTCGCATTGCAATTTTCCGGCCAGCATGGAAAGCCGGTGTTGAAAACCGTTTCGAAGGACAAACGAAAGTTCGAATATCTACATTTTTGTATATACAGTTGTATATACATTTGCATATTACTAGTGAATAGTAAATTGCTTTATTTGATATTACAATCAAAAGCAAACAACTAACATCTAATAAACACAACACACTCAAAACACGACTCTAATTTATGAAATTAAATTTTAAAAACGAACCAGGAACATGAGAGACTTCATTTTCAATCGTTTGTCCAGTTTTTGAATTTGGAGTACCATCTCTATCAGTGGAGGTGAGGATGTGGGACCTCTCGAAGGACACGGCAAACTAAAGACTTACAAAGAGTTTCCTTTTCACTTCGACTCCCACCACAGACCTTCTTTTATCACACGATTATCTATTCAAAACCCGACGACCGACTGAATGACTCAAACAGACCGTGTTCAATCCCGTTCTTCGCAGGGTAATTGGTACAATTTTGGATCTATCCAAAATACAATTGTTGCATTCACTTTGTCCTGGTGGTTTAATCAGAGTCTAAACAACTATCGCAATAGTTTATTTTTGCCGGAAAGTATATGTCAGTCATAAAATCACAATTTGTACTGCAGTAAATTTTCTCTCTCTCTCTCTCTCTCTCTCTCTCTCTCTCTCTCTCTCTCTCT
>CM077111.1:19664241-19744518 GCA_039619505.1 Cimex hemipterus | reverse complement strand
CACTCACTCTCTCTCTCTCTCTCTCTCTCTCTCTCTCTCTCTCTCTCTCTCTCTCTCTCTCCCTCCCTCTCTATGTTCGAAAGGCCCAATAAATCAATGTCTAATTATTATTTTAAATCTATCATTTTCGAGTTTTTTATATCAATTTAAAGATTTTTTATTTTAATAAGTAACTAATATTTATTCGTCCTCATCTTTAATTTGTTCGTTTCAAAATAGTGAACTCAGGCTTATAAGATCAATTATGATTAAAAAATTATTAAATTTTTAGTTTGTTTCTACGTACCTTCAGATAAATGTTAATTAAATTCAACACACCCATTATTAAAAAGCCACATCTTAAATTTAAAAATTGTTCAAGGCTTCAAGGCTATATATTAATAATTATTTTCCTAATTAGTAATTAAAAAATAAAAATACTTACACGTCAAATCTGACTTTTTACCTAATGAGAAGCATAATTACAAATTATATCTACAATTCCTATAGCATTCAACTGTTTCTACAGACTACAAACAAAAAAAATACTTTTGAAAGTAGTGGAAAATGCCAAAATAAAAAATAATTCAAACTCTGTTGAATTCGTGAAGAGGGGGCCAAGAATGAGGTAGTTTACGGTAAATCTGGGAAATTTTCTTTGATCGTAAAATGTCCATAATTAAAGAAAATTTCCCAGGTTTCAACCCCGTCACAACCAAATAAAAGCAGCAGAATACAAATTCACGTTACATAACACTTTCACACCAAACCAATATGGCACCACATGAAATGCACCACGTTTTAGGTAAGTATGAAATATTTTATTCAAAATGTATATTTATGCATTGTTTTTTTTCTCATCCACATACATATATTTTGTAACTCACCTACGCCTTGAAGATGACCGGAATGAAGATCAAATAATCGGCAAAAAAAATTTTTTTTTTGTTTAATTGAAAACTTGTTTTTCTAAACTACTTCATTTTTGACCGGTCTTCACGACTTCAACAAATTATGAAACGATAGGTCACTAAGAAACATACATAACTCAAAATATAGAAAAACTTCATGCAACTATCTTATTTAAATCCAACATTCCAGCAAAAGTGTAAAAAAAATATTGTCAGAAATAATAGAAGCTTTTCAGTGCACATGTATATTATTATATTAAACAAACCAGAAACAACAGAGATTTCATTTTGACGTGTTTATCCAGTTTGTGGAGGACCATTGCTGCCGAGAGAATGTGAACCTCCTGCAGAACATAACAAACTGAAGGCTCAAAAGAAATTTCCAATTTCACTTCTACTCCCACCCCAAACACATTCAAATAGCCAATACCGGCACTCTTGAGGAAAGGACATCCCATTCCTCTGTGTAGACGTTGCAGTATGTTATATTCAGTACAGCCAAAAAGAATTTTTGTAAATCAAAATCAATTACAAAGCTACAAGACCATGGCAAAATTAAAACCAAACTCACACACAAAAATTTGTCACCTCTTTCTGTTTTTAACATACATGTAATTTCGAAGAGGGGAATTTCGTGTAGTTTGTGCACGTAACATCCTGACAAATAAATTTCAATATTAGTAATGAAAACTCCTGAGGATAAATATAATATACTGCAAAAATGTTTTACATGCATGCAACATTTATCATTTGTACAAACTTATATGTACATTTTTGTTTTTCTTATTTTTCAAAAGTTGTTTTATTTATTATCATATTAACAAACGTAGGTATTTTTTTAGACGATGCGAAGTAGTCACGAACACTATTTTAGGGCCATCGTATGTGTACGCCATGCACAGAAAGGTAGCTCAATGTTCCAATCTAACTGAAGAGTGAATACCTTGGCTACATACAGAGAGCGCTTATGAATGCCACCAGATATTTCAACTGTTCTTTAGCACGGCAGCGAGCATATGGGTTCTGTGTTCCGATTCTTAGAGGAAATGGTTGTTTAATTATGCTGATAGTCTTGTGTACCATAGCGTAGTATTGAGATTGAACGTATTTACTAGCGTGAATGTGTAGTGTGATATATAGATTGAATACCCTATTAACTCTCAATTAGGCTAATTACATAATACATGTAAAGAGTCTCTGGACATTCGGGGCGCAGAGGTCAAGACGTTGGCCAAGGCTGGGGCCAAAATGGACTATCTGAGCTTACCGGCCTGCCACAAAAAACTTACAAAAGAACTACTAGAAGGCAACCGCAACTGAACTAGGATACTGACAGGGCACTGCGGCTTAAGCAGGCACATGTACCGGATAGGAGCACAGAAAGAAGAAACATTGTGCAGATACTGCCAAGAAGAGGAGGAGACTGCAAATGCATTCTATGTTTCTGTGAGAATCTTGCAACTAAAACAAGAAAAACCACAAGTAAGATCTTCACTAAGGAGCCGCTGGCAAAGCCGTGAAGGCTGATTAATAGTCTGAAGCTGACTAGTAAGTTATAAATAACAGGGGAGCATAATAAACCTAATCAGCTCGAGGTGCAGCAGGCCTTCTGACCGCCTCTTTTATCCCTATCCCTATGTAGTGATCGAGAATATATGTCAGAATGAGTGAGAGTGTGAATGGATTTAGGAACTGATTACGTTGGGGGCTGAACTGACCAAGCAACCTCGATGAGTGTATGGATAAGACCAATACCTCTCGACTGCCAACACCAGGGGTGAGAGACTCCAGTCCTGCTGGTATTTTATTGTAATGAACAATGTACAAAAGCTGGAATTGTCGGTGGACTGCGAGAAGTGGTATGCCCAACTCTGTACATGCTCGTGCAGATTTGAGCATAAATAAATCAGTAAATAAAACGACAACCAAAACAATTTTTGTAAACATTCTCGTTAACAAAATTAAGCCAATTACCATAAATACTTTCTGAATCCAGTTGTCCAGTGATTAGTGTTTATGATATTTTATGATTAATTTGATGTGATGAGAAATAATTCAACAACTTATCAGAACATTCCGACTTTTGATACAGCTTCTATCAATTTTCATGCCTAGAAAGGGCATATTCCATCTATATATCAAATAAATATACATTATATCTATACCTAATGTTCCATCTTTTCAATTTCTAAAGTAAAGTTTGAAGTTTATGTCTTCATGTTTGCAAGAAAAATGTAATAACTTTCTTCAAAACTTGAAATGTACTTTACAAATTAATGGATTTTAATGTGTTTTATTTTTTAATTTTTACTAAAATTAAAACCATAGTTATAAGATTGTTGTGGTTGTTCTTAGGCTTTAGAACAAATCCCTACCATGTTATAATAGCTCAGAATTGCATTTTCGGCATAATAAATAATCGTATCCTAAATCTAACGGGGACTCCAAAAAACCACACATTTCGTGACAGGGTCGATAAGGACTTTTTAAAAGATCGACTCCTTAAAACATCAATTATAAAAAAAAGGTTATCTTTTAATAATCAGAAAGTGGATAATTTCTATTTTCCAAATACGTAGCCTATTGGTGACCTTCCAAGCCTACAAAAGCGCAGAAAAACAGCGGGGGACTTTCAGCCAATTATGGTCTATTACGACCCAAATATTTATTTAGACCGTGGGAGAATTATGAATTATACGAAATAGTTTGAAGTAGGTTCGCTTGAACAGGATAAGACGATTCGCGATGGATAAATTCGTGACACGAACGTCATTCACAGTAATTGGGGTAGGACTATCGGTGATTCGTCGTAGATCCTAACATTGTGATCTAAAATATCTGCCAGATTGATCCGGAAAGAAAACTGAAAGCCCTATTTAAAAACAAGTTTAAAACCGCAAGTGATTCTTTATGTGAATATTTTGTTGGTAGTTTCATTTAAAAACCTGTGATCAGACAGAATATCTACATCAACTGATGATCAAAATTCGTTAAGATCAAGTTAATTTCCGATTTATTTATTCTTCCCATATTGAGAAAAAGTCCATTGGACAAGATTAAATATAATGCAATACGTCTTAGTTGTTATTTTACAAAAAACGACATGAGCAAATACCCACATCCACGTAGATACTACTGATTTATAGAAAATAGCTTTTGTACTTTACAATGAATTACCGGCAGGCAATCTAGGGTCAGACGTCGGGCATATACACCCATCCATAAGGGTTTTCCAGGGCTGTCAACAGCTAGTTCAATTCAGCACCCAACGCAATCAGTTTCTAAAGTCAAACCAATCACACTCCCACTTACTCTTCAATACAATCTTATTTACATACCATCATTCCCTCAAGGTGGCGGATTATTCGATATTCCTCCATCACCCTTTACACCTATTATGTAACTAACCGCGAAATAAGGGTGTATGGGGTACTCAACATTCCGCCATCGACCATTTCACACTACACATTCATTTCACGCTAATAAATGTATTCCCTATCAACATCCGCTAGGGCAGAAAACTGTAATTTCTATATGCAATAGAATTACCCCGATTCCTCCAAGAATTGGAACAGATAACTCGATCTCTAAAACAACCGGTGATTCCAGATTTTATAATATTCCCTAAATTACCGGCAGGCCCGACAATCGCCCACCATGGGGTGTTGACAGTCCGGGTCAGACACGGTCATATCCGGTTCAGCCGCTGAGGATGGGCTCCGGGTCAAATGCTAGGTCAGTTCAGCCCCCATCGCATCAGTTCATAAAACCGAATCCATACTCTCTCACTCACTTTTAAATATTTTCATACCGTTCACTCACATAATGTGGTGGATGATTTGCTATTCCTCCATCACTCTTTACACCTAACTAACCTAATTGAGGATCGATGGAGTACACATTCACTCCAATAAATACATTTATTCCTCAACACACATAGGGGTACTGTATAAATTAAAATAGCGTTGTATCCTCCAGGAATCGGAACAGAGAACCAGATACTCGCTGCCGTACTCAAACACAATCCTCGGGCAGCATTCCTACGCGCTCTCTATAAAGAGCCAAGGAATTGCACCCGTCAATTAAATCGAGCTACCTTTCTCTGGATGCCGAACACATAAGTGGACTTTGGACCAAAAATGTCCTCGTGACAACCTAGCATGGACTATCCTTACTCGGCAGAGGATGACCATTCTTCTAAGAGTAATAGTTGGTTAAAAGTGAAAAAACCACGATATTTGCACTAATACATTTTGAAAACATTGAATTAAATGAACTGAAATTTCAATCGGAAAACTTTAATTCTTAATATTTGTGAGAATGCGGCAGCAAAACATTAGACTATTGAATGGAAATTAATGATTCAATTGGGCTAAAATGAAACTATTCGATTCTGGAATAGCGTATTAGAGTCAATCTGTAGGTAAACAACGTTAAATCGCCTAATGTAATAAATATCAAAACAAATTTTAAGACAGCATAAAAAAACATCCGCTATTGCGATGAAAAAGGTATATAGTTTTTATTTTGGGAAAAAGGTATTTCTTTTATATTGGCCACTCGACAAATTGGCGGAAATAAACATCAAACAGCTCGAAAAATGCCAACTAGTTTGTGGATTCACTTCCTTGTGATTCAGCCCATTCCTGTTAAAGAAATGTTCTCGAACACGTCACGACATCAATGTGAGAATGATTCTTCTTTACACTGCACTACAATTTTTTTTCTTCTACTAACTGGATGTCTATTGACCAACTTGAGTATAATCAAACTACAAATTTACAATACAATAAACCAATGAATTTATTGTAAATATCATTGTCTTTTAGTACAAACTATTGGCTGCGTTCAAAAATCAATGCAAGTTGGCTAGTTTTATTTTCAAATATTAGTTTTAATAAATTAGCGTAGTTTGTTGTTATTTTTCAGCTTATTATAGACAAACATAATGTATAACATTCGGAAAGCATAATAATAACGTTTTTCATTTTTGCTGTCCTTCTTTTTCCTCTTTTTTACGCACTGTTTCATTTTCACTTTCTTTATTGCTAAAATACAAAACAATTTCAAAAAATGATAAAACTAAAATCAAAATGAAAAATGCACACCGGACTTATTTTTTTACTTTTTTAAGCATTTTTAAAAGTAATAATTAGGTTTGCATTGGGTCTTTTTGAAAGGTTTAGTATTTTATCAGTAAAGAAATAAAACATGTACTTGAAAATGACACAATATGCCGAAACTTAGCATGTACATTTAAAATCTTTCAAATCACTTTCAAGAAAAAGGCTTAGAAATAAGAAAAACTTAATAGAATCTTTTAAACTACATGGGACACTTAAAAAAAATTCAAATTTTAAGAAGTTTAAATCCTTGCAAATTCGATTCTGTTGTCCCACTTTTAAACGGTTACTAGGAAACATTTAACAATTATTTTACTTCAAAAGGGAAAGAGCTGCATTAATAGACAAAGATAACAGAGTTCAAAGGCCAAATAATTGTATTTATATCAATACAAATCACTACTTCAATAAATGTCCAACCATGGGATGGTCTGTCTACACACTTTCAGTATTGTGATGTAAATAGGCTTTATTTCTTTAATCAGATTTGTTCCAATTTCGAAACACAAGACTATACGGAACTCAACTGCCAACAATTTCGACAAAATTTAATTTTTAGAAAGGAATATCGTACAAAATGTGAAAGTCTGATCCCCTGCAACTCTATGACTCAAAACCATTCAGAAAATTGGAAAATCCCACAGCCACAGGGAGTGGATTCTATTGAAAATCTATTTCCCCTCAATATTATTACGCTTCCTGTTTTTCAAATGCGTATACATTATGTATATGGTCAAAAATGTAAAAATGAACAATACAGCAATTTGAAGAGGAAATATGTTTGTTGTGGTTCTTCATTGACAAATATGGAAATTCAAGGGGTTTATTACAAGGTTCGAAATAGGAAAGAAAAAAAAGTGTAATACTGTGGTTTTGGGTTAAGTTTTAGTGTAGATGCAAGTGACAGCTTTTCCACCATCATCAAAATAACAAATATGGTAGAATTCAAGAAAACGTCTCTCCTGCCGTTTTAAAATATGTTTTTCGTTGTGTATGTCTTAAATGAAAAAGTAGGTGTGGTTAAAGAAACAAACAAGGACTTTTTTTGTCAGAAAAACTCGAGTCACACTCAATGATTTATCTGGCACTAGACGTACATTTTACTCTTTATATGATGTTTCCTCTTATTTAAATGCGTAGTGTGTGCGGTCAAAAATGTACTTAGAATTGGAAAATATGGAAATTGGTATGGGTGCTTATTGGTTAATTAATGTTAAAATTTAAGGCGTTCATTACACAAAGGATCAAATTAGGAAGCAAAAACCTGGAACAAATACGGTTAAATTCAAAAACCTCTCTCCTATTTGAATTATATTTCGTTGGATCACTGCAACTCCACATAATAATTCGTGAAACTTAAAAATCCCTCGGCCAATGATTTGGCCTACACTAAATTATGTTTTCCTAATTATCTGAGGTTTCCTCTTCTTCAAATGCGTCGTGTACGAAGTCGAAAATATTTTTTAAAAAATGAACAATACAGGCGATTTTGAGATGAAATGTGTTTGGTGTGTTTCTCGATTGACTAATATTTAAACTCAAGGTTTGTAAAAATAAAATGTGAAAAATAGTTTTATTATAGATGCTTGCCTACCATCATCTGAACCACAAATATGGTCGAATTCATGAAAACCTCTCTCTTATCTATTTAAAATAAACGTTTTTAGAGATAATTTTTAGACGAAACGTGTTTGGTGTAAATGTCCAACAGATAAACGTTTAAAATGTTAATATTAAAAAAACCCAGGGGTTTATTACAATGTACAATTTTGGAAGAAAAAACCTAGAATATTCTGGGTTGTGTTCATACAGCAAGCAACAGCTTGTCAACCACCAACAGAACAACAAATATGGTTTAATTAAAGAAAAGCCTCTTTCTATTTAAAATATAATTTTCCCCAGGTTACTTTTAGAATAGAAAACTAAGCTTTGCCATGAAGAAAGAACAAGCATTACTCCAACTGGATCACTGAAACTCCATTAATCAAAATATTTCATAAAATCCCTCAGCCCCAGACTACAATTATATTTGAAATCTATTTCCCCCTCATAGTAATGTTTTCTATTTTTCAAATGCCTCGTGTGTATGGTCAAAAAGGTCTAAAAGGACAATAAAGACCATTTTTAATGAAAAACTGTTTGGTGTGGTTATGTTGTTTTTAATCAATTAATTAAGGTTTTCCATTGAGATGAAAAAGACAATGGCACGAGGGGATTCGAACCCATGATCTTCGGCTCGATACGCCGCTGCTCTACCACCTGAGCTATCGTGACCTTGTTCCACTCGGACATCAACTTCCCATCTTAACCACACTTTTTAAATTTCCCCTCCTTTCCTCGAGGACACGATAGCTCAAGTGGTAGAGAAGCGGCGTATCAAGACGACGATCGTGGGTTCGAATCCCGTTCGTGCCATTGGCTTTTTTATCTCAACTGAAACCCTTAATTAATTGGTTAATATTAATTGGTCAAGCGGACCACGAAACTAGAGAATTGAGTTGTTTTTAATGTTCAAAACCTTCAGGCGTTTTTTACAAGGTTCTGGATTATTGTAGATGCGAGTGATACCTTGTCCAACATGGGGCTTTGACATACAGAAAGAACCAAGAACTATTTTTTGTCGTATCATTGTAACTTAATGATTCAAACTTTTAATAAAATCTGAAAGCCCTCAGCCACAGGCAATTGGTCAAGCACAAAATGTATTCTACGTCATTATCTGACGTTTCCTGTTTTTCAAACGCGTTGGGTATGTGATTAAAAAATATACAATACAGGCAATTTTGAATATACATGGATACAATATAAAAAATCAAGGCATTCTATCCACAAGGTTCAATTTTGGAAGAAAACCCCTGGAATATTGCGGTTCTGAGTTAAATTTTATTGAAGAAAAAAGTTACAGCCTGTCCACTATCATCAGAACAAATATTTTTGAATACAAGCAAATTTCTCCTTTGATTGATTTATTCATAAAATCCCGTGGCCCCAGGCAATGGATTCTGTTTACAATCAATTTCCTTCATAGTATGTTTAATATTTTTCAACTGCGTTTTGTATGAGGTCAAGAGTATAAAAGAAATTGGACAGTACAGGCATTTATGAGGTGAAATGTGTTTGGTGTGATTCTAATGTTTAAAAAACTGGGCGTTTATTAGAAGTTTTAATTTCGTATGTAAAAACTTGGGATATTGTTCTTCTTTAAGTTTTATTGTAGATATAAATGACAGCCTGTCCACCATGATCAAAACACCAAATCTGGTAAAAGTCGAAAAAAAGTCCCTTTTCTAGAGAGTAATGAGTTTTGTGAGTTTCGAGTTGACAAATATTAAAATTCAAAGCGTTCATTGCAACAAGGTTCAATTTTGGAAGGAAAAAAACCAGCAATATTACGGTTCTAGATTAAGATTTAATTCTGGATCTTTTATTGTATATGTAAATGACAGGTTGAGAACAACAAATATTGTTGAATCCAAAAAAGTCTCTATTTTCTATTTAAAATACGTTTTTCCTTGTGTTACTTTTAGAATGGAAAAACAAACTTTGGCATAGTGAAAGAACGACAGGAACTACGCAACGATTTGTTCGGCGTTAGGCCCTCATTTTCTTATATGTTTCCTATTTTTTCAAATGCGTTGTGTTGGGGGTAAAAAAATATGAAAAATTTGACAATTCAGACAAATTTGAATGGAAATGTGTTTTTGGTGTGATTCTAATGTTAAAATATACAGTTTATTAGGTTCCATTTCGAGAAAAAAATCGAATTTTGCAATTCTAGATTGTATTATTTTTAGATTGTTTTATTGTAGATGTAAAAGAAAGCTTGTCAACCTCATCAGAACAACAAATATGGTTGATTATAAAAAGTCTCTCATTTCTATTTAACATAGGTTTTTCCTCGTGTTACTTTTAGAATGGATAAACAAACTTTGGTATATTAAAAGAAGTTAGCAAGAACTACGAAACGATGTTTTAGGAGCTAGATTTCCTCATTTTTTGTATGTTTCCTATTTTTCAAATGCGTTGTGTATGAAGTCAAAAATATTAAAAATTGGAAAATTGAAAAAATTTTAAATGGAAATGTGTTTGGTGTGGTTCTAATGTCAAAAGATACAGCTTATTAAGGTTCAATTTGGAGGGGAAAATCTGGCATATCGCGGTTCAGGATTAAATTTTCTTCAGGTGCAAGTGACAGCTTTTCGACCATAAAATTCAAGAAAATGTTTCTCGTTTTCTACTAGAAATGCGTGTTTCATTGTGTCACTTTTAGAACGGAAAAATAAGCTTTAGTTTACGTAAAGAAAGAACGCCATTTATACGTTTATTAATGAAAAAGCTCAAGAGCTACTTTATTTTGTTTACTTAAAACGGGCTCTGTCAACAACCTTTGGATCTGAACAACAAGGGAGAAAATAAGTTTGATGAACCTTAACCATCACCAACGCGAAGATGGCTTATTTTCCTTTCTTCGTGGCTCGTTTTAGAACCTTATCCGTTCCTCGGAGCTTTTTTCCCCTTCTGTGGTCTGAAGTCAGAACCCACGACTCAATCAACAAAGACATTTAATTAACATTCTCGGTTTATGTTATAGAAATAAAACTCGAAATCATAATTGTTTACCTAATAAGAAAAACAACGTTATCGCAACTGGGAGTGTCACTTAAGTGAAATGTCAACAAAACAATAAGGAAAAAATAATTTGGCTTACTTTATACATTTTACCAATTCAATCAAGATAAAAGATATAATTTTTGAAGTATATTTTTTTTCTAGTATGGGAATCAATCCATTATTACACTTTCAATTAAGCATTTTTGGACTTTTCCACTCGTATTACGATTTGACCGAAACGAACCGAATTTTATGGTGAACTCTCGAAAATCGGTTCGATTTCCAAAGACAACAGGAAAAATGCCTCGATCCTAAAGTTAAATCCGTTCGCAATTTCAGAGCCGCGGTTCTCGAACGGTGCCGGTCTGGAGGTCAAAAGTGGAAGGAGGGTCGACAGTTGGACGAGTCATCGGGAATTTTTATCAGACAGCGAACATAGTACACAAATCTTTTCAAAACGCTTTTCTCTCTTCTCATTTAACGGGATTATTTTCGAAACGAGATTGGAGAAAAATTCAGTCAAAAGGGCAAAACACCCAATACAAAGTACACAAACGACGAGACCGCACGTTCAAACAAGAACAACCTTCCAGTTTTTCTTGATAGATCAACCAAATATGCACCATATGTAGAATATACCAGACATAAACGGTGGGACGCTGCCGCATAAAGGAGCGTTCCGCTTGTTTATAAGGAATGACTTCCAAAAGAAATATGATAGACTTTGACGAGATGGAATAAATAAAAGCGTTTTAAAACGGGAAAGGACATCATGGAATGTTTCGACGGAACGCAGATCTGTAGGATGTGCAATATAATAGAGCGTCCTTTCATATTAAACAATTATTCAAAAAAACAGACAAAAATAAACAAGTACATGTTAAAACTAACCTGGTAGTAGCTCGAATCCGCCATCTTAGCACAAGCCCGCATATAAAAATCCTACATTTAAAAAAACAACTGTATAAGGGAATCGTTAAGCCGTTGAGTGCGCAGAAGAGTCAAATCTGTCCGAAAACTGCGAACATTCGCATACCCGAAAGAGGTGGCAATGTCTAAATGGATTTCGGGGTTTGAAACATGACAGGAGACAACGTTTCAACGCTTGGGGACACTGCCGACTGATTTAATAAGGCAGCCAATCAGGCAGCAGGTTACTCCTATAAGCTCCGGCTCTGCTCGCATTCCACAACCGGCCCGGAGCGCATGCGCTCAGGAGTTTTTACTACACACCCACCCCTTATTCCCGGGATGTGGTAGATTTTTGAAATCCATTTCCCATCTATTTTTTAATCAGCCTTCCTATAAATGGACATTGGACAAAATACTCTTTGTAACTCAGCAGCATATTAATCGTAGCACTTGCTTTATACAGCGTTGTGATGTAAAAAACCAGCATACATAAAAATTTTCGTTACTCAACATTCAATAGTAGAATCTCTAGTATTTAATTACATTTTTTTTTAAAGTATGGTTAAGACATAAAAATAATTGCCTTTTGATGGATGTAAGAATATTTATAAAGCAATTGCATATGTATACATATACAGTGGGCCAAAAAAAATATTGGCACACCCTACTGGTTTCTTAAATCTCAAAAGTATAAACGTTCATTGTTTGACACTGAATTTGAAAACGAGCATCCAACTATTATTTTTTGTAAGGAAAAAAATCGAGCAAATTAAAAATAATAAATAAAAATAGACTATGAGGTTAAAATGAGATTTTACCCTAAAGAAAGTACTCTGGGGTAGATTAAGCAAAGTTGCTGTGTGAATTTAATTTATTAGTGTGAATAAGGGACTTATCCCCATTTTTAATAATACATATGGTATTATCTGTTTAAGTAAACATTTTAATGATTATTATATTATTGTGCAAATATTGTTAGCATAATGAGATCCTTTTGCATAAATTTACTTGTAATACACTCGTACATTTTGTGCAAGGATTACATCTGTAAATAAATAAATTAATTACCCTGAGTACTTTGTACAGTCTGGGTAGTGTGAACAAAGTTGATATTTAAATGTAATTTATTATCGTGAATGTAGGGGAATATCCCTAATAACCCCGAGAAATATTAAGAACAATGGAATTGAAAAAATAGTAAGGATTTTACTGTTTTATTTCCTTTTAAAATGAGAAAAGTAGAGAACAAATCAATCTAGGTTTAAAAATGCTAGTGGTTAGAGCAGTGACGTATTGAGCCAAAAGTCACGGGTTCAAATCCAACTTGTCACAGACACTAACTTCTTAGGACCTTAGAAAATTAATTAATTGAAATAGTTTATATCATTAGCTATAGTTTGGATTATGTACAATATTAAAATAATTCAGAATTAAATGGCTAGCAATATCTCACTCTTGCTGAGGACATCGATTGGTTTAACATGGTTGAGATAATTTATATAACGCACGATTTCCTTCTGGGTCTGTGAAGTGTTAAATATATAGTTTGACAAGTACCTATCATCTCGGTTTTATTTAAAGTATTAGGCATTTTTATCCTATTAAGAAAAACAAAAAAAAACATATGCTACAACTCATTTAATGCAAAAAAAGAAGTTGGGCATGTGTGTCAACTTAATAGACAAATTTAATGTAGTTTAAAGCCTAGTTATTATGCGCAGCTTCAGTTATATTGTCATATAAATTTTATTTATAAAGCTTAGGCCTGCCTTACAGGAGGGCTTGCCCATTGGGTTTCACATATTGCTTTTTTACACAACGATAACATTTTGAAAAAAATAATTATGATTGATGAAGTTACGTATGTAAAATTGATTAAGTTCAATATTTTTTACACATTTGTATTGGTCCATTAATATAATTATCAATCCATTTATGTTTAGTAGTCTAATCGACCACTTTGTATGTAAGGTCTTTGTTGAGTTGAAAAAGTTAGTGTCACGAGCAGGATTCGAACCCATGACCTTTGGCTCAATACGCTGGTGCTCTACATACTTGAGCTATCGAGATTTACTCAAATTTATATATGTATTTTTTCTTTGTAGGGCCTACATATGAGTTCCATTTTCACGGATGTTGATAAAGACCATTTGCAACACCATAGAAACGACCACATAGTGCAAAATACGCTCAAGCCGCTTATGGTACCCGTCCACATAGCCCAGCCCTATCAAACCCCAAACCCCCAAAAATGTTATTAACGTATAAATATTAAATCATTTTATTTTCTTTGTCATATCTACAAATGTTTATTAATATTATTATTATTATTATTATTAGTTTTTAAGGGCGTTTTAACGGCTAAGGTCATTTCACGCCCTAACATCCAAAAATTCTATTTTAGGTTTGCTATATCTCTTCTGAGTGCTATAAAACTCTGACTCCAAACATTCACTCGTAACCTAATTTATCCTATTGCCATCTAAGCTTTGATTTTCTTTTCTTAATTCTTAATTCGGAAGGCCAAGTTACAATAAATTTAATAAAATTATAAAATTTATTTCTGCTTCTTTTTTTTTTAAATTAAAATTGTGAGTTTTTTTTCATAAATTAAAATTTCCCCATAGAGCTTGTATGGCCAATAATAATAATAATAATGGAGTCAGACTAGCAACAATCTCAGCGTGATTAGCTCATCTTTATCCTTTTATTCTTCCATTCAAGTATGATAACTAATTCTACATAACAATAATAAGAAACAAAACACAATAATATTTTTTTTTTTTTTTGAAGGAGCTATTTTTCTTATTTAAATTGCGATATTGGGCATTGTAGTGTATTACCCCGCAATTTTTATTGTCTTCCATTTTATTTTTCCGCTCCGGCAGCCTCAAAAGCTTCTGAAAAAAGAAATCATGCACGCACAACTCTTATGCAGACATTAGCAGGCATTCAATGGTAAAATGGGAAAAGGCCTAAATTTCATTGTAAATTCCAACAAATTTGAGAAAACGGAAAAGCGCTCTTCGAAAGGAACCCTGGGGACCCAGTAACTCCTGTAAACTGCTCGAAAGGTTGAGCCTTTGCCTAAAGGGTTGTAAAGTGGGGCAGTCGACCAAAATATGTTTTACTGTCAAAATTATGCGTTCTCCACTTCGCGTACATCGAGGACAAGTTGGAAGGTTGTTGCCTATTAAAAGTCTATTATGAATTAACCTGATATGACCTATTCGCAATCTAGAGAGAATTACAAGTTCTTTTCTCTCAAGTTCTTCAGTTGGCCATTTATGTACAGCTGGCTTAATTTCTTTCATACTATCTCTACAGGCATTCCATCTTGCCGCCCACTTTCGTTTGAGTTTATTAATATTATTACTATTTTATTGTATGTTCCCATAATGAGTTTTTTTTATTTTCTTTACAATATCTATAAATGCACATTATTTATAATATTAATGGTGTGTTATGTTGTATGTAATTATATTGTCTTATTTTCATTAAAACATCTTAAAATGTAAAGAGTTATTGAAATAGAGTGATCAGGGAAGAAGCTATGTAGGTGGAAAAAAAATCACTTCTTTTTCTGCTCTCGAGTTTTCTGCTGTATTTAATGTCTTCTTCAGGACGTAGGTCTGAATAGATGGCCCAAATAGATCCTGCCCCTTCTATTATTTGGACCACATATCCGGATTGATTTTCAAGATTTTTCAATGTCCTGAAGAAGATGTTAAATACAGCAATAATCTTGACAGAAGAAAATGAAGTTTTTTTTCCAGCTACTAGGCTTCATCCCTGATCTCTTTATTTCAACATTTATCATGATATTACACTCGACTGTATATTGTTTTTATTTACTGGTGGGCTATATCAGATGCAATAACAAGATAAACTTGCTTTATTTTCTTTATTATTTTATTATTATTATTACTATTGTATATTATTGTATATAATAAAGGCCAACACCCGTCTGTAAGTCTGAGACTGTACCAAATTAAAATAAATAAAAGTTATTTCTTTGAAGTAGAAATTTTTCTATTGTAAAAAAAGTATCTATCTATCTCCTATATAACTTGCACTCTAGGTGATTTAAACGCCACCTTTTAAACAAGTGTTTTTCTCGTGCACGCACACACCCTTGTTTTTGCAATCTAGACTTATGCAATTACCTTTATGTTTATTCTTTTTTTTAAAACATTACTGGAGACAGCACTCGGGCGTTTTTCCGTTTTTGTATCGATTTTATGCATTACGCAAAGTTCTTCTATCGATACCGTGTTAGTTTATTTGTTGAGTTGACAGTTTGACTGTTTGACACCATTATTATTAATGACATTCTTATTGTATCAGTAGACTGGCTCAGCGTGGTTCGTTTACATTATTCGTGACTCATCCACATTTTCAACGAGCCGTTACTATTGTCAATACCGTATCGAGTAAGTCTCGTCGTTTTATCTCGGAGTTTTTTCCCTTTTACTTTATCATTGCAAATAGTTTTCAGCGTAATTCTCTTCTTGGGAACGTTCGTCGGATTAGAAAGTGAGTGATTCAAAATGGTTAGGAAGAGATTCTCGATGAAAGGCACTTTGGCGAAGAGGGCTTTGAAATGTGTCGTAGTCGGGGCGTTGGTCGTTTTGGTGTTCCTTTGATTTCTCCCGAGCCCGGGTGCGTAGTTCGCCTCTGAAATCGTCCCGCGAGAAGGATGGCCGAAGGCGGTGCGCAGATCCCGCAGCCGCGTCCGAGGGCGGCCAGGACTCCGGTGCCTCTACCCAGAGTCTCGCTCGCCACACCCCGAGTCCCAGAAAGGAAAGAGAGCGTCGAGACCAAACTGCAACACTCCAAATCCTTCAATAACACGAGCAGCTTGAAAAAAAGTTTGAAGAGGGTGAGGAGCAATGTACAGGAAAAGAGCAATGCCGTTTTCGAGTCGACGAGAAACTCCGTCAGGAATATCCTACCTAAGAGGCAGTCCGCTTCGGATGTACTAGGGACGAAGGAAAGTGAAAAAGAAAATTTGCAAGAAGATAAACGTTCCCAATCCCTTCCTCCAGATGATCTGTTTCAGTCTATTAAATTTGGATCACCTTTGGCTTCGGAAGATTTATACGAGGAGAATGACATTACATCTGTACCCCCTCCTTCTTACCCACCTCCGCCTTTACCAGATGAGTCTTTTTATGATCATATTCAATCAGCCCGTTCGAGTGTTTGTACATCGCCTACTACAGTCCCAGAGAGGCCTTATTATGAAGAAGTTCCCGCATTCAAAAAATCTTCAAACGAAGATGACTCAGAAGTCTCATCAAGTTGTGGTGCTGTCTCCCTCCAAGAGCTCGGAGTTGAAAAGACGACACGATCAAATTCATGGAATTTTTACGAATCTGCTCATGGGTCGAATCTGTTTAAAGTTCCAGGCCCACTGTATGAAAACGTTGCAGTTGATGACAGTTACACTTTAAAATCTGAAAATATATACTCAGACGAGCCGAATTCGCATGGTGTGGTTCAAAAATCTAAGGCCACAGTGAAAATTTTGCCAGATGAAGTTGATGGAGCTGTCTCGATGAAACTTAGACCTCATGAATATGAAAATTGTCTCGTGACTGTCCCGTGCATCCTGTCAGGAGGCAGCAGTGTTGATTCAGATGAAATGAACCCAAAAACGTCCGTTATGGACAAGAATGTTATTTATGAATTTGATCCATTGTTTGAAGAAAGAAAAAAGCAAAAAGCCCAGGCTGAAAGGAAAATGAAAGAAGAAAATAAAATGAAAGAAGAAACTGAACTCGATCCAGATGTAGACATATACAACATTCCGACACCACCACAAAGAGTGGACTCTTTGAAAGAAATTGAAGACCAGTCGGTTCCGAATGATGTCGAATATTTTCTTTACCACAGGGTGGCAGGAGAAAGTAATTTTTTAGTTGTCGATGAAGTGCCCAAAGGTGCTTCATGTCAAAAAGAAGGAAGCAAACTGAGCAATTTAGTTCAATGGACTAATGTAAAAAAGGTTTTAAACAAAATGGTCCCGGATTCAGCACCCTGGACACCTGGACTTTCCAGGAAAAATTCCAGAGCAAAGGAGGTTAGCCAGAAACTCATGTTATCTCAGTCACCGCATCATGGTTTCATCCTTCGCTCATTATCAAACGGCGATAAGCCGAAAGATTTCAGCCAAAAGTGGTGCCAACTTGGTGAAGGAAAACTGACTTTGGCACAGGATAAAACATCATCGAGTAAAGAAGTTATTCCTTTGGAGAACATTCTCAGCATACATAATTTACTCGATCCCAAGATTTGGTAATTATTTAAACAAATTAAATTAGGTTTAGAAGTTTTAATTTTTAATGTTTTTAAATGTTCCAGCTCTAATGATGACAATGCAGTGCATTGTTGGGAAGTGAGTGTCAGCGGGAAGACAAAGCCGTACGTCTTTGGGGCTTCGTCATCTGCCGATTCAAAAATGTGGATGAGGAAGCTTTTAGAGAGCCTGACCAATGTTTTTCCTTTAAAACTATCAGCAGAATTTTGCCGAGCAGGACAATGCTTTCTTAAGGTGAGTCGTTAATCATTTCACACCTAGGGCGTAACTTAATTTTCAAAATTTTTCAGGAAGGAATAACGGATGACTGGACAGGTGCTTGGATCCTCCTTACAAAACGAGTTTTGTATTATTGCCAAATGAAAGAAAGAATGAAAGAAGTAGATTTAAGAAAAACACGGCTTGTTGGTAAATAAAATAAAAAATTGTTCATACTGTACTAACTAAAAATACAAAATGATCTTGGTGAGAAAGATATTTTAATGAAAGAATTGAACTTTTACGTTGGAAGCTGTTGAGTTTGTTAATTAGTTCATCACATTTACTATTGTTACCGTTTGGTAAAGTAATTTTACTTAATTCTACTCTAAGGATTCCGATTGAGTATTTCGAACGACTGAATGGTTAGCATCATAGACCCCGCAGACATGGATTGCACTATCACTTCTGTCCCTTGTTTTCACACTACCATTTCCTCTCTATGAAAAAAACAAAAAAAAAAAACTATATGCATATGTATATATAGTAAAAAATAATCTTTCAACAAAAACAATGCTCATATTGTGTAGTATGCACAGATTAGATTAGATTTATAGGAGCAATCCTCATCATGGCCTGCACACCGTGACTAGTATTGGTCTATTGTGCATTGCAATTTTTTTTTTTTTTTTTTTTTAAATCTAGAGCTCCTCATTAAGCTTAAGGCTTTCTTTCAAACCCAACAGAAGATGTGTCCCACTGCTACTTCCTTCTTGGCAATATCTGCACAGGCTTGTTTCTGTCACAGAATCGATACTTATTCCTCCCAGAGTCTGCAGTGTCCAATAGACAGTCCAACTATTACTCTAGTCCTGGCAAATCCTAGATTAAGTAGTGCTGCCACAAGTTTCTGTGGTGGTCCTTGGATGAACTTTTTTACAAATCTGTCCTGAGCTACGGAGAGATTATTTTTAATCCATTGTCTAATCCTCATTTTAGCAGTTTGGTATGCCACAAAAGGTCTCAGGGATGATAGGTTTCCTCATTGAATTTTCATTGGCCAATTTGTCAGTCTCTTAGTTGCCCCTCTACCCTGTACTCAGACAAGGTAATTTTGTTGTTTTCTCCATTGTCTGACAGGGCTCTGATGCAGTCCCAAACGACTCTGGTCTGTACCGTCGATATTGTGCCACCTGTCTGTCCGAATCGACTTCTATTCATCCAGCCTTTCAATCTCCCTGGCATAGTGTTCAATAGGCACAATTTCCACTTGAAAGAAGGTGGTGTATTATACAAAGCTTATATGAATTCTTGTCCTTGGTTTATTCCCATAAATGCCATCTCCTGACCCATATTCGGTTTTGGAGCCATCTATAGACCAGATATGGCTTTAACTGTTTCTCCCAGTCTGCTTTACAATGTATTCTGTTTAGAAATTTTTTATCAGAACTAAATTTAGGTATTATGTCCCAGAGTTCTGTCTAGCTGAAGCTCCCCTGGTTTCTAATTGTTATGTGAGTAGGCTATTTGAGCCTGGTCCCTGCATTACCCTATGAATTTATGAGTTGTCGCTCTGGCCTCTCCTTGGATTAGGATGTCTAGTGGTCTAGTGATTCAGAAGGACTTCGAGGCAAATGTACGGGTTGATTTGAGTGATGCCAGTCTCTGAGCAGTACTGAGGATTTTGATCGCACTTAGCTGTAACGTCTGCCCATCAAACCACTGATCCATATATCATGGTTTAGTATGAACAAAGATGGCTTGTTTGTTAAAAATACTATTTATGTTTTAACCTTTTTTTTTTTTAACCAAGATCCTTTAAAAATTTAATTTAATAGATAAAATAACAACTAATTAAACCAATTAATAATTGAGTGTTTCTTGTTTGATGATTTTAGCTTTACAAACAGATAGTGGGAGGTGTGAGCTTGTCAGCGAACAAGGTGCTTATATTCAGGTACACACTGTAGATAAAGTTCTTTATCTCCAAATGGATAACGCAAGGGAAACTAAAGCATGGAAGCAGGCTATTAAAATGGCTGCAATGGAAAATGGACCGAGCCTTTATGAGCAACAGCTCACAAAAGACGATGTTCCAGTCGTTGTAGATAAATGCTTAAGTTTTGTCTACGCTCATGGTGAATTTAATTTTTTTTTCTATTATTTATTTCAAAATACTACTTTTTTTTTTGGTTTAATAGGGAGTATGTCAGAGGGAATCTACCGAAGAAGTGGAGGGAATAGTAACGTGACCAGATTGACTGCTGAAATGAGGGCAGACGCCTGGGCTGTTCAACTCAGCAGACAAGAGTATACCGAACATGATGTAGCGAGCGTATTGAAGAGGTTCTTTCATGAACTTTCCGACACGCTTCTAACAAGCCTGCTGCACAAATATTTTTGCAAAGCTGGAAGTATGTGTCATTACAGGTTTTTATATTTTAAACTTATAATTATATTTTATTTTATACTTGAAGCATATTGACAGTTGGCATAGCTCTAATTTTTGATTATAAAATCAATTGCAACTGTTATTCTTTGAGCAATTTGAAATTTTATAGTTTATTTTTATAAATTTCAAGAAGTTCAAATTCATAATTTCCAATAACATAAGTACATATTTTCATCGACAATTGAAAAAAAACTAAAAAAAAAAAAAAAACAGTTTTCTTGATGTTACGTGATTGTTTTTTTAGGTTCAAAATGTAGTAAGAATGAAAAGGTTGGCATGTACAGGACAATATTGGAAAAATTGCCTAGAATAAATTATGTGACGTCGAGAAGGCTTTTCGGTCATTTTTCTTTTATTGCCGAACAAGCCCATTTGAACAAAATGCCGTCAGAAAATTTAGCTGCAATCTGGGCCCCGACGCTAATGGGAATCGAGGTTCGTTTTATAAAATTGATCAAATCTAAGGCTTTTTCTTTCCTGGAACAATTTTTAAAAATGTTAATTTTATATTTTATAATTAGTCTACCCTGTGAAGAGTCAAATGTGAGTAATTTTTTTTTAAACTTAAATTTTTGCTTATGTTTTACTTTCTGGATGTTGTAATTATTTTTTAAAGCATTTAAGAAAATTTTAGTTTTTATGCTGTTATGCATGTTATCTATTAGGCATGAGCATAAGTATTTTTGTTTTTCCAAATTTCGACTTTTGTGTATAAAGGTCTGGTATATTGTTCCATTAGCTCTAGAAAGCTTTCTTACTAGAAAGAGATTATTAAGAAGGTGTTTGTTGATCGCAAAAGTCAGTTTACAGTAAACTGTGGCGCGACATGGAAGCTGATAAAATTTGTGGTTCTATATGACAAGTTCAATCTCAATCATATTAATGCATATTGAATTTTATGTGGCCATTTTGGTGGTAACGACTGAAAGAGTGTATCAACATTCGTTATGAGTTTTTGTAATGAAGAGATATTTATAGAAGACCAGCCTTGTAGATTGCTTAGAGACTTACTGCATAGATTTTTTTATGAAAAAAACTTATGCACACCTTGATATAAGTTCTCTGCTATAAATTAGCAGAGATACCGTGCTACAAATAATAATAATAAAAATTGCATTTTGTGTTTTATATAGGGTAAAAGAGGAGTTGAGTGGAGGAAAAAGGAATGTGAAGTGATAAAAGATCTAATTGAAAACTACAAAGCCGTTTTCTTGGTCGATTGTGAGGAGATTGACAGGGAACAGAGAATATTAAGCGTGCTCAGGATGGTCCAGAAAACGTCGACAAATTTACCACCACCGAAGCCATCCGGTGACCTCAAGATTTCAATTTTTCTAAGATCAAAGCATGGCGAAAGTGTCTCTGTTGTGGTAAGTTTAATCAACAATGTGATAGTTAAGTATTAATTTTTTTTTTTCAAGGTTGGACCAGGTTTAAAAGCAGGCCAGATTTGTTCAATGCTCGCACCAAGGACGGAATATGCACCGCATGAACTTTGCCTTCATGAGATGGTACTCGGTGGTGCTCTTTCAAGGCCTATCCATCATTCAGAAAAAGTTTTAGACATAGCATTAAAATGGGCGTATTGGGATGCAACTGATTGCAGGGAAAATTACTTTCTTTTAGCGCTTAATAGTGTTTATAGAGAAATTATGCCATTGGTAATTTTTTTTTTTATACTGTTGCACTAAGCAAGATTAAAAAAAAAATTAAATGACCATTCAATTTTTATTCAAGGCACATACTCCTATGTCCAAATGTGGCGATCTTAAATTTGCCGACCAGAAAAATAAATCGTTTAAAACATTTACGTTTGAGTTCAGCAAAGCAAAATTGAAATATTACAAAGACAAAGCAGTGAGTATTTAATAATAAATGTAAATTTTCATCTCATTCAAAACCGTTTTTGTTTCAGTGTTCAATAAAAATTAACGAATGGCGGATTGAAGATATAACTTGGTACATTGGACATGAACCAAAAAGAAATCCACAAATGAGGTAAATTTAATATTCAAAGTGAAAGTTACTTTATCATTCTATTAAAATTTGTTTTCCTAGATGGGCCATCACATTTATTTATAAAAACGATGAAGTAAAAAGGTCAAAGGATCGACCTTTTTTCGGTAATACAATTGCTGGCTCTTCAAAAGAAGAACAATTACAATGGATGTCCGCTCTGATACTCGGCCAATATCAATACACCGATCTTATTCCCAAACCTAACCTAATATGACTCGAGGGGGGTCGATAAATTGATTTAAAAAGTTTCAAGAGCTTAGTACATTTTAGAGTTAATCGACCGATCCTGCTGTCGAAACTTACAAAATTACCACGACTAGTCACTATTGACTTTAAACAATTGGTAGAATCCAGATTTACAAAATACTATGCATTTATGCGTTACCATTTTATATAAATGAATTGTAGTACTTAAATTCAGAGAGATTATGAGGCTCCACATCTGATGGTACATATGTAATTGTATATATAAAGAATACAGTTTAAAAAAAGTTTTTCAGAAGGGATAGATATTAATAGAGATAACTTAGTTCTCAAGAATAACATGCATTTGCTACTAGATGAATTATTTAAAATGAGTGAGAACAAATAGGTAAGAATTATGAAAAAATAATTTATATATTCTTTAGATTTTATATTAATTGTTAAATTTATTAGTAATACACTTTAACAAAAGCTTAACAAATTTATTTTTTATTGTTATTCAGCAAATTTTATAATTATCAAATAATTTTAGATTTTTTTAGTGAACTGTTTATTTAATTTTAATTAGAGTATTTTACTACAAAAGCAATTCAAAACAGTTTTTGTATTCTTCATCCTATATAATTCCTCTCAAGTTCATACATGGGACAAGAGGAAATGTGATATTTGAAGGTGTGTTATTTTTAATGGGAAAATAGCTTTTAACGACCAATTAGTTTTTTAAATTTTATTGGACAGTTATGATTTATCGTAAAATGTGCATGTTGATCATCGCATTTCATGGCTATTGCAATTACGGTACTTTAATTAAAATGATTTAAAAGAACAAATGAAAACCTAATAGTTTTACTCCTTTGCTTTTCTGAAACTGTTCCATAAGCTTTTCTTTTCTTTTCTTTTCTTTTTTTTTGATAGTTTCTTAATGGGCCCCTCTTCAGTCTTCATGAGTAATGATTCAAATTATCCACCTGACAGAAGGCTGGCCTGAATACTGACAAAAAATAAAAACTAGGGGAATAGTTCATTAAAATAAATGAGTAATTATTAAGTAAAACACCACCTTACGTTCACACAGAAAATATAGATTTTTGTCTATGAAGATTAGACAGAGATTGTATTTATCTTGTTAGGAGTTACCAAATTTTGAAATAACTTGCCATTTTATTTCATATATTTAATCCTATATTATGTGTTTTTTTAATACTATTATTGTTATATTGCATATTTGAATTATTTCCTAATAAATATATTATTTATGCAATGAGAAATTTCATTATTTTTTAAAAACATTTTTTTTCAAATCTTTTTTTATTCAAATGTTTCATTTCTTAACATGTGGGCCGCAGGTGGTCTATGCAGGGGATATCATTCACATTGCTTAAACCGGCAGTTTCCAAACTGTGGTCCGTCAACCCAAACTAGGGGGTTAATTACAAAAATAAATGTAAAAAAAAAAATACTGGCCAAACAATCAGAGTGATTACTGAAATAAAATATAAATGGAAGGATTGCATTAACAGTGATTTGTTTTCTCCATAGACATGCTTCAGCTATGACACAAATAGTCCAGAGCCTCTTTTTAGAGTTTTGTATAAGTCTGATTAATAATATCAAGTTGCAGCCATTGAATTCAATAATTATCACAATAGGAAACGTTCATCGTTCCCTGTTTCTACGTCCAGAAGTGAGGTGGCTGTCTTGTGGGAAGGCTCTTTCACGATTACAGGAATTTATTTGATCTCTATTCATGGACCACAATGTCAAATTGGCCAATGTTTTCAATGATGAAGAATGCCAGTGCATACTGTCGTATTTATCAGATGTTTTCATAAAAATCGCAACTTTCGATGGATGACAAAGTTTGAACCTTCACAAGAAAAATTTCGTTGAGAAAGTTGAGGCATGTTTTTCTGCATCAAAGATTTTTTACAAGAAAAAAAACGAGTGCATGAACACCTTTGAAGTTTGTAGATGACAAAGCCAACCTATTTTCAAGTGAATACGTTTGATAATCATTAGTTCAGACTCTACTTTAAAATATGCTTTTCTGTCTGATACATTTTTGGCTCCATCTGGAAAACTAAAATTTCAACTGCTTGTTGAAAACACAAAATGAATTCTATTTGCCACATGATACGCGAACCTGGATTTTTTACCACGACCACCAAAACAATACCAAAGCTGTCTAGATACTGAACTTGACATCCGTCTCCAACTATTTTCAATTTAAACCGAGGATATCCCTTTTCATTAATTAATTAATTAATGCTCAAATTGTTACTTTTGAATTTGGCTTAAGTATTGATTCCGTTTTGTATAATTTTATTTTTCTGTTCTGGATTTTTGTAATAAGCCAATTAAATGTTTTCATAGCAATGTCATATTCCATCACCTAATTAGGGATGGACTGGCTAATTGAGAAAACTAATTTACGACATACTATAAGTATCTAATTTGAAGCACCTGAATGAGAGGGCTCTGCCCTGGATTTTGTTGTGTGTAAGGGATTTTGGGACATGGCTAAAAAAATTGGGAACCCTTAGATTAAGCTGTTTACACACTTAAAAAACAAATTTTCTTCTCTCAAGGCTCAATGGCAATGAGCATGCCGATAGGCATTGAAAGTTGGGATGTGTTGACCTCCAGACCGAAAAGTATGAGCAGTAAAGAATGCTGTAAGAGTGGACCAGGTCGCCCAAGAACCTCTTGTGAATTAAGAATATGGCCGAACGATAGATAGATGAAAGGATATGATCATTCTCAATCATGATTGAGGACAGGCCACACCCGTCTGACACAGACACATAGAGAAAGGTTGTTCAGTCACATCTCATCAAAGAGTGCCCACGACACAGCCCCTTCTTTAATCGCCTTTATGGTCTCTTCTTTTTAGAATAAATAATTCCAAAAAGTACTTTGAAAATTTTTATCTTACAAAAAGGTACAAACAGATAAATATATACAAAAATAAATAAACATAAATTATTTTAGTTTATGTTTGAAACGCCCTTGTTACATCTATACATCCTCCTTATTTTCTTTACATCTTTCCTCGATAAGTTGACCCTTTGTCCTAGTTTAACACCGGGAACCTGAAGAAAATCAATAATTATTAGTTTAATTAATAGTAAAATAGGTTTCAGATTTAAGCGAATACAAACTTTAGCTACTATTGTAGGTTGTTGGTTGATAGAAAATGCCGTCCCGGAGTAATGCATCACACTTGAATAGTCGTACTCAATCCCCTGACCATCTGTTGCTTTCCTTTTTGCTTTTTCAAAATTAACTTCTCTCCCTTTCAGAAAAGAAATTCAATATTATAAATACGAATCTATATAAAAAAAGGAAGATAAAATACCTGGTTGAATGTTTTCAAATTTAATTGTCACATATCTATTCCTTTCCCAACGATTTTGCTCGTGCATGAAACCAATGGCGTGCATCAACTCGTGCATCACCGTTCCGAGTTGCGTCAAGCATCCTGGACTTTGCAAGTTGAGTTGTTGGGCACCTCCGATTTTGCCCACAGAAGACCAGCAACCTGTATTTTCGCTCGTGATGTACAGATAATCGGTTTCAGTCGACCTAGGGACAAATCTGATGCACGTGAGCCGCGCGTATTCATCAAACGCGCGATCTAACATTTGCTTGTCTTGGTAGCCTGTACAGTAAGAAATTATATTATCAAAATATGCTGCGGAAACAATAATCTAAAATCTGAAAAGTGGAATTAATAATATAAAACTTCAACTGAAGGCTTCTATACAAATATTTTTGGGGCAAAATTTGCGTATTTGTCTTGCAAGCAGAGAAAATTTGTTCGATGTGTCCAACTAATTGGGTGGCGCAATTTATTCTTCTATATAGAGAGCGTGTAGGAGTGCCATCCGGTATGAGAATTGTGCTTGAGCAGGGAGTCTGGGTCCCCTGTTCTGATTTATTGAAAACGTTTTACGTCCCTAGCTCGCATTAAGAATGAATGTATTTATTCGCTTGAATGTGTAGTGTGAGAGGGTGGCAGACAGAACAATGAGTTCCCTATCGATCCTCAATTACAATAGTTATATATAAGTTATATACGACTATAAACATTCTGCAAAATAAATAATGTGATGACAATGCTAGGATGCAGGTGTTGCTCCTAGAATTGTCATCAGCACTCTCTCCCACTCTAGAAATGTTATAACGATTTTAATTTTAATAAACGTTAGTCTTAAGTCAGATTTTCCCGAACGCATATCGAAGAGATTTGACTTAGATTCATAAAGTTTCTGAATGTATATCAGTACTTATTTGTAATTTTTTTGAATAAAAGTTTTTAAAGATATATTTGACCAAAGAAATTATTTAACTTATATATGGTGATGGAGCATACTGAGACACTTATTTTTGAGCCAACGGTACGCGTATATGTTCGGCATGCAGAAGAAATTTGTTTGATTTGTCCCACCTAATTGAGGGGTGCAACCCTTGGCTCCGTAAAGAGAGCGTGTAGGAATGTCACCAAATATTTTGAATTGTAGTATCCGGCCCCTTCGATTCTTGGAGACAACAGGGTTGTTTTATTGTGTACAGTAATGATTGTTTTGTGACCCTAGCGTGAGAGTGAATGTATTTATTAGAGTGAATGTGTCGATGGCGGAATATTGAAAACCCTTTCAACTCTCAATTACGCTAGTTAGGTGTTAGGGATGGACGATTCTTGAGTACTTCACCATCCTAACGATATGAATGTTATGTAAATAGGAAAGAATGTAAAACTGGATAGTAAAAATTTATGTTTGCAATTTATTACGCAAATCGGAGATAGAAGATTCCATGAAGAATTTTGATTGACAACAAAAAATCAGTTTCGCTTATGCACAGAATTTACATTGATTTACACTGAAATGCTCTTGCCCTTTGGTGTCGTAGGGCAAAGGGTTGAGAGAGGGTGAGAATGGGTTTGGATTTAGTAAAAGATTATGTTGGGTGCTGAAATGACCTAGCTGTTGACAGAAAGAACCTAACATCGATGGCGGATAGATAAGACCCTAGACCCCCCCCAAGGCCAGTCCAAGGGTTGGTCATTCGCCAGGATTATATATCAGCATTAACTCTTCTACATTTTACACCGTGATATAACTGATAATATACAAATAATACGTCAAACTGATTTAATTAAAAAAATTCCACTAAAACTCGTTGTTGTTATATGTAGGTACAAATTTATATATACATCATACGACTGACTGACAAACTGCATCATATATACCTGCAAACTGTACACATTTCTGTATATAGAACAAAGCTCAATTTTAAATGTAACATTTTTATAAGAATGCTATATAAAACGTTACTTAAACAGCAGCATAGTCCATTGTAACACTGTTTATAAATGTTTACACTGTTTATACTGAACAAATAAGGCCTTTTTTTCTAAACAGTGTGGAAATTAAATTCACGATTCATTCTCGCGAAAACCATCTTTACTTCTCCCTCGCACGGCCTTCATAACTGGAACAAGGCTGAGCAAATAACGTCGTGAAGAAGCATACATTGAAATAGCTCTCCAAATATGTGCGAATTGGGTAACACGCTGTCTATTCACACAAAGCAGTACAATTAAGTCGGGTTTGGTGTCCCACCGGATGTTCCATTTCATCACGGGTTTGGTTTTAGCAAAATCTTTGCCATGTTTCAAACGCTAAGTCTAAATCTGAAAGGATGGTCGACCAAGTTTGAAGTTGTATCCCGTGGGAATACGAGCACTTGGTTTCGTTTAACGTCTTAAAAAATCGAGGATTGCAAAAAAACTCGTAGGCGAATGTGTGAATTTCAACAGCAACAAGATTTGGCTGATATGGCAAAAATCAAAAGAACCAATTTCATCCCTCGATCGTGGTTACGTACCATTTCTGCCCTTTAAATATCCACTTTTTCTGTTCTTACTGTATAAACTTTGAGAGGTGAAATAGTGAGGAAGTAGAATAGCCGACGAGGCATAAATTTAAACTGAATTTGGCCTTAAAAACTTATTTTCTTATATTTTGCAGTTTTACTTTATACGCTTGTAAGGGGAGATATACTTTATACGACATAAAGGAAGGGAGAGAAAGAGAAAGAGAGAGAGAGAGAGAGAGAGAGAGAGAGAGAGAGAGAGAGAGAGAGAGAGAGAGTCGGTGAGAGGGATCATGCGAACATCAATACCAGATTTGACTATACAAAATTTCGATAAACCCTTTTGTTCAATGAATCTTTCACCTCCCTTCACTACTAAAAAACGTTAGGTCAATCTACATTGTTGTGTTAAGAATAATGTACCTGCTGCGTAAAAATGAAAGAAAAAGAAAGAAAATGAAGAAAATGTTAAACAAATAAAACAATAAAAATGATTTTTAAAGCAAAAATAACAGTATGTATTGTAATAAGTTTTGCGTATGGAATAATGGTAAAGTGTTGTATTGAAATTAACATTGTTTGTATTAATGTGTGATGGTTAGTGATCGTCAATCGATAATTATTCAGAAATCATCTTTTACACAGAAGACTGACACTTTGAGCTCTGAAGATGATCTCAATAAATATCGAAACGTAGCACGATAAAGAAAATGTTTTTCTGAAACCTACATCACACCAAACCGATTTCTGAATAATTGTTTGTAATTTTGTGTTGTATTTTTACACACCCTCTAATCTGAATACTACCCTAATAAAACTTTGTATATATAAAGTATGCAGTACATGTAGAAGTTGTAATAGTACTGATAGGGTACTATTACCACTTATACTTTGTATATAAGGGTTTTAAAGGGTGTTCGTTCTTAATAAAAGTATTGATCCGGGTTTGGGATATTATTTAAAATTATGTAAATAAATATTTAAAATCTACTCCTATTTACATATGGCTAATTCTAGATCTCTAGAACTCCACTTAAAACCGAGGTGGCAATTTATTTTTTCCCCTCACTTTCAAAATTTGATAGGTGAACGGTAAATAGTATTTTACGGTGTCATCTTATTGATAAATGGTCATGGCATCACCACAGTATTTGCGGGGTCGGTTTCAAAATAGAAACTGGTTTGTATTGGGCCTTTTTCGAATAATCAATAAGCACGATGCTTAATTAAACTGGAAAAAAGAAGACAGTTCATGAACGATAGGCAGAAGAGAAAAAGGGCGCATTTTTTGCCTGCACCTTGTCGAAATTTTCATACCAAATGAAAACATCACTGGATCGAATTCTTTGCATATATAAAGATTCACTTGATTGAATAATCATCTCACAAGAAGAAAATGTAAAGCTAGTTTCACTTAGAGAAATAACACAAGAAATTAAGAACCTGCTGAAAAGACTCCAGGACATTTCCTTAACACTGGAGAAATGTAAAAAAAAGGGTTAATCTAACATATCTATTTAATGTTGCAGTGACTTGGATTAATAACAAGACAATAGAAAATCACTCGAAGAAAAAGTAATTTATTCTGCTATCGTCTGTACTTTAATGAATCACTTTTGCCTTTTGACAAGATCTGGAACATAGCGGGCTCATAAGTAAGCTACCTAAGAAGTAGATCCTGCCTAATCTGTTTCCAGTATTTTATTCAGTATAACTAATTTTCACTTACAAATACTATGGCACATACTTTGACGTTGAAGAAGACAGAAATTTAGTTGCTACTGCCAAATTTTCGATCTTTTTTAAGGTCATCATCAGGGTAAAACAACCTTAAATATGTCTAAAGACATGTTTAAGTTTTTACAGGCTCTCTCTAATTTCTTTGAAGATCTCAGTTCCAACATTGCTAAGGACAGAAGGCCTACATTCAGAAATAACAACAGTAAATGTAAAAGTGCCACAAGGTAGCATACTAGGTCCACTACTTTAATTGTTATACACCAGTGATTTTCCGAAAATAGATGCAGTAAAAATTACAGTTTGCAGGAGAAACAGAGGTGATATATGTAGGATTGAGCATTAACCATTGATCCAAATCCTTCTAGAGGCGTGTAACAAGGTATATAAATGGATAAAAAATGGATAATCAAATTCAATCTGTTCATATAAATAAATTAAACTAAAAATACTCACTGAAGTAGCCTGAGATTACGTAGGGGATTTTTCCTCTTTTCCATCTCGAAGACAACGTCGTTATCCCGTTTCTGGCGGCGCTGTCCCTCAAAGGAAATAGGATATCACCCTCCGGGTATTCGCCCATTTCTTCAGGATTGACTCCATCGCTCTCCCTCCAGTTTGCAACTCGATCACCTGCATAAAGGAGATAATTAAAGAAATGGCAAAAGGTCCCGAAACTGCAGGAATATGCTGATTCGTCTCTTGTCCCTGTAGATGACCTTTGACAACCTTGCCGGGATCATTAACTAATGGACCTTTGGATGTCGGAAGGTTTGAATATATTCTATTAATAAACCGACAATGATTGCCCGGCTATTGTTCGGATGAGTGACAATCGCTTCCCAATTGAACCTTCCATTTCAATTTTCTGCTTCCTTTTAATTTTATTTATTAATTATTTATGGGATTCTCAAGAAACGATTAGAGAAGAATTGGCGGATCGTTTATGAACATATTACAAAAATTGTCTATATTCCTGGAAAATTATATATGTAAGTGTTGTAAATGTCATTTGAAGATAGCAATAAAAGATTTGGTCGTGTTGTAAGAAGTTGGTTTCACCTTTGATAATGCACCATTTTTTATAAATATAAATGGAATCAGGTCGATGTAGCCTTTTCCTGGCAAATTCTCACTTTTTTATGCTTATAAAGTCCAATTGAGGCATTCCTTACTATATGACGAGATCTTTCTTAGATGCCTATCGAAATTTATGTGGAATCTACGGTGTTAATGTAGTGTGGTTGTCAAGTTATACAAGAAGTGTAACCACTGCTTCAATAATCGTCTCGCCTTCCGTGCTACAGCCATCAATTTACAGCAACTCTGTGCAAAAGCAGAGGTTCGACCTACGTATAACAGTCGACTGTCGACGAGGTTTCAACCAGCACTAACGGCTACAGCAACAAAACTTGCATCAAGCAGACGTGGCTGCCTGCTGCACGATTCCCCTCGTTACCGACTGCAGCTTTCTGGCTCATTGTTACTTAGTTCAATGCAATCGAGTCCTTCTTTATGAAGCTAAGAAGTACTGAGTCATTGACTGTCGTTGCAACAATTCCTCACCCTGGGTTTTCTTTGAATCCTAAGTTTTGTCTTCATTGAGCGATTGCTGATCTGGGATCTGAGTAGTTGTTTCTTCCTCATCATTGGATATGCACATGTTGCGTAGATGTGTTCTCAGATGCGCCAGTGACCTTTGTTAAATGCCTCTGCGTTTAGCCTTCTTTAATTTTAGCAGTGAGTTTGCCAGCCTTGGTCACGGTTGTTTTGCCATAAGCTCACTGTGTCTAGTACCTCTAGATTATCACTCCTTCTGTTTTTTAAAATCTATAATGGAAGATTCTGTTTTTATTTTGGTCAAAAACCTCTCTTATCACAAGGGCAAGTTTAGGAACTATGGTCTTGCAGATCCTCCCTTAGTCAGTGTAACTGCTTTTTCATTACCCAAAATCCCTTGTACGGTACCCAAGATAGTTGTGTTTCCGAGACATTCGAGAATCATTTTCACACAATTAAATCCATACGACAGAAGTTTTTTTTTACTTGTTTGTTTTTTACTTGTACAACCCTGGTATAAAGGTATGTAATTTTTGATTTTTGTCTAAGGCAGACCTTTAGGAAATGGAGATATTTCTGCTACCGAAACTTTGAACGTATGCTATAGAAAACGAACGAATTATGTTTTGGATTAAAATAAAAATATATTTACTTTTTGAAGGTTTTTTACAAATTGACTTTTACGTCTAGGAATGTTTAGTTGCCCCCCCCCAGAGTTCGATAGGTTTGGGAATCATGGTGTACATCAAACTTTTGTAGTTATGAAGAAGTTTGAATCGTCTCTCTCGAGTTGTGATGACAAGTTTTAGTCTGCCCAAATGAAACCCAAGTACGCGTTCAACAGGAGGCAGTTAAATCCCGTTTAAGATCATTCCGCAACAGGTGGAGTAATGTGCCTGGTGTGAAGTTAATGTATTGCCTCTTTGTTGCATCTATTCTCCACTTTTTGGATTAAACGTCGACACACTGCAAATGGTTTTGGAAGGTTCCTGTATACCGTGACTGGATCTTATGAGGGGAATTGCTGTATCGTCAGAAAAGCGGACAAGAAAGATAGGATCGTCAGCAGTGTCTACTGTGTAAAGGAGGTATAGACCTAAGTATAGGTATCCCGTTGTTGTTGCTGTACGGAGAAAGTCTAGACTATTTTTTTCTTCTTCAGACATGTACTCCGCCTTTTGAACAATTCTTCGATATGATTCATGGACGTTGGAGGTAGCTTTGATTAAATTTAGAGGACAAAATTGCGGCATTGTCCGCGTGGGTGGTAGGTATTAGCAGTATAAACGACATAAAGCAAAAGTCCAAGAATACTCCCTTGTGGGACGCCAGCTTGGTAAAGATAGATAGAGGATATCACTGGGCCGTGCGTAACCTGGTGTAACCGTCAAACAGGTACGATGTTAGAATAAGGTATTAGGTACTGGGCGGAAAAGTTTTTGAAAATTTGACTTATTTTTCTGGAAATAGGAAAAATATATGGACTCACTCAATAGTTATCTTCGGCTTGTTTTACTTCAGTCAGTACTATCTGTACGGTTTTTAATAAATTCATGAATACATTTTAATTATGGACAATAACCATGTTCCTAACGTAGGAGGTGCCTACGATATCCGGTGGATGACAATCGTGGGTGTTGGTAATTTTAACATTTCTGTCAATAATTTTCGTTTGTCGATTGAAAAGGTCTGTTTAAGCTGACAATTGTTATATCCTTTTCGTTAGAATTGATTGCATGTACTATCCGTCTGTGTTAATCCTTGTCCATGAGAATATCGAATCATAGAGGACTCCTGCAAAGTTGCTTATTGGCAACTTAAAAAAACATTCGACATAAAATCTGCCCACTGCTGATTAACATAGTGGGAAATAGTTGGTGACCTGCTCCTTGATTGTTCCTTTAAATGATTCCTGATTCTGAGATAGTTCGTGGGTTTGTTTACGCATTGTTCTCACTCCCTCGTGGTTAATTATTTCATTCAGAAATATTCTGGACCATATAGCGATGGGTGTCTGACAGATGGCCTATTCATTTTCGGCCACTTCCTTTATCGAAGGTGAAGCCTGAGACCGAAAAATTGTATCATCATATCAAATATTTAAGAAAGGAGCAGGCTATGCTTAAATTTTAATACTCAGAGGAAAGTAAAATTTATGTAAAAAAATGTAGTTTTAATTTAATTTGGTATTTAACTTGCCAGAGTTTGCAATGGATTGACCAAGTTTAAACAATCCGCTTTTGTCAATGTTTGAGTACGAATTGAAATCAGATGACACGGAATAATGTAATACTAAAAACGCGATACCAAAAATTCACAATTTCATCGACTTTTTCTGGAGATATTAAGGTTGTCCTTCAGACCTTGCATAATTTCAGTTTATCGTGTAACTGGCTAAAAAAGGAGAAATTTGAACATTTAATTCTCGTTTGTTTTTAAAACTAACTTTAAATAAGTTCGTAACGTTAGGTTAAGGTTAACATAAAGAGATCTAGTAAGATACAACCCAGCATTCCAAAAAGGAGTTGTCTTGGTCTCATCCTTTATGTCATTTACACCGCTGACCTACATTCTACATTCTAATAGTAAACCCTGTAACTCGAATCTACCCGAGCTACCTCTAATATCCACCAATATCCAAGAACATCTGGAGCCACTTCCCAACCTCATATCCGCCCATCAGCCTTCTTCCTTCAATGTCCCAAATCCTTGAAAGACTCCTTTTAAAGGTTTTATTACCGTTTCTAGATACTCATAAAATCATTCCTTCTCACCAATTTGGCTTCTGTTCTCATCATTCCGTGATCCATCAGGGTTTCCGAGTTATCTTCTGAGCTACGATTAAAGAGTGCATCCCTCTGAATTGTAGCACAAACTTTTGATACGGTGGTTGACACTCGGGCATACTATATAAACTTAAACGCATCATACCAACCCTTTTATCCTCAAATCCTGACCGACTGCTGCTTCGAAGTGAGTTGGAGCAACGAGTCTCGGAAGGCAGATGCAAGCTGGCGTATCACAACGGAGTTGTCTTGGTCCCATCAATTGTCATTTATACTGCTAATATCATGCGGACGATACCGAAATTTTGGCCTCGAAATTCGAATTCCATCCAAGCTACCTCCAACATACATGAATAACTTGGGTTTATCGAAGACCGAAGAAGATAAAAAACTTCCACTGAACAGAAACAACAGAGTAATCGATGTCCATACAAGGCAAATACTTAGGACTATACCTAGACAGTAGATTGACGTGGTATCCCACATGAGGCTTAAGAGACAACAACTTTACAGAATACTTGAACAAGTACGCCCATTTCCAGGACCGAAATCCGCCTTGACCCTCAACACTAAACTCACCTTATATAAAACTTTACGGCGACCACTTTATTCATGCGGAGTAATTCTCCAAGCTATCCGACAACCAGCGCATACAATCTTCCAGTCAAATATTCTGAGACAAATCAGCAAAGCTACTTCTACGTCAGTTACCTCACTGCCACGACGAATTGATCCATTCCCAATATCAAAAATTTCACACCGACCTCCCGATACATCCTGACCCTTCTGATCGTTCCCATCCCGAGAACCCGACTATGTCCTCGAGACATCCTTGCCACCCGAATGCCATCGTTGGCTCTCATGGCATCTGACCTCCGGGTCCAAGCATTAGTGCTGCGACCGCGTAAAAATATTATGATCACGTTGATACCAATATGTGTAGGGTACAAATAAAATAATTAAAAAATATAAATAAAAACAATTAGGTAACATAAATGGAAATTATCAAGATCTGAAGGAAAATATCAATGTCTACAGAAGCAATCGAAAAATTTTTAAGTTTCTGGTATCAATGTTTTTAGAATGGATAGGACTTTCAAAATGAGTTAAAAAATAAGGGCCTTAAATTTTAAAAGAAAAAGTTACTGGCCAAGTTGGCTTAAAGAGCCAACCAACCTGATATTTAAGGTAAGCTAACCGAATTTCTAAAATTGTCAGTATGTCAAGTTGATTTAATTTAATTGAATTTAGTGCAATGGTATGCGTTCAAGTATCTTTTTTTATTAATGATAACGTACCTATTATTCCGTATAATATTGATTGTATGTAATTATTTTAACAAATCCCAGTAAAAGCTTTTATAGCACTTCTATAAATAAAAACAAATCCAAATATTTATTTGAATTTGTGATTTTTATGATTGTATTGTTATATTCATGGTATGATTTTTTAAAAACATATAACAGAAAAAAATGATAAACTGACCCGTTGAATATTTGGGGGCTTGATAAAGTTGACTTCCAAAAGCATCCAACAGATCGTTCAATCCCTGTTCCACTTCATGCCCTGAGTCTTGGTACGCGAAGGCGAAGGAGCACAAGAAGTAACCGCAGAGAGCTCGGTTGAACGCCGGCATTGCGAATACACCTTCAACATATGCATAAGCGAGGCAGCCTTCCTTTTTTTAATAGTTCGCCTCCCCTCCAAAGTTTGTGCGTTTATCTCGAAATTGATTTATCAAAGGAGAAGAACATCCCCTCTTCTTCTTCCAATTCCTATTAGCGACGGACGTCCAAGGTATCGAAGAGATTTGCATATCTGTCCTCCACAGTGTCGTGAGTAATGGTTCAGAAGGCACGCCTGTTTTTATCACCTCACAATACATGCATTATTATCTTCAAGCTTCTTCCTTTTTTTTTCGTATATGGCGGTCTGAATTAATTTTTTGCATGGAAAATGGGAGAAAAACGTCATTGATTATTTATATATTGTCGTTCGCCATGAACTTAAGCAGCTATGCACTTGTGCTCATGACATTATGAACCTAGTAAAAGTTAAATATACGGCAAAAAATTCCACCCACTTGTAATATAACTTGATTTGTATATATTTTTGTGTAATAATCAACGTTTCACGTTTAACTCAATTATTAAAATTTTTTGTCTAAAAAAAGTAAACTGCCAATAAAAATGAAAAAAAAAAGATCGCCTATTTCCTCCTCTTGTCTTAATTACATCTCAAAGAAGCATCGGCATACTTTCTACCAATCTGGAAATGTCTTTTTGGTAGAGGTTAGCCCATTTTTCACGATGAGTGCTTTCAAGATCATGGATTGTATCAGGAAGTGATGGACGTGCTCTTATTCGTCTTTTGAGGTTATCCCATTAATGTTCGATGGGGTTCAAGTCTGGAGAATGTGCTGCTCAAGCACAGACCTTGATGTTGTGCTGTTGACGGAACGTTTGTACTACGGGAGGGACATGTGGACGGACATTATCGTGCATTAGAATAGAATTGTCGCTGATATCATCGAGGAAAGACAAATCATAATGTTCCAAAATTTCATCCACATAGCCAGTGGACGTCATGAACAACAACCAACTCTGTGCGCATCTCTATTGATATTCCCCCCACGCCATCAATGAGCTACGTTGAAAAGTTGGCTCTGGGAAATATGGCACGCGTTCATTTCGCCACACTGTTTCACGCACATCTGGAGATCGTAGAGCAAATCTACACTCATCAGTAAAAAGTAAAGCAGACCAATGGCTATGATCTTGAGCAAATTGCGCGTGCAACTCTGTGTGTTCTGTTCATTTCTGAACCTCTTACATGGCAAAAGTGTCAATATTAATTTAATCTTCTTCGGCCAACACCCTGTTGCTGATGAATCGCTCGAACAACTGTAAAACTCACAAAGTTAAAAACGATCTTCCTGTTCTTCTGGTACCCAAGGTCTGCTAGAACAGGGCCTTCTATGGTAGGTCCCAGTTTCTCTAAAACGTCCACGCGGTTTCCTACTACGATGGCAATAAACGATAGGACAGGACTGTAAATAAAGATTACTCGGAACCAGGAGGTAGAGGGCTGCAAAGGAAGCCTAGAAAGAGATGGTTGGTCGAATTCTAGGAAGATACAGAGGATGAAAGAGACTCGTGGAGGGCAGAAGAGACTGCACTATAGGCCAGGGCCCTTCAAAGGCTGCAGCGCCGAAGATTAGTAGAATGTAGCTATTCATTTAGCTTATTCTTTTCCTATGGTACGATGAAAAATGCACGACCCAGTGCAGTCATATGAGTGGATTAATGAGAATGTTCATTCTTTGAGTTCAGTCTGATTATGCATCAAATAAATTTTATTATAATGACCAGTATTTACTGTACAAGTTATGACCTGCTAAGAGATGAAGTATCGAGGTTCACCTGTGTGAAAAAAGTACAGGTAGTACTCGTAAAATAATTTGTTGTCTTACCTGCCCATTTCGTGACAATAGATAAAGGTACGTGTGACAGCTACCGTCCGCGAAGTAGATAAACGGTTCAAGAAGCAAACTTAAATATGCTTACAAATTGTTTTTTTATCGAAAGATTCCTTTGTCCCCTGTGCGAACCAGATACGCGTTTGTTTTTAATGGGCTTTGTCTTTTTAAAAACATTGCCAAACATCAAGTACAATGCTGATAAGAGTGGGCAGAAGTTTGTGAATCAAAAATTCCTTTACGCGAAAGGGAAATGACTCAACTCCCGCAGCTTTCTCTGATCGCGAACTTGACCCTGCGCCTAAGGACAGTTTCTCGGGAATTCGTTGTTCGAAGTTCACCTGATCTGCGGAACTACGTGCCCAAACTCTGGCATTCCATTTTTCTAAGAATGGCGTCGATTATAGTTTTTATGAACTCAATTAAACATAATTAATACAGATTTGCACTGTAAGGTTTGGTACACGCATAAATCGATCCATAAATGGCGTCAAGAACTTGGGAAAAAAGAGAGGAAAACATAAACCTACACGATATTACTTTGATATTCAAATCAATATGAAAATAAATTCCCAATACCAACCAGTACAACAGTACAACCAATAAGGAACAACAATAAAATACAGTGAACTCGCAGGATATTCAGATCTCAGAGGGGGTTAAAAAAATACATCCACATGTATATATAAAAAATCAACAAAACACGTTGTTGTTATTAAATACACAAAATCTAATACAATACAAATATACTGTCAAATTTTATTTAAAAATTATTTATTTATTAACAGTTTTGTTAATTGTTTCATCATCTGTTTACCTCATTTTAAGCATACTTAATCCAAGGAAAATGTACACTGATGTAACATTTATTAGCAGGGAAGGGTGGCTGAACAAAAGAATTTCTGGAAAATTCGTGTAGCCTGAGTTGGTATTTTATACGAAGCTCCCTCTCACTCTTTCATCTCATTCTTTCATTCACCCGTCACTTACTCTCACTCACTCATAACATTTTTTTCACTCACTTATTCTCTTTCTAACTCGCTCACTCCCTCTCTTTCACTCTCTTCTTCACTCACTTTCCCCCTATCTCATCATTGTGTCGGGGAGGCCCGGCTTCATCATTTTCTTTCAATAAGCATTAGGTATATTATACATACATAGCATAAGAAAAATGAAGACTCAACGAACATTTCATTTTTTTAGTAGTGAAGGAAGGTGAAGTGTTTTTGTCTGATCTGGGGCTTTCGTATGATCCCCCGATATCGTACCCATTCTTTCGGTTCCTCTCTCAGACAATCTCACTCACTAGCTCACCCTCTCATTAATTCTCGTTCACCCGCTTATTCACTATCTATTCTTTTTCTCTCTCATTTATTTTCCCTAATTCTCTGCCTCTCGCTCCCTTACTATCTCTTCCTCTCTCTCCTCCTCTGTGTCTTTTAAAATTCTGATTTCTTGATTTTTTTTTTTTTCCAATTCGCATTACCCGAATGTTCGGAGTATCCAAGTTCCGATTCGGGCGACAGTTTACTCATAATGTAGGTCTTAATAAAGTCGGTGTAAAAAATAATAAATGTAAGAAAAAACACGTTTATACGATAGTTTTTTTAACCTTGAGGGGGCCTGCAATGGATAAAATTTTTGCACAAATTTATCTGATGACCTTAATCTCGTTTTGAGACTATCTGACGAATTGCCCTATAAAGTATGCTACAAATATTATTATCAAACTTCTTAATTCAAGCGATTCGGTTTTTTATATATATATTTTTTTACTGTTATTAAAAATTCGCCGTGACATATATTTTCAATGATGCTACTTTTTGACCATATTATTTTGTCTTGTTTTCCGGTCATTTTCCTCTGTTCTGGACAAGACATAGTTCTGAACTCGTCCTCCCCCAGCGACTCCTTCACGTTGTATTATAGAATGCTATATATTTGTAACTGAACTCCAACTATAAACGATATACAATGAAAAGTTTATAACTTGAATAACAAATTAAATTTTGAACGTTTGTCATAGGCACACATCCATATTATTATTCCATTTAATTTACTAAGACCTCTGTCAATTTCACTGTATTCTTCCCTTAATGTGTTCTCGTAATACCTGTCGCCTATTTATAGGGTATAAATGTCTATAAACTAATTCTTATGGTAAGCATAAAGAAAACCAAAATCGAATTAGGTTAAACCAGTTGGACGTGGTGGATGAGGAACACGAGCTCGAGTGCGTGTCTTTATTATTAGAAAAATATTATGTAAAGCATTGTCTAACTATCGCACCCAAAAAAAGTTTAAGTAAGTTCAGAAAGTTACTTCAGTACAGCCAAATATGAACTAAATACAGTTAAATTATTTAAACTTAACGAGTTAAGCCCGAAATATAAAACGTTATTTTTTTTTGCTGGTGCTTCCGACATCTTGGTCATTTCAGCCCCACACTCAGTCTATATTCTATACCCGTTCAGACACATCATTCATACAAATAAATACGTTCATACAATTAAATACATTCATACAGTACACTCATTCCGTTTGGTCGGTGGAGTACTTGATATTCCTCCACCGACCTAAAATTAAACTAAGCTAGATTGGGACTTTTATTAATATTCCACCATCGACCCCGCACACACACTCACTCGCTTTCCTCGTTCGAGGGGCGACGGTGACGTTCTATTCACCCTCACCCCTCGCCATTCACACCAATAAATACTTGTACACAGACAAAACACAAAGACACATAACACATACTATATGCAATTAAAAAAAAAAAAAAAAAAAAAAAAAAAAAACAATTTCCCCTAAAAAGCGGAACAGGGGACTCAGAAACTCGCTACCGTGCTCGAGGACTCTTCTTAAATCCGGCGGCATGCTTGCACGCTCTCTATATGGAGCCAAGGCATGACGCCTCTATTATGTGTGACACATCGAGCAACCTTTCTCTGCATAAGGGGCACCTGCGCGGGCTTTGGTGCCATTAGCAGGTGCCCAAGTCTCAACCTATAAAACGTTATTAACTTACAAAAAACCATGGAATAAATGCGAAAGGGAGAAAAAGAGTGGAAAAAGAATATGAGAGAGAGAGAGAGAGAGAGAGAGAGAGAGAGTGTGTGTGAGTGAGAGTCATATACGATAAACCAACGAAACTTTAAATAAAAAAGCAAATACGGCGGAACTCTAGTAAGAAGTGAGTGCGTGCCTATGATTAATAGTTTAAAGGGTCAGTGACGATCTAACAACAGGCCAGCTTTCGACATAGTTTCGATGATTATACAATATATCTCGGAAAAGAGGTAAAAATAATTAAGCCACGCCAGTCACAGCCAAGAACAAACAGCATGCACTTTGCAGCCGGTTTGGTCTGAAAGAACAAATCATCCAGTTTTACACAGGAAAACAAAAAATTCCTTGAATTTAACAACTGAAGGGAATCTAACTCGTTCATTTCCTACGAAGGATCCTGGAAATTTAAGATTAAACTATATCGGTCAAGGTAATCTCTGCTATTTTTTTTTTTTTCACGATACAATTGCTAATCTCAATAAATATACTTTCGTTTTATTGCCACAACTATTGAAAAGATATCTATGTATCTAGGAAAAGTAATAACAAAAACCTTACGATTATACATATATATATTTGTTCCAAGGACTAGACCCTTGGGACTACTTTATTTCTGTCCCCTTCATGATTACAGATTTTCTTTCACAATACATATTTGCTATAGGTTTTTTTATGTCAAATATGCTATAAAATACTTAAATATATTCTGTTGACAAACTGTTTAAACGACGCCCAAAACTCCCCTGTTGGACAGTTCAAATTCAGTGCTCAAATTCATATTTGTATCTATTTCCTTTTAATGAATTAATTTTTTTGGATTGGTTAAAAAAATTCATATTGTTTTAAAATAAAATAAATTTATTACTTATTTAAACATTTATTTGGATATTTCAGGAATTTTCAAATTTTCATAATACAGTTGATTTTGAAATATACATGACCATTTTGCTTCAACAAGCGACATGGCCAAGATCAATCAAATCTTGGCCATGCTGCTTGTTGATGCAAAATAGTCATATGTTTTAAAATAAACTAAATAAAATAATGAAAAAATTAATAATATTTAAAAAATTGCTGATGATATCAAAATAATTGTTTAAATAAGTAATGAATTTGCTTTATTTAAAAACCAAATAGAATTTTGTTAAAAATACTAACCAAAAAATTAAAAAATACAAATTAATCCTAGCAATTTTCTTATAAATTATTATTTTGAAGTTTCTACTTGGTCATTAAGCTTTAAGTCTGTACAAATCAGTACAGCCTGCCTAGAATGAAGCACCACACACAGTGGCTGGGAAAGCACAGAACCCCACGGATCTCTCATGACTAATTCTCTTTTAAACTTAATATTGTGAACAGGGCTTTATTGAGAAGGGCCTCTACTCACCATAAACAATTCCTCCAAGCTAGTTGGAGATGCCTTGATCTCTGAGTCCGGAGAAGGATCAAGGTTATCGACCCTCGATCAAACCCTGTACCTCTAATTCTGTTAGAAGGCACTCGACTATTTTTTTATTATTGCAGTATTGACATGATTGAAAAACATAAGAATAATATAGGGCCAATGTTTGATTCCTTGATTTACACCAGTATCAATTTTAACATCCTCAGAAACTGCACCTTTTCTAAGGCATCAATGACCTATTTTCTTAATTTGTTTAAACTTATACACTGAC
Source organism: Cimex hemipterus (assembly GCA_039619505.1). Classification (NCBI taxonomy): domain Eukaryota; kingdom Metazoa; phylum Arthropoda; class Insecta; order Hemiptera; family Cimicidae; genus Cimex; species Cimex hemipterus. The sequence goes on along the minus strand of CM077111.1, from coordinate 19,701,598 downwards.
TGATATTGCCTTGGAAGTAATTAATAATCCAAGTAATGAAAAATTGCTTTTATTAACAATAAAATTGTACAAAAATTAATTGAAAATGAATTTACATTTTTTGAGATCGTGGTACTTCAACAGAAAAATCTCTTCATATAAGCATTCTTTTTCAATGTGTTATGACATAGTAACAGAATTTGTCTTAAAAATTTGTTTGGAAAAAATTAACAAAATATATTATAAATGTATTTAATAAACACGTTCATCTGATCTGACTTTGAAAGCAATTTTTCTCCGGCTATATTTAAAGCAATAACTTGGAATAAAAACAATGCTTATATGACAGAATCTTCAATTCAGTCGTCATGTCTTTATTCAATTCATGAAATGTGAAAATTCGGAATTCCAATCTCTCAGGAAAACGTCCTCCAGGTCTTTCCTAATAAATGTGTCTCCTTCAATAATAACCCCAACGCCTGCTGTGTCTATGAAGTAATCACCTGACCAGTTTGAAGTTCCTATCAAGCACAAAAAAATTATATTAATTTTTTTTTAACTTCGCCCTGCATATTTCATTACTAGTACCTATATAAGCAATGTTGTCTGTGACCATGTATTTATTATGATTAACCCTTGCATAAGGTATTTTGCTTTGGTCTGCTGAACTTGGAACGACGAATAGTTTCTATTTTCAGAAAAAGACAAACGCATAACTAATCATTTGTACATTCTTATTTACGGGCACATCATGTTTTTTGTACATACCACAGACACTTTAACATTCTTGAATGAGTTTGTAATATCTACAATGGATTTCAAAAAATACTTTTCTTCTTTTGAAGTGTGGTTCCATGAGCTTATCAACAGCCTCACTTCCACTTTTTGGTCGATTGCAGCCGCTCTCAACGCATTATCGATCAGCGGCCAAAATCTAAAATATATCACCATTCCATCACAAGGCAGATCGATAAAAATGTATAAAATCTTTTACTTAGGTTTTGGAGTATATACTCTTAATGGTACATAGTTCATTACAGCAACATAAATAAATTTTTCAGCCTTGCTGATAGTTTTCACAATACTATTTATATCGTTTTCTCTTCCTGGTGGACAAAGTTCAGGTGGTGAACTCTGCAAATATAAAAAACATAATCCAATGTTTTTAAACACATACCATCAATAATTTACCGATAAGTAGACAGATGTTTTTGTATCATTAAGAAATAACTGCATTGGATTGTTATAGTTAAATATTGTTGACAAATCTTTCGGCCAATTTGAAGGGATCTTTGCATCTGGAACACTCATTATCCAATACACCTAAGCATTGAATGTGCAATTAAGTACTCTTTAAATGGACAACGCTGAATTTATTTATGCATACGTACATCGAAAATTTTCCCTAGATCCTCCATGAGACAAGTACAGTTCTTAATGTAAATTCCCATTTCTTTAACTTGTGTTAATGATCGCCAATCGGTGTTAGCACTACCGATGTAAGCTGTCTTTCTATCAGCGATCCAAAGCTTAGTATGAAGAACACCATTGCCACCAATCAATCTTGGTAAGTTCAAACTCCTTACCTTCCAAGTAATACATTTACGTAAATAAAAACAATAAAAATATTCCGAATAGCTTAAATATGTGTTATTATAAGATAAATTTATATTTGGGGAGGAGGGCAAAAATATTTTGTTGTTTGATAGTTACTTATCATCTAGGTCTACCTAACTTAGCTGATTTTTGTTAGTACAGGTGCATTTCGGCTTTTTGCAATCTTCAGTGTAAAAAATGTACCTGTACCGAGAAAAAATCAGTGAGGATAACAAGATAACAGAGTAATTATCAAACAATAGGTTTATCATCCCGCACACTACAGGAGTAAATTGATAAAAATATTTCAGCTCTGAAACTTACTTCGGCAGCTTTTCTTTTGCTTAATACTTCTGTATCAGAGTTAGGGGTCATTTTTGATGGCTGACTCTGGACAATTTTCACATTGACCTTACCGCCTTGTCCAACTTCCAATAACTTTGCAAAAATTTCTTCGCCTTTGTCTGACGAAGGGTATTTGGTTAAACCGTGTTCTCTGGAAACGTCGCCATCTCTTAAAGTCCAGTAGAAAGATGCAATTTCTAATGAACTGTTGGCACTCAGTATCATTTCTTTCCAGACATCAAATGTAGAAGGAAAAGGTGTCGTTCCATTTGTGTACGTCATTCCTTCCGGTATCGTTTCCACTAAGCTGAAACTGTAATCGCAACATAATACATAAAATTCTATTCAGTGTGTTTACTTACACAACTGGAGAAAACATACACACAATGTTGTTGGCATTTGTTCATAATTAATTTAAGCTCTTCCGACCTGCTTTGTTTTTCGGCTGCATCGAGTAATGGTAATAGTACAACAAGTACGATAAGAAGTAGTATGATAGTTATCGGGATACAAGACGGTTTAAACCAACTATTCTTCCCCCATCTAGACATAATGAATCTTAACTTGGTACTATCACAAGTAAAATGAATGTCAAATTTATTATCCTCTTTATTATCAGAGAAAATGGAGTGTTTTTTTTTGTTTTTGTTTTTTTGACACTTACTTATCATTGTAGCCACCACCAAAATCATCGTGATCAGACCTTAGCATAAATCTGGAATCCCATTCATCGTAGTTGTCAGATCTTACTGAACCCCTGCCAACATGTTGCTGCAACATATGTCAATGATTTTATTTTTTTAAATCATTAAATTCAGGTTAACACAGGCACATCTTGTTTGATAATTTATGTATAATTTACAAATTTAAAAAAAAGATAAACACTACAGATATGATAATAAATCAATCAAGTTGTACAATGACTAAACAAACAAAATTTTATCTTGAAGAGCACATTGCTTAAAAGGTATTTCTTCATACAACGAAAATACGTTTACATAGAACTTTCAAGTGTTTTTGACTAAGCAGTGTGCACTCAATGCCAACTAATGATTGCAGTGGGCATTTAGATTACAGAGAATGTTAAAAAAATAGATTCGTATGAACAAAAAACAATTTCAACACAACAAAATATTATTATTGCATACACAAAACTTTATACCTATTAGAATATACATTATACACTGCCAATTAAAAAAAAACCCTCGCTTTCTCTCATTTTATGCAATATTTTATTGGCACAAGAAAACTATGGAGTGATCAAACATTTAATTTATTAGTAATGAAGGAGGGTGGAATCGATGAACAACATTTTTTTTAGAAAAATAGTATAGTCTGATCGGGTCTTGGTCTTTTGTATGATCTCATACACTCTCTTGCTCTCTCCCTTACTAGCTTACCTTCTCTTACTCACTTAATCTCTCACTTTCACTCTCAGTCACTGAAAATATACAACTCTCTCTGTCTCTCCCATGCTCACTCACTCATTCTCATACTCACACTCACTCTTTCTCACTTAAAATCTTTCTCCCTCTCTCTCTCTCTCTTACTAACTTATTCTTTCTTACTTACTCTCTCACTTTCTCTCTCCCATGCTCACTAACTCTCTTTTTCTCATGCTTGCTCACTCATTCCTCCGTTTTCGCTCTCAGCCACTCACTTACTCTCTATCACTCATGGTCACTCACTTACTCTCTAGGGGAGAAGGGAGGTGATGAATTCATTGAGCATCAAATTTCTTGAAAAATGGTGTAGTCTATGCTGGCCTTGAACTTTTGTAGACTCCGTTCGCTCACAATCTATTTCTCTCTCTTAGTCACTCACACACACACTCTCTCTCTCACACTCACTTACTCTCTCATCCCCTTTCTGTCCAGGTAATGATGTTTAATTTGTTTCCTTTAAAATTCTAGAATTTCTTCTAAACGTCTAGCATTTTTGTCCAGTTCTGATTAATGGAGTGTCGAAGTCAGGATTACAAAGAGAGTACATAGCGATCACATGAACTAGATGAATAGAAAACCAAGACTAATTTCTGGTAAATTATTTTCTCTATTGTAATGAATGCAGAAGAAACTTTTAAACAAGGAGCCTATCACTAAAGAAACTTACTGGGGGCTGTTCCTCCTTTTTGGATTGTTTCCATTTGAATACCATTATTGTGTCACTCTACTCGTTTTTGACTCAAATTAAATCATCACAGATCAATTATAAAATGTTAAATGTAAGTAAGGCTAATGAATTAAGAAAGTACACTAGAGGAAAATTGTGAATAAGTCAAAATAGCTGAGTAGTGGTAAACTTTATCAAAGAAAACCAGTAGGGTATCATTAATGTGGAGGGGACAATGCAGTTGCAGGTTGAAGGAGGGGAGGACTCATGGACTAGGACTCTTGGAGCAATCCAGAATTCCAGATTCCAGTCCATCATATTTTACATCAACATAATTACACATAGAGAATTGTTATATAATATTGTACGATTATTTTATTTAATTTTTTTTTTAAATGGGCAGTTGCTTACTTGCATCCATTTTATTTAGTGGTTGTATTATAAAAAAAAAAAACAAATAAATATACAAAGTATGAAATATACGAAAGGGCAATGTAAAAAAATATTGAATTTGTTTGCCTAGGCCATCATAGTTCTTTTCTTACTGTATGTTTGGCATTTTACAATTGTGTTAAGGGAATCAAAACAGACTGACCACTTTAAAAACTTACCAAGTTTCAGTTTTAAGTGTGAAATCGACCACTTTTCCACAAACGGATACTTAAAATCACGGTATAGTCTTGATGAAAAAGCAAATTCTCAGCAAAGTTACTGCCAAGTTTTCAGAGTATTTAAAGGACATCAGAGAAAAATATGTCAATTTGTAGATATATTCACGTTTGTTCAATTCATGTTGAACCAAATACCAGTGAACCTGTGCCAGCCCACCAACTCACAAGCGAAAACCCATCATACTTATGATGGTTTTGCAATGATGAAGATCTTAAAATGGTTGAAAGCTTGGCAGTAACAGTTGAATTTGCTTTTCCATCAAGACTATACCGTGATCGAGAGTATTCATGAAAAAATGTAACATTTTAATTATTAAAGTTGTTTTAGAGCATCTATCAATTTTTAAATATTTTTAAAAGTTATTGTTAGTTTACTGTTCAAACAAAACATTTTCAAGTTTATAATAGATTACTGGGAATGGTTTTGGAGCTTGCATATCTAATCAAACTCATTATCTGTCCTAAACCGAATTTTTATTTTCAATCCGCTAGTGTTAAAATAATTTTATTAATTTAAAACTTGTTTCTTTCCCATCTACATCCATTCCTATCTACACATCCCACAACTCATGTAAAACCACATTGTGGCACAGCAGGTAGTTTTTATATTTGTGCAGAGTTAAGCCTATTATTTCCTTTAGTCCATTGGCAATTTCATTTTCTGTACTTTACCATAAATTACCTGCATGCTCGAGAATCACCCTCCCTGGCTATTGGATTTCAGGGTCAGACCTAGTTCTTATCTTAACTGATGAGGACCATTTCAGCCTCCAACACAATCAGTTTCTCATTTCAAACCCATTTACACTCTCAGCCAATCTTAAATACATTCATTCTACTTTAAATATCATACATTCAATTAGGGGGTGGAGTTCTAGATATTCTTCATCATCCCTATCAACCCTCTCACAAACATAAATATCTTAAAAATGAAAATGAACCTAATGAGAGGAAAGCCTTTAAATTTAATAATACAAATTAAACGAAATTCGTATAAAGGCATGGCTGCCAAACTCCTGCCCTGAACAGACTTTTGCTATAAACTATAAAGGGGTAAAGAACCGTGTTCAAATCCAATAGACAAATCTGGATTTAATTCCAACTTCCCCTCCATCTCATTTGACTTACATCAGGAAAGTACACAACTTACAAACTTACAGAAAAAATGGAGGACCGAGATGATCCTGGAAGATCGAAATGAGAAATTTTGAAATAAACCGATTGATTTCATAATTTGATTGGACTATATGAGGAAAAAGTTTGGAATGCGTAATGAAGTTCAACCAAAGTATACTGGGTATACAAGTGAATCTCTAACTACGATATATTGTAGTGCCCTTATTACCTCTACTGACCTTTGTTGCACCATCCGGATTAAAGCTTTAAAAAAGAAGTTCAACGACAAAAATTAAGGAAAATTCTCCCAAGAATAATTAAAGGGTGCCGTACAATATCATTTAATGCATCGTGTGCACTGGTAGGAGAAACTACCATAAAATTGAAAATTAAGGAAGATGTCGATGGCTACGATGGCTTAATCTTCAGAAAATAAATGGACCGGATTATAACTTGATTTATTGAACCAAATCCAAGTTCTGTCATCCAGGTTCTCTAGGATAGAAAATTTTCCGTTTAGATGACCCATGAGTGGGATGTGCCATCGTGGTTTACGGAGAAAACGACGAATTGATTCTTTCTGTGGAATACAAATTAGCGGATTGGTGCTCCAATAAACAGGCCGAAATGCTAGTCATTTTGAAATCACTGGACTGGATTGGACAGCTTTAACAGAGAAGAAAGTGCTGTCTGCACAGATAGCCAAATTTCAATCTCGATACGGTAGCACGAAAACTAACGTCAACCTCTTTTGAAATGAAATAAACCGGCAACTTTCGCCCGAAGGATGGAGATAAGTACTGAGATGGGTGGAGTCACAAGTCGGAACAAAAAAAAGCGGACCGATTTGGGGAAAAAAAAGCTGCGATCTGATGGCCGTAATCAGTAAAATCTTTAAAAGTTATGCAATAAAAGCAACATGAAATAAAAGCTTGGGAGTTTAAATGGGAAAATAGCACAACAGGAGCAGCAACGAAAGCGCTTTTTTCAAAGATCGAATTTCGCTTCATTGCCGACCTCCAACCAAGCTACATAAAATGTCACAGTTTCTGAGCGGACATGGCAAGGTAAAATCCTACATACATTTAATATCACCGAATATGGTGTACAAGTCGGGCCAAACTTGGTACCACGTCATGTTTGTCCAATGTTCGTAGATCCAAGGAATATCTTAATAAAAGGACTTCTTTTAAAAAGTGGAAGTTGGTTATAGCTGAATAGACAGATTTAATTTTTTTTGCCTTGCCTTTATTTGCATAAGCCAATTTTTTTCTATAGAATTACTAATTACTATGAGGATTCCTTTGTTTTATGCTTCAACTCTAGCTTCTTTTAAAAATTTATACAATATTTTAAAAATTATTTCTTTTTCTGATGCTATTAAGAAATTAAAATTGATTTCTACCTCCGTACATTTATATATATGATTTAGCATCATATTTCTCGCACTTTCATGTTCCGGGCAATGCAATACAATATGTTGCATTGTTTCCGGCTCATCGCACGTCTCACAATTAGAGGGTCTTAAACCAATTCTCTTTAGGTACGCCCCACACATGCTATGATTGGACCGTATTCTCATTATTGTTGAGAAAAATGCCTTAATTCCTTTCATTGTAGCTGCCCAGGGGTGGAGTCGGGGTTCTGGGACCAACGTTTTAAAACGGAAACCAGCGCTATTCATTTTGATACCAATGTTTCCATTCAATTGTCCATTTTTCCGAAAGTACTCATTTTATGTCGCTGCTAGGAATCTGGATGTTTTGGACCTTTCCATTTGTCGTCGCCTCTTTTGCCAACTTGTCCACCGTCTCGTTGAAGACCACTCCACAATGGCCTCGACACAAACTTATAGTTACTAACTTATTTTTTGAGCTCCAAGTCATACGCTTTACTAATTGTTTCTGAAACTAATTAATCGCAGTTAGCTTTTGGGGAAAACTTTTCTATCTGGGTCACTGTGCTTCTACTGCCTGTGAAAATGATTCTACTAACGAATCTATATAATCTAAAGCTTTTAAAAGCGCATACATTTCTGCCGAGAAAATAGACAATGTTGGAAGAAGCGAGAATTTTCTATAAAATTTATTTACTGGACCATAAATTGCACAACCTACTTTTCCGTTCATTACCGACCCATCCGTAAAGATCCAGTGATGATCCGGTCTACGATGATTCACCTCTTCTACGAATAACTTATTTGAAATATGCGCAGGATATTTTGAATAATCCTGTAAATAAATGGTATTCAGAGAGCTAATGGCTTTTTGATATTCTAGTTGATACACCGGATGGAGCTGATTTTTATACATTTGTAAAATATCGGGTGCACTTGATAAAAAAGCCCCAACTATAGGTGGAAGTTTCTTTTTCCTCCAATACTGTTCCGTCTGGACTAGCTCGGTCAACATTGAGATTCTTGAGCACTATCCAAATGTTGATTTAAAAATAGTTAATTTTAGAGATTTAATTAAGTGACAATATATAACTTAATAAAGCAATCATATTTTGTTGATTTGTTTTTTGAAATATTATGTATAAAGCTAATAATAATTAATGATATCAGTGTAAATTCGTTACATGTATGTATTAATTTTAACGTACATGCAGAATAAACTCCCTTTCTCCAGGGTGTACTGGAGGAAGGGAAAAAACTAAGAAAGAGTACGTTTTGAAAAGAATTGAGGCAGATGGAACATAGTAAATTAAGTAAAATATGTTCCAAAATAATGGATTCAAACCGCATTGGGTCAGCCGTAATCGAGAATCGAAGTGGCAATAAACCACACAAACTCATTTCAGGTTTAACATTTCGTTTGAAAGAAAAACATTGGGAAATATTAACCCTTAATCTATTTGTTCTTTTAGAAGCTTCACCTATTATTTTTCACCTTCAATATAAATACTATTGTGGACTGAATAGATGGAACGTTATTTACACGCCGGTTGACGGTTTATCGACGGGCCGTTAAATTATCGTATGGAATGCCCGAAAATTGATTCCATAGGAAATCTACTGCAAATTAATTTCGGACGGATAAGAAAAAAAAAACGGTAAAAAGCTTTTGAAACGGGGTTTGACAATATCCTAGGAAGAATTAATCAATTAGACAGCTACGCTTTTGTACATGCATATTGATTAAGCTTCAAACTCAACAAGAAAAGTTAACAATTTGAATATAATGCGTATAATATTTCGCTACTCAGAAATAAATAAACTTTATGTAATCGTTATTTAAAAAAACAAAAACAAAGAGTGTTCACCTTGTTCGTTATTTGAGTTTAATAAATATACCTTTTTTCTATTCTTTTACATAAAATTCACCGGGGATGTAGGGTTTCTTCTATACCATGGAATATCCGTACTCTGGGGTAAGTGTGTGGTGTCTGGAGAAATTAATTTAATAGCGTGAATGGAGCAGATTCGACCACGTCTCGAAGAATATCGAGTACCATCGTGAATTGAATGCGACCAAACTTTTATTTTTGTATCGGATTTTGTGTTTAGGTTGATTTATTGAAATGAAAAAGTAATTTATTAGCGAGAATGAAGAGTTTATACCAGCCCCGAGGAATATCCAGTACTCTGGGGCGAGTGTGTGATGTCGGGAGAGTGAAAGTAATTTATTAGCGCGAATGAAATAGGTCCAACCACGCCCCGAGGATTAGCCAGTACTCTCGTGGAGTGACTGTGACCAGATTTTTATCTTTGTCTCGGGTTTTGTGTTTCGATTGATTTATTGGAATGAAGAAGTAATTTATTAGTGTGAATGTAGAGGTGTACCCCGGCTCGACGTTGTAATCTAGTAGCGGTATCCTAACTCCCCTATAAGAGACCTGCAATTTCTTTCAAATCCCGCCTGTTGAGGGATAGGAGATCCTTTAACTTCCTTTTTGATAGGTTTATGGTTATTTATCTCTTAGCTTACCTTATACCTGGGACTTTTATCCGGTGTTGGTATGGTATGGTGGAAAGAATACTAGGAAGCGGGGTTTGTATTCACCAGGCACTGCAGCCTCTGGCTTGTTATACCGTCCTAGACCCTTAGTTCTGTCAATAGAATCCTTCTTCTTACAAGTATCAGGTCATTGACTGTTGCTGTAATTTGAGTCCCTAAAGCTTTTTTCGTATTATGTTAAACCTCCATTGGGCTATTGCTTCACATTCGAAGATGATACGAGTGGCTGTTTCCTCCTCCTCATTCCAGTGCTGGAGTTTCTCAAGCGATTTTAACAGTTCCAACCTAATTGTGGTTCTAGTCCCTTGGGTGAGAATGGGATTTCGAGTGCTCGGGACGTTACGGAGGAATTCGGTTTCAAAAATTGTTTGACCATAAACATTCAACAATCTATGTAATGTCTCCTACCAAGGTTCTGAAAAAAAAGTCTGGTCCTCTTATAATATTAATATTGTTTTAAATGTAAATTATATTAAAGACTTAGGGGACCCCTTCCGAACCATTATTTCCTTATTGCTTTCCTTGTTGTTAGGTCTTGTATTTCGCAACATTTATTAGAATCTCGTCGTGTTTATTTTGATTTTGAGTTTATTTGTAAATTAATAAATAATAGAATCGATTGTGCATTATTGCTTTCTCACTTAGATTTCTTAATCTATTCCACAATGAAAGAATTTTTTTCAGTGACTTCCTTCCTCACATTCCCCATGATTATCTTTCTCATTCTGGTATCTGAATACAGAAATTAGTTGATAATTTACTCAGAAGTTCCGACAACTAGCTAATAATTTACTTTCACTCTCCAGACGTCACACACTTACTCTTAGTAGAATAAAGATTTCTTCTGATTGCTTGTTACATAATTAAAATAAGGTAATGTTTATTTCTGATTATTTGTCCAATAATCTTTTAGATTGTGAAATTTACTTTCTTGAATAATCCAACTTCTTTGTTTTATAATTATTATAAATTAAAATAAATAAAGGTTTTTATTTGAGATAAAAAAAGTCAATGGCACGAGTGGGATTCGAACCCACTTGAGCTATCGTGACCTCGAACCACTCGGACAGTAACTTCCTATCTCAACAATACCTCTTGAATTTTCCGCCCTTTTATCTCAACTAAAAACCTTAATCAATTGTAATATATTAATTGGTGAAGCGGACCACGAAATCAGTGAATTATTACAAATGTATAATGTAAGTTTTCGTTTTTTCATATGGATGAATTTGTATTTTTTATCGGAAAACGTGTCGCACGTTGTATTTTGTGCATCTGCTCGTTGAATTTAAAAAAAAAAAAAAAGAAATAATAATAAACAATTAAGTAAAAACGGCCGATATTCGAAAATTGATCGACCGCTACTTTTCCGCCGCAGATAAGGGATGAAACAAAAACTATAAAATTTAAATTTGTCACGAATGTTCGGGACAACTGGAGAAATATTTCCTCTTCCAAGAAATAACAGGGTCATCCATTAAATGTGTAAAATTAATTACCGAGGTGGAACAATCCCACTAATGATGGCGTGAAGCCACATCTGACCAAGGACAAACTAGGGGAATAAACATTTCAGATATGATCACTAATGATTAAACAAGACTCGCAAACTGCCCGACAGAAAACTCAATCTAAATAAATTCAATTCTATTCGTCTTTATTCTGTAAACCAAATCTAATTTTCAAAACAAATTGTCGTCAAGCTGGGGTGCCAAAATCCCCGCTAATTTAAGAATGGAAAATAAATAATGAAATAGTCTAAAATCGACTCTGTTTATTTGTTTCTATCTTTCGTACCCATGGAAGGATCGACTTGTGGACTATCGCACATCACCATGCGATTATTCCATCAGCAAAATTCACCCCGTGGAAATATAAAATCGAGGATTGGGAGCCATTCGTTTTTTTATCAGTTCGCTGGATACATTTTTCTATCGAATTTTACTCTACCTCAATTCGAAATTTAACAATAAATGCATTCTGGTTTATTTATTGACGTTTGCAATTGAGTAATATCCATTACATAACAAGCAAATGGGCTAAATGCTGTTGCGTGATTTGGCAGACAAGAGTCATGTTTCCATTGTTAACAAATATATGTAATGCAAAGTATATCAATTTATTTATTGTTATTTGTTTTTTAATTAACGGTGGTTTCATAATTTATTGAAGTCATGAGGAACGATCAAGAATGAGTGAGAAAAATACCTTATTCATATTTTTGCCAACGTTTCGGCCTTTTCTTTTGATGTCATCAGATATACATCATGGGTATATATCACTTTCACATAAAACCAATAACCAATAAACAATGACACCAGAAGAGTAGCACCATACTAAAATAATAATTTATTGAAACCGTGAGGAGAGGTCAAGAATGAAGTAGTTAAAAAAAACACTTTTTCCTTTTTTCCCGACGTTTCGGCCTTTTTTTTGTGCCATATTCAGAGCATATAGAGTGCTGCTACTCTTGTGGTATCATATTGTTTTTTTGGTTATTGGTTTTGTGTGAAAGTGATGTATTTATGACTATAACACCACAGGAGTAGCACCGCACTTTATGCCCTGAAGATGACCCTAATAATGGTCGAAACATCGGAAAAAATATGAAAAAGGTGTTTTTCAAAACCACCTCATTCTTGGTCGTTCCTCACGACCTCTACTCATGATTTCAACAAATTATTATTATTTTAGTAGGTTGTAGGTTATAGGTAGTAGTAACAAAGGGTAGTAATAAATAAAATAATTCTTGAAATGTAGGAAGGCTTAACGTCCAACTACCCGTCGAAAACGAGGGGTCCAATGACCAATCAATTTACAATACAACTTTTCATACTATAATCCAATGAAAAACTATGAGCTTTGCTGGGATTCGAACCTCCCTGGGGCAAATACGAATCAGACGTCTAACCATTCGGCTACCACGATCCCTAAAATTCAATAAATAACTAATAAATTAAATTTTCAAAGATTGAAGTCTTAAGGTACGTGGAAAATTCGCAATTAACGGTTATTTAGAATATGTATAAATTTATACATTGAAATCGTTGAAGTTAAAAAACTTTTAGAGCTTTTTTCTGTAACCCTTATTCTGACCTAAAACAATGGGCTATGCCCAACTTGTCATACCGACTAAAAATGCCTGGTAGTTGACCTACAGGAATAAAACCATGTCGAGCATCATTCATTAAACATTCTAATTTTTTACATCATTTATATGCTGACCTACCAGCATACTCCAACGACAACGGATTATACAGCAATTTTATCCTCTATGTCGGATCCTGTCCAAGGTACGCCCAGTATCTAAGAACCCCATGAGCTTACCTAAGTCTGGCGGAAAAGTTGAGAACGCAACTGAATGAAATATACGTCAAGAACAAAGAGATTAGGATCTACGAAGACTTTTAAGACCGAAACCCGTCTTGACTCGACACTATCCTTACACAACATTATCAAGTATAAAGGTTTATCCAGAATAATAGCTGGGACGTAGTCAGAATCAGGGATATCATTATTATCTAATCACCAGACCGCATCTCACGATATCTGAATAATTGTCTAATCTTAACAACTTATCAACTACAAAAAGTAAAACGGTCTCATCAATACAACAGGATCACAGAAGAATATTGACTGGAAATTATTTTCAAAAGTCTTGGCAAAAACGTTGTCTACATCGCAATCATTAACTTTCAGACTATTGAAGATAAATAGACGTACCTAATGGAGTTTGTACAGGTTGTTTGTTTGAAAAAACTTTTCACGTCTTATTTTCTTTATTACGTGTCAATTTACGAACAGATGTCGATGAGGCCGAATTGAGTGGCCTTCATTTTCCAAAGATCGACCGATGTTGCAACAATGCGCGTTTTCCTTCAATAAACATTGTGTACCGCTGTGTTGGCAGTTTTGATAGATAAGGTCATAATCGCAAGAATATCATTTTGTATATTAAACAATGTATTGCACTGATTTTTACCTAAAGACGAAAAAGGTAAATGTAATCGGAAATCTCGTGTAAAAATCGTCTCAGCTCAATTTCCATTTTGAATAAATTTGTTGAAACGCTTAAATAAATTTTACTCTATAAACATTGTTACAGAATATCAATTACTGAATGAAGTTTTAACAAGTATGTCACAACATGCTCATTTTGTTTATTCTTCTCGTTGCACAATAGAACAACAGCTGAGTCGTGCGGTGAGAGGGATTGATGTAGGTCGATTGAAATTACAGGTAAAATCGAACTCACGGTCAGTTTCAGAATATTAAACGCCGGCAAATTATCTCCAGTAGTCGTCTCAACCAAAGTTATTTAGTACGGAAATTGGTAAACGTTATCATAAATTTGTTTCGACGTTAACCTTTTGTCTTGTTATTGATTCGTAAAGGGCGAAGAGACGTTATTCGTTCTTTGTCGTATATGAACAACTTTGCATTTTCCTCTCGGCCGTGTTAACCGCAAGGTCAGAAATACAATTCCACGCTAACGTTACAAATGCTCAGCAATTTGCTGAACAATCAATAGAATACCATAATTATTAAGAAAAATGGCGATTCGGCAAATCTGCAAATTCTGCATGTTGTTTTTAATAAGAAGGAACTTCTAGGACTACCGGATGGGGGTGGGTTAAAGAACTTCTTCCTTTCACTAATAATGACTCGCTAATAAATGACATTCATTCCTATAAATTAACATAAAGTACAACTCTCTTTACAAAAATAGAAGTCTGTCCAATTCACTCCCCCAGAGTACTCGACATTCCTCGCGGCTGGTTTAAACACTCCTTTCACTCTAATAAATTACTTTCACTCTCCAGACGTCACACACACTCCTCAGAGTACTCGATGTTCCTCGGGGTGGGTATAAACCACCTATTCACGCTAATAAATTACATTCATACTAATGAATTAACATAAAAACAACTCCCAATACAAAAATAGAAATCTGGTCACATTCACATCCTCAGTGGTTTCGATATTCCTCAGAGCGGGGTTAAGAGAACCCTCCCTTTCACGCTAATAAATTACATTCATACCAATAAATTAACATAAAAACAACTCCCGTAACAAAAATAGAAGTCTGGCGACATGCACTTCCCTAGATTACTCGATATTACTCGCGGCCAGTTTAAACCCTCCAGTCACTCTAATTTCACTCTAATAAATTACATCCACTCTTCAAACGTCACACACTCTCCCTATATGTAAGATCCCTCCTTATTCCCATTAACCCTTGCCCTTGTTTGACAACCCGAAAAAGTGTCTTTTTAGGGAATAAATCCATCTTCCACTATACGAATCGAGAATACCTTTTAAATATGAAAGACGATATTGCTGATAGGTGGCAGAATAAACTGAAAAGACAATTGACTTGTATCAATTTGTAATTTTACCCTGGGTTCAGAACGATATCCAGTATAACTTTTGCTGAACAATATTTGTTTTTTAGTTTAGCCATGAAAAAAAGTCTTAAAAAATAAATTAATTAAAAATATTCTTCAATGGAAATTAAAAGTTGGTAACATATACGTTGAAAAAAAAATTTGTACCATATTACGTTTGATTTTCCAACTTACAACCCTCTAAAATGCCATTTTAATTTGTAAATATGCACAGTTTAAATGTAAAATTATATATGAATGAAAGCCAACAAAAAGCAAACGATTTATTTCTATTCTTTTGGTGTTTTAAGGTTGTGAGCCTTTACGTTATCAGGATGAATATACTACTCGAATATAGTAGCTGAATAGAGATATGTACAGTTATTGTAGTATTTAAAAGAAATAATTGCATATCTGTTTAAGCTAATCATTTATTTATCTATTCAAATCCTGTTTATTGTGTTTGTTTGCAGTTATTTCTTCATGTATTTTTTTTTCAAAATGTTAATAAGATCTTGTATTTCAAATTGCGTTTTAAATTGTAATGATAAGTGTCTGACATCACCTACCCCTTGTATATTTAATATTTACCATAATACGATAAACAATTTCTAGAAATGATAATGATGATGTGATAATCTTACAATTAATATAATGATTTAAAATTTGCTTTTCATACTTGTGTATAGAATGATGGGTGTCCTTGCTATCTTGGTTTGGCATCGGACTCGAATTTGAGATTTAATTAACATATTCGTTATTTGGTTCCCGTCTGATTAAAATTGAACTCTTAAAGGCAATATATTTTTCTCTTGAACAATCCATAATAGCCTATGGTATTGTTTCCTGGGAGATGCTAATAAATGGTTCACTGATACTCTGGGCCTAACTATAAACTCACTTCTTAAAACCATTTTACGTAAACCGTATAATACGAAACAATTAAACAGTGAATTTAAAGCACTGAATCTATAGCAAATCTTTCTTAAATGTTCATGTTTGTACATATATAAAAATAAAAGGAGGTAAACTTCGAAAGGTGGGAAGTTAGTGTCCGAATGGATCGAAGCCATCGAAGTGTAGCTTAAGTACTAGAGGAGCGGCGTATTTAGCCGAAGGTCGTGGGTTCGAATCCTGCTCGTGACGCTGACTTTTATAGCTCAACCAATACCTTACATAAAGATTAATTAATTTAAAAATATAAAAACAATCTTGTAACTAGTTTTTAAAAAATTTATTTACCGGCCGGCCAGCTGCCTGGGCTATTGCCATTTCTTCCATATCACGTTTTAACTGTTAACAATTTCGACGTTTTTTTCCCCGTATTTTTACCCCTCCCACACGTAGTGAAAAGGTTCTGAGACTAACTCATTCACTGACATTCAATCCCAGCCTAGCCAATGCGCGGATTTCAGAGTACTCGATATTCCTCTGAAGACCCGCCCTCATTCACGATAATAAATACATCCATACATTATGTACAATTAAAATTACACTTAATCTAACATATTATCCTAGGTGGTGAGGTTATGGGGTAGTTGATATTTCACCATCGACCCACCCATGCATACACTGCTATCGCACTAATAGATACATTCACTCAAGCAGTAACCGATCATGTAACTAGTTACATCAGTGAATACACAAGACAGAATTCATTGGCTAATTCACATTTCTACAAAGTAAAAAAACTAGACAATATTGTAAGATTTCATTAAATAAGGCGCTTCGTTTTTTTTTTTTTTTTTTTTTTTTTTTTTTTTTTTTTAATAAAAAAAGGAGTATTATTTAAAATTTCAAAAACTACAAAGAATTTATAATTTCAAAATTTTGAAATTTTAGATAAGATATTTTGAAGCCAAGATTTAATTTAGTCGTTTTTTCATGTTACAAATTTATTTTGTATTATGTTTGTTTTTCATTTTGTAACGATATATTCTGTTTATTTCTCTGATGATCTCCAAAAACCCCCTGCTGTCTAGTACGAGCTTTTTGACAGCAGGCAGAGATGTACTGAAGTATCATTGTTTTAAATAAATTTATATGTAATGTACGTGCAAATAAAGATTTATTATTATTATCAAGTCGAGAGATGTGGCTGTAGAACTCCTTCAACTTGATGATGAGCTATAAGCTTGAATCGTTGAAAACAACTAACTGTGAGCACGAAATATATTTTAAAAATGTCTATTCTATTCAAATCCCGATACAAACATATAAGTCTGGACACTTTTACGCATCCAGAATACTGGATTTATCCTGATAGGGTTAATCCCCTCCATTACCGCTGTAACTTACTTTTACTCTCTAGATATCACACACCCACCCAAAACATAATAAAGATTTGGAGTGAGTTGTTACATCATAATAAAATAATGTAATCCGGAGGAAGAAATGGAGATAAGCATCGAGAAAAATAAACTTTGAACATTTTCCAAAAGGTGTAAAAAAGTTTGGCCAGTGGTCGATTTCCGGTTAGTCAAGAAACGCGCCTTGTAATCATCAGGACTGAAACAGGCGATGTGTATATTTCAATCTGAATACTCCCACGAGTGAAATTTATGTGAAGTGACGTCTGGGAAAAATCACGCTCTTCCCTTTCACGTTTGGACATGGCAAAAAAATCTATCGTTTATGTAAAGCCTTTTCAAATAGTTGCTCCTTGTGTTTCAGTGTTGTCTTGAATAAATATTATCTTTATTTGTTTAGTTGATTTAGTTTAGTAAGGGGATGTTTATGGTCAAAGGTGAATTTGTTTTTTTCCAGTGGAATTGTCATAAAAATCTTGAATCCTTAACATTACTACTTATTTATATATAGATTACATGAAAGTAGTTCATGTAGTGGTTCATACCTGCCGAGGCTGTGGTATGAAAACGACAAGGGGTCTTTCGTCTTGGCGCTCCAGAGGCGGCCCCCGGAGTAAAATGTGATACGCCTGAGCTCCGATTTGAAAAAGCCCGTCCTGGACGATGTTGCTTTTTTTCCTTCCCCACCTCATGCTTTCCCGCCGTCTTCAGACGTTTAACTGCCACCCCTCGGTGCACGCTTTGCCACCGCCGGCTAAGCACGCATGCTCCTCCACGATTGTCGAACGAGTTGTTAGCAATTTTTGACGCCGCCTGTCAAATTGTTGATGCGTGTTTCGTTCGCCACTTTCGATCGAAAACAGTCCGTTATTTCATGATGTCGACCAACACGGCGAAGGTGAAACATTGAACTTGAACGTTATTGCCAAAACGTGTTGACTTCTAAAAAAAATCCTTCCTCTCGATTGACCCGAAGAATTTCTGCTGCTGTATACTACTTAACGCATAAATGCAGTAATTGACCAACAATATTCTGCTTGCACTTCAATCCTTTGTCTCTGAACTTCAAACATTTAAGGATAAGTAGGTTGGTTTTGGCTCTGGACATTTTATCGAGCTGAACTTTGTACATTCTACAATTTTACATAATATACAACACAAACAAATTAACAAGGGACTCTAAATCTAGCATACTGTTTTAGTTTAATCTTGATAGTAGCAATTTCAGTAATCATCTTTATTATTTGTGCCGATGTAAAGCTTGTCTTTGGTTTTATATTCTTCTTTAATGGCTTTGGAGACTGAAAGTAACTTTTCACTGGAAATCAACAATTTAGTGAATTTTTTTTTAAAATGCCCAATAGAGACTAAATTGATTATCTTCTCCCGATGAACGCCTGTACTTGACCACCACCTGACTATGACGGAGTAGCCTGGGCAAGTCTTGCAATAATCTAGGTACAAATTACTTTTTTTCGGCCTTATTCGACTGGGTTTAAAACAAATTTAAGATTTAATGACGTTTCTGATATCCTGTGCTATTTTCAAGTAATATGTCATTTGAATAAGACTATAAATAAGTGTTTTTTTAGTGACCGGTTGTTTAATAATTTGTTGGATTCGTGAGGAGCGGTCAAGAATGAGGTATTTTAGAAAAACACCTTTTTCCTTATTTTTTAGACCTGTATTCGCATATTCTTCAAGGTTTGGGTAAAGTACAAAATATATGTCGATCGGAAAAAATACAATACAGATGAAAATATAACTTTAAACCAAATATTTCATACACACATAAAGTGTGCTATTCTTGTGGTGTCATGAGGGTGTTGTCTGAAATCAACATATAGTTTGTAATTCACTCGGGCCTTGAAGATGACCCGAATAAAGGTCGAAACGTCGGCAAAAAAATGAAAAAGGTATTTCTCTAAACTACCTCATTCTTGACCGCTCCTTAGGAACCCTACAAATTAATTTGAAAAAACAAAATAATCACCTATAAAAAGAAAAAACCGTTAGCTTTGTGTCCAAAAGCTCCTGACTTTTCCAAGGAAATTCCTACTCAATTCCTCATCACTAAGTCGACTTTCAGAGTTGCCACTGTCGACGTCCAACGAACACATCGAATAGTAGACGTTATTTCCACTCCCTTGAACTAAAGCAATATCGCCCTGTTGAGTTCTTGGATATAAACCAAGCCTTTGACATGGTATAGCACTCAGGACTATTATTGAAGCTCGAGGACTTAGCTCAAGAAGCAACCTATTACCTTGTCTAATATCCTATCTTCCACGTATCTCACAAAATCTCATTATACCTATTCATCCATTTTATTCCAGCGGCTGTCTCATAGGGCATAAATAATAACCTCAAACAAGAAAACACTCCCAACGGTACATGCACGGTGGATAACGGCTGACCTCATGAATGACTTAAGCGCACAGAATGCAGCATACGGTTCATGTTAACACTGCTCGGTAGACGATCTGTACTCACATTGGCGAACAAACTTTACATTGCCCTTCTGGCCCCTATTTTGACATAGAGTTGAACTCTTGGATTACTAAGCGTTCCAACCTTAATCGAATTCAATCTTTTCAATCTTAAATCCTCAGACAGGTTTTTTAAATACATTTTTATTTATTTTTAAATTTTTTTATTTTTTTTTTTTACTTAATAATTGTTCGAATTAGGTTTTTTACTTTAATTTATTTATTAATACTGGTCTTATTAGACCAACAAAAATTCTTACAATAAAGATCTTATAAACCCATTGGTACAATAAAATTTACATTTCACCAATCATTTATTTTTATCTACACTCGTTTATATGGCTTTGTTCTTTTTAACCTTCGACTGTGCTTCGCTTATGTAGGAGTTGGTCACTTCCACATTCCGTGCTAGCTGAGGCGAGACTGGTGTTCGGCGAAAAATCTGTATTTCCGCCATGACCTCAGGGGCCTAAACTCTTAATAGTAAGTCGTTACTCCTTACTCAAGCTGCATTGACCATGTTACGTAAGATTTCATTTTGGAGCGTTTATATGATTATTGCCGTGTTTGGTACAATCCCAAAGTTGAATACCACACGTCCATATAGGTTTTAGGACCATCGTTTGTGAGCGACGGAACATGGTCCACATTTTTGTTTGTAAAGTTTACATGTACTGATTTGAGCTGATCGAACTTGGTTTTCCATTTTTTGTCCATTCGTTTATCTTATTAACAAGCATTTTGAAGGATTTTGGTTTATTTGATAGTCGGTCGTACAACACCGCCATCTGCAAACGCTGCAATTGTCCCCCTCCATCTATTTTTTAAACATCACTGGTGTATAACATGTAAAGAAATGGACCTAATATGCTACCTTCTGGCACTCCTGCATTTTTGTTTTTTAATTTTGAATATTGATCGTTTTCTTTGACTGTAAACAGTCTGTCAGTTAGGCAGGAACTGATAATATCGACATAAGGTAGCATCCCTTTTAGTTTATTGATGAGTCCTTCATGCCAGACTTTGTCAAAAGCTTGTGAGACGTAAAGGAAGGTACAAGAACTAATTTGTTTATCTTCAAGAGATTTTTCTATTAAGTGTGTTACTCGGTGAATTTGGTCTACTGTTGAGTGACTGGCACTATCAACACGACACGCAAGAATTGCACAAGTACATAGAAGACAAACACTTTGAGCCCTGAAGATGATCACAATAAAAGATTGAAACGTTGGCAAGATAAAGAAAATGTTTTTCTGAAACCTACATCATGCCAAACCGCATCTCAAGATATCTGAATAATTGTCGATTAAAGATCACTAATCTCTACACATTAAATAGGTATTTAATGTTTTAACATCCCTCTTTTTCAGCAATTATTTTAGTATTTCTCCAGGTCATATCATCTTGTCTTTTCAGCAAGTAACTTGGGTTACTTCTTTAGATGTAACAAGAATTATATTTTGTTCTTGTAGTAGAGTGATTGTGACTTCAAGTAAGCCGATGTTTTCGTTTGTTTTGAACATTTCAGCAAAGTGACTGGCAAAAAATTTGGCTTTTTCTCTGCTGTCCCTCGTCCATGTAATATCCTCTTTGTTTAATAGAGGAGTTTGGACGATCGGTGTTTTAATTTTTTTAAATTGCCTTTCCTAGCGAGTAGTCAGTGGCTACGCCTGGAGTTACGTCTTCTAGATAATTTGTGATTGTGTCATGTAGATTTTTTTAGCTTTCGTTTAAGTTTTTAAGTCATATTGTTAAGAATGTTTTTGTCACTTGATTGTTGCCGTCTTCTCCTACCCTTTCTTTTCTGACTTACCAGTTATTTAATTACCTTGGGGTATTTAAGGTCTATTGTTTTATGAATAGTCTGTCTAGTGTTATACAATGCTATATTCTATTTTAAATGTCTTATTTTTACAACCAAACCTATTTTTGTTATGCAAAATACGAATAAACTCTAAATACATTAAAATTTAACGGTGGTGCGTTTATTTTGTAGTGTATATTCCAAATTACATTGTTTTAGTTGTTGCCCAATGACAAATGACATTTTAAAATAATAATGGAAATTACATTAATTACTACCATACAAATAAATTCACTAGTTTTCGTGGTCCGCTTGACCAAATAATATCTTCCAATTAATTAATCTGTATTTAAGGTATTGGTTGAGATAAAAAAGTCAGCGTCACAAACGGGATTCGAACCCACGACCTTCCGCTTCATACGCCGCTGCTCACTTGAGCTACCACGTGACTTCAAGTAAATACAGATTAATTAATTGAAACATACAAATAAAATTTATCCTTGGTACCTTCTTTGTTGGCCGAAGCCGAAAATAATTGGCAAAAGCGTCAATTTTTTGATAAATTGTGGAATTATTAATTACGCCATTCATAGATACTTAATTACAAATTAAATTATGTATTATATTGTGCTTTTCCTTAACTTTTATGCTGTACTGGGATAAGTCCATGTGTGATTTCGATAGAGCGAGGGAAACGAAAGTAGGAGAATTGCAACGGATTAAAGGTCGATCTAAAAATTGACATTGTTTGAATTTAAGGAATAAACGAACAGCGGTGTTGCCGTTTCGTTGTTGTTGCTCACCTTTGAATCTGCTTCTTGTTACATCCATTTGGGTTGATGATGAAACGTTGGATTTCCTTACTCCTTTGGGACCGGTAAACTTTACGATCATAACAAGGCCGATATCACTCGTTTTATTTTCTTTCCTCTAAAACACTTTCGCCGGTCAGTCGTATTCATTATTCGCACTGAAATGCCGAAGTAGACGTTGATTATTTTTTTTTTTACTGATGGAAGTCATGCACGAAGAAAAAAAATTACAGTGCGTGACAGTAGTGATTTCCGAAAACAGAGGGAAAATGAGAGAATAAATGATCTCACGATCTACCACAAGAGAAAGGGGAGACAATCGTCTTATCGCATATGTAGTTTACTGTTTTCAGAAACATAGAACATATTTGGCTAAGTCGGTCATCTCGATAAGAGTTTTTCGTTGAACGGGTGAAATTTTAAAGCGAGGTCTTTTTATCTGTGCTTTATTTCAGCGTGCCGAGATTATGTTTTATTTTTAAATATCGGCCGAGTAGATTTTCTGAAAAACGAAGTTTGGATTGTGTGGAATGAACGTTATAACTTAATTTTTGCTTATTCATTACGCAGCCAACATAATGCCTAAGTTTCACGATAAAGTTTCCAACTTTTAACATATTCTTTAAACAAAACACAACTTTGAGCAAAGGAAAGATATAACGCTGAAACTTTTGATCGATTTGGAGAAGTAATTATTGCACATGATGTCATAATGAACAACAAGCTTTTTAGCAAAAAATTGCTGAAATCGTGAGGAGCGGCCAAGAATGAGGTAGTTTAGAAAAACACCTTTTTGATTTTTTGCAGACGTTCCGACCTTTATTTGGGTCATATTCAGGGCATAAACTGTGGCGCTATTCTTGTGGTGTCATGATGGTTTTCTTTGACACGACAAGAATAACACCGCACTTTATGCCCTCAATATGACCCGAATAACGGTCAAAACGTCGGCAAAAATTGAAAAAGGCGTTTTTCTAAACTACCTCATCCTTGACCGCTCCTCACGACTTCAAAAAATTACGAAACAACAGATCACTAAGAAACACAGACTTTTTAGCAATTTTGACAGTCGCTGGACTGTAGTTTAAGTTGTTGGGGAAAAATAGTCTACGAGTCTGAAATACATGTTGAACTGGCACTGGATCACTGGCACCTCACTGAAGATGACGCAAATATGTTTGATTGACATCGAAACCCGCGAGGGTAGACGGACCCAACAAGTGACCCAGTCTATATTTTTTTTTTTTCAGAAAAATCCATATTCTTAGCTGTAAGCTAAGACAGGATTACATGAAATGCTGACACACTTGTACACGCACACACTACATTTTCCTTTATTCTGTCGTATTGTATTTACAATAAAGGTTTCAAACTGATTTCAAGGTGGAAACTCGAGGCGCTTTCAAGTTTTAACGGCTGCCTGGTGGATTTCCGTAAAGAAACCTATCGAATATTTAAAATTTCATAATAATTAATATAAAGCAGATAAAAATGAAGTTTTGGTTTTATGTGTTCCTTTTATCATGCGTTTGTACGTAGGAAAGCCGTCAAAATCAAACCCTTCGCGTCAGAACCAGACATTGATGTAAAACAACCAATATTTGGTTCATAGTTCAGTTTCATTTAGCCGCTACCGATCATGCCCCTTCCTCGCTTTGTTTCGTCATCTTCAGTGTTGAGATGGAGATAGCGGTTGAGACCAAACCAACCAAGATAAACCGTTCAAAAATAATCTGTAACGACAAAAATTACAGGTTCATCAACCAGCACAACAGAATCTCACGATACTCTGCTGATCAAAATAAAAAATTTAATTGTACAATTAATAATTTATACACTTTTCAACGTGAATTTAATTAGAGGTATTTATTATATTTATAAATGTCTCTTAAGAAATTGTTGTGGCATAACTTGTTTATTTCAACTTTGGGCTTAAAACGACCGTTCCGCCGGGTTTACTAATTTATTGCCTCTAGAATGTAGTGTAATAATTTTCAAGGAAGATAATAAAATCCGTTTTCACCTTGTAATTCCGGTCGAAAGTATGTTACCTCGTAACTGAAGAGCTAATACATTTTTTCGAGTGTATAAATGCGATAAATATTTTCAAAAAAAACCCTAGGAAGGAAAATATAGTGAGGCGGTTCGAGGTTTTAATGGTCGCCAGTATGATTTCCGTAAAGAAACCTTCGATGCACAGCTATACAGGGCCATGCAGTTTTCGATGTACCATAGGGAAATCAATCTTGGTGCATCGAAATAAAAATCACCTATTCCGGTGGCATGCATGATTCCGCTTTTCGATGCACCACCACCATCAAACCCCACTTGCAAAACAAAGAATAAACCAAGCTAATTTTTTTTTCGGTTCGCAACAGCAGAGGTCAGATAAACTCTTGGTTCGAATGCAGGGCCGCTGGATTCGAACCCTGACCTTTTCCTTACATTGATGAACGCCGTGTCAACATGTAAACCGTTGCGGCCACCGACGCCCAATATTCTTTCATTAAAACACTTTCCACTGTATTTTGGAAGTATTTTCCATCGGTAAAAATATAATAACATAATATAAAATCAAATTGAAATTAGCTGAAAGAAACCCAACTGTCTTTTTAACAAAATCTTTTACAAACTTCACAAAAGGAACTATCGACAGTTTTTAAAAAGACAGTTGTTTTTCTTTCATCTATATCAACTAATTTTTATTATGCCATTATATTTTCTGATGGAAAAAACTTTCAAAAATATAGTGAAAAAAGTGCTTTAATAAAAGTATACTTTAAATTTGTTACTTTCTTTTGATTCAGGAAGTTTTTTTTTATTAAACAAGACAGTTGTTTCCTTTCAGCTATTTCAAATTTTTATTGTTATTATTTTTTTAATGGAAAATACTTACAAAAATACAGTGAAAAGTATTTTAATAAAAGTACATTTTAAATGTGTTACATTCATTTGACTCTAGAAGTTTGTTATCGATTTTGTTAAAATGTCATTTGATTTTCTTTCGGCTATTTCAACTTAATTTTAAATTGCCATGGTTTGGCAATGGGGCATGATGATAGTGGTGTATTGATAAGTGAATTTCACCGGAATAAGTGATTTATATTTCGATGTGCACCAACCCTAATTTCCCTAAGCGTGTGTAAATGCAGGGCACGTCGAAAATAAATCGCCCTGAAGAAAGGAAATAAAAATTTTGGTTTTATGTGTTACTTTTATCCTACAATTGGTCACTAGCGAAAATCATTTTCTTGGCATCAGTACCAGCCATTGTTGTAAATCTTAATCATTATTTTTAACATAGTTTATAGTTCAATTTCATTTGGCTATCATTAGTCATCCGGGTCTGCCATTCCTTCTTCAGTTTCGCCATAAGTAGTTTACTTGGAGTGTGGGTTTAAAACGACTGTTATGACCGATTTAATAACTTACAATCTTTTAAAAGTTTACCATCGGTACCGGATTCTTTTACGTAAGCATCTAATAAATTTCAAGGAAAACAAAAAAAATCCGTTTTCACCTTGTGATTTCAGTCGCAATGTCATGTCACATGGGAATTGAGGAAATAAAAAAATACTAAATAATTAATAAAAATAACGGATTTTTTTCCTTTACCTACTAAAAAAAATTGTTTTGTATCCAATAGTTTTTCTCCTTTGGGTCCGCTATGATTTGCGTCTAAAAAAGACAATTTAACCAGAAATAGCAGAACCCTCAGAAAAATCTCGAAATAGTTCTTTTTTAATTGAAAACAATTATTTTATTACATCATAAAATTGATAGTCGAAAAATAATTTTAAATCGGTTGTCGTAAATTCTTTGATTACAAAACTATTGTACCTTAACAAAATGAGCCGATTATACAGTTCTGCTTTACCTTCGTGTAACGCGGGTTTAGCATCCATCCATTTTTAGGATTTTTTTTGTTGTCTTTTTTTCGATTATTCAGAATAATATTTTTCCTATTTCCACGACTTTTTATACTGGCTTTTGTAGTTCTACAGAAAGACAATCGAAACCTTGAAGATTATCACTGATTATGACTGAAGCCTAGAATTAATTGCTGTGTGCCAAATAGAAACAAAATAAACAAACTTTTTAATAATAATTAAGACATCTATGAATACCTTGAATAGCACTTTTCATTCGAACTATTTCTGACAACTAAATTTTGACACATAATTGAAAATATTAACGTTTTATTATTAATTAATTAGTAGAAAAACTAATTTGCAAACTCTAAAGATTAATTTTTGCCGAATGGAAATTTAAATCGCAAATAATATAGTAATAGCAAATGACATCCCATTATGGCGACCCTCCTTAAAAACTCCGGATGGAACACTCGACTAGAAAGTCTTCCTTTGCGTAGGATAGGTGTTACCTGTGTTTCGCCGCCGTACGTCGTCGATTAAGGTCGTTCACATCTGAACACCAAGCACTCAATTCCAACCTCATTCAGATAGTCATCCTCAATCAAGCAAGAATCTCTCCCCAATGTGAGGGGCAAATGGCACTACGTTTTCTTCGATTATTGTAAGTACCTCTTTGAAGTTAGAGATAACAATAACGAGGAAATGCCAATCCAGAACATCAATGACCCATTGTGGAAGAACCTTACTACAGCATGGGACTTACCTTTCTCCTGAGGAGCGTCACCATTAAAAAGTACGCCCATCTGAAGATTCATTTACTTCATCTTTAATGAAAACTCATCCCTAATCTTCCAATGTTCAATTCAGATGTTCCCAAATGGAAGCCTGGCTCATTACTGAGTTATGTTTACAAGAGGAGCCGGGTATCAGTTCCAGAGGTTATTTTAATTGAGTCTTCATCTAACATTCCTATAAGAAATCGAAACATTTCGGACTTGTCTTATCAGATTTCTCATCTTATTTCCCGTAATGCTGAGGCTTCGTAGAGCCATCCTGACTGATCTATTGTCCTTCTCGTCAGCAGACTTAGGTCGACTCCTGAAGTGTTAAGTGCCGAAGAACCCTTCCTATTGTAGTGATTCTACTCAGTCCGATGGAGACTTCACCCGGGCTGTAGCCTTCCTCTAAAAATGCTAACTGGAACCATTCAAAAAGGTTTAAAAATAAGAATAATATCAAAAGAAATCAACGAGGGAAAAATATTAACTGAAAGCGATCTTTAGGCATAGTAGAATGGATGGACATAATCCTACTTTTTGAGCAAGTGGGATTAATCAATACAAAGTAAACAAAGCATTAATTATTGTTAATTTTGGTTACGATAGCTTTTAATTGCCTGTGACTAATGTAGAAAGATAATGGGTTTAATTTTAAACTAAATAAATCGAGTGATGCGTTTTGTCCAACAGTGTAGTTTTAAAGTCCTGATGAAGGGGATGTAGAAGAAATAGTTTTATCCTGGGGTTTTGAGCCTACGTGAATAACAAAAAGTAAAATTTTTCTCAAGGATTTTATTCTATGGAGCTACTTAAAATGGGTTACTTAAATATACAAAGATATGGTAAGGGAATTTTAACGAGGTCGGAAACTAACAGTTACCGATGGTATCTAGATTGTTCGTAAACAATTGTAATAATCGAAATGAAATTTTTTACATTTGTTACGAGTGTTCAATTGTGGAAAAATAAGCTGCTCTAATTTGGAGTTGCCCCTTTCCTCCGTTTCCAGGCCGATTGGCGGAAACTCATCGCATGAAACAGGTGAAACTAATTGACTCGATATGGTGAGGATAAAGTCAATTATCTCAGCAGCTTTCATGACCGCGCCACGCAATCGTCCCACCGAGTGCGAGTTCAAATCGATTGCCGATTGTTTACGAACGATTACCGAACACCGGTCCGTTTTTGTCATATTTAGTACGACGAGGTGAAATTTCCAGTTCCATGTTCTTTCCTAGTTTGAACTCTCGCCAGGCGGAAATTCACCGACGCGTCGAGTTTTGGCACAACTCGGTTGAATGGATCGTGGATATCGTAAAAACTGGCAACTTCGAACCAGGAACCAGGAAGTGTAATTTTAATTGGCCGAAATTTTTCAAAATGTTTTTCCTTAAAACCGAGTCAACCTTGCTGAATAAAATCTCTTAACGTCAAGTGCGATGACCTCGCGAGACATTGCACCGGCGTTGATAATACCATCGGTTAAGGTTTACATATTTTTCTTTTAGGTTGCTGAAAAACCCCCAAGATTTGTTAACTTTAAACTATTTCCGAATAAACTTAGGTTGATAATTTAAAAAAAAAGTATTAAAAACTATTACGGGTATAAGCTAATTGGAAAGTCATTAGGGCTTTGAAACTTTCATTAACAACTAAAATACAGTTTTTATGAGGGAATTATGAGGTTAATGAATCCTCGTGTCAGTGTTTTTGAAAAAAAAATCCATATGTACCTCGGACCCGGGACCGCTGGATTGAAAAATCATTGATGGAAAAAGTACTAAAAGAAAGAAAGAATAAAATTGGATAAAACATCTACAATAAACACATACAAAAGAAAAAAAAGAACAACAATACTAAGTTGTAAAACCCATCTAATTTAAAAAAACACAGAAAAAGAAGAATTTTTTTTGTTTATTGTCTCTATGTTATATGTTTTGTTTGATTTTTAATTTTTCTTTCTTTTTGTACTTTTTTATTAGGTTTAAGTTGGGAATTCTTCGGGGTTGAACTCTTAGATCAACCTCTTTGTCCTTTTTTCACACAACCACAACAATTTTCCCATTTAGCACCAAATTTATTCATTTCGGTTCGTTGTAATTATATCGAGGACATACAGCTAGAAAGTTTATTAAACGAAAAACTTGTTCTGAAATTTCCCATGCTCTACAGTATTATAGTGACCTTGTCAAATTGCTAACAAATTGGCAATTATTTGGCCACAGTGTCGAATAATTACTTCTTCAAACCTATCAAAAGCTTCATATCATCCTTTTGCTCCGAAAGTTTTGTTTTATTAAGAAGTGTGTTGAACGCGTGGAAACGTGAGCGGATCCAGAGAACATACTTGTGGGTGCAAAAATATTTTTCACTGGTAAAGGAAGAAAAATATTAAAATAGTGATGACTTACGTGTTTATAAATAGGAGGATAATATATTCTCAGAAGTACACATATATAAACAACACGTTCGGATGAAAGTATATAGAAAATGATTTTTTTTATTACAAGCAATATATTAACATATCTTTCACAAAATATGTTCGATGCGAAGGTTTTTTTAAATTATTTATCACGCACTCGGAAAACATGTACTTTTTCCTCAATTACGAAGTGACAAGTTTTGTGAGTGGATTCACAAGGTGAAAAGTGATATTATTCTCTTCCTTGAAATTTTTATATACTTACGTACGAAGAGGAATCCGGTATCGATAGTAAACTTTTAAAAGGTTGTAAATTATTGAGCCCGCCAAAACAGTCGTTTTATGACCTAAAGTGAAATACTTGTGATATATCTGCAATAAAAATTGTATTATCTCACATTCTCATTAAATGCGCCTAACCTGTAAATACACTAAACTGAAAAAATGACTTAGTGATCTCATGACTTCCATTAATCAATAAATTTATACCCATTTCACTTATGAAATCACCTTGTTTAACAGCTGAAGTTCTTAAAAAAAACTGTCAGACTTCTTTATTTAGTCCGGTGTGAGAACTAAACATTTCTCCTTACATTGGAAACTTGCTTAAATTATAATGATCTCAAAGCCTCATAAAAATTTAACCGACCTATTAGTTCGTACCTTTTAAATTGTTCGAAAACATCACAGAAGAATTTTTCTTCGAACGTCCTACCAGGCCGTCAAGTTTGTTTTCAAGCACCATTCCATTACTCATCAACTTCACAGTTTCAGATTGCATACTCACGCCCCGAGCGGAAACTGGTGCGTCTTTAGATGATGGGCTTTCGACAACCGGCATGACGGACAATTATACAAATTAAAACAATTTTTACTCCAGGCCTATTCTCTGGTATGTAACTTAAGAAGAGATTTTTCCCAGTACGCCTGGTATTATAGAGTTCTGAGATGAAAGAAGTTGCTTATGGTGTGCCCCAAGGGTCAATACTCGCTCCGCTGAAATTTTTCCTTCGCAATGAAAATGAACTTAGCGGCATATGACGCCGCCGCATTAAAAAGTCACTCTTCCGCATAAGTTTCCGTTCCGTCAACAATCTTTGGAAAATAAAGTTTAACACCATACATTGAACATGTCGCTCAATTCGACAAAGTTACCTATTTAGGACTTACTCTTGATAGAAGATTGGAAATCCGCACACACGATTAAAAAACAGACTCTCAAATTATTTAAAATGCTTGAATGAAAATGATTAAAAATTATATGCATAATTAATTTTTATTGTTTAGATTTAGTATGAAAAGTATGTTGATGAGATTTTTTCATAAGTATAAGGTTGAAATCCAGCCAAAAGGCAGACCAAAAATTATCGGCCAAATTAAATTGATAAATAACACAATAAAATTACCATTTAAGGTAATAACCTTAACGTGGCAATAAGAAGCTAATAAAAAAAAGAACTTTAATAGGGTTTTCATGAAATGACGATCAAACAACGACAGCATATAAAAAATGAAGGCAATTAATGTTTGGTTTAGTGAAGAAGAAAATTATTGGAACTAAAAATGAAACAAACCCAATGCATTTTGTCACACTTTTTGCCATAAATTTGACATTTTTTGACCAATTGAAAATCCAATGGAACCATTGCTTTCAGCGTAAAAAGCACAGCATCGTATTTGAAATTTTGAACTTGAACTGGGTTTGAGATACCCTATACAGTTTTTCTCCAACAAAAAAAAACTAAAAATTTGAAACTAAATGAATATTCTGAAATCGTGAGATGCGGTCTGGTGTTTGTTTTCTGCGTAATTGTGCTATTCTTGCGTGTCGTGTTTGAGCTCTGAAGATGATATCAATAAAGACCGAAACGTAGGTACGATAAAGAAAATGTTTTTCTGAAACCTACATCACACCAGACCGCATCTCAAGATTCCTGAATAATCATCGATTATCGTTCACTAACCACCACACATTTGAAACCAACCTAAAAACTATTAAACATCAAACGCATTTTTTCACACTTTTTGCCATAAAGTTGTCATTTTTTGACCAATTTATAATCCAATTTCATCATTGTTTTCAGCGTAAAAAATGTTTTAAAATGATGTGTGTCGTATTTGAAATTTTGAAGTTGAACTGGGCCTGAAGTACCCTGTATAATTTTTCTCAAACAAAAGGAAAAATATGTGAAACTAAACTATTACTAACTAGCCATCTAAAAAGTATACCCTGTGTATATTTATAAAATACATTGTAAAAAAAAGTATCAGGGAGTTTTTAACTTTCACTTATAATTGTTTTTTGTTGTTGCTTATATTCATTAAGTTTTAACTCTGTGTTTTTACTAATTCGCAAGCATTAAGAGTGTGTACGAATAAATAAGTAGACAGATGATTAAAGACAAAGAAGATTAAAAGACATGGGACAAAGCGGCTGCCTTGTAAAACCGGTCGTGCGGTATACCTAATTGACTAATTAATTTGAATTCTCACGAATGGCACAATGGGCTAATCCTTGAGGGATGGACCTTAGTATCGACTTTGTGACTCTTCGAAAAAGAGAGTTAACG
Organism: Cimex hemipterus; assembly: GCA_039619505.1. Classification (NCBI taxonomy): domain Eukaryota; kingdom Metazoa; phylum Arthropoda; class Insecta; order Hemiptera; family Cimicidae; genus Cimex; species Cimex hemipterus. The sequence continues at coordinate 19,669,373 of CM077111.1, read as the reverse complement.
ATGTGAAAATTCCGAAAAGGTTTTCATTGCGACACGCCGTTGCGAAAGTCTTCGACGTCAAAGTTCCTCTACGTCCATCGCAAATCTTGTAAGTGTAAAATTGGAACAATTGTCCGTCCGATATTAATAAAAATCATTCTTGAGGTTTTACCAGCGATCGATTTAAAAGACATCGGGACCTGCATTTTAGTTTCCGGTTTCACTAGAACCTTGAAGTCAATTTCATAATACATTCGGGGTCAAAAATAATTCAATGCTGTTGATCGTAGCAAGGCTTTAATTTAATTGTTTTTTCTCTTTTACTTTCGCCCGGTGAAGGTTGAGAATTTTTATTAGATCATGACCCGAAGCTATTTAAGGTATAAGCATTAAGACGGTCTTCGACAACTACTACAATTCATATTTTAAAATTTAAATATTCCTCTAAAAAGATTTCTGCAGTAAAATGGTGTCAGCTACAAAGACAAAACCTCTCGGATAATTTTTAACGTCCAATGTAAGAGCATTAAGACATAAAAATTACACAGGAACAAGGAGAAACACTAAAAAGCATCATATTTGTAGGGTTTTTCTTATAAAATTGACATCTTTACAGTATGTGCTTTTTTAAGATTTCTGCTTAAAAGTTTGTTTTTGACCATTGTTTTTCTCACGAATAATCTGAATTTTGATATGGTCTGGATGAAGAAACGAATTCAATTATTTTACTTTCGACTTATTTTAAGGTCCTCATCAGGGCAAAACAGTGTTAAATATATTTACACATTGATTTAATTAAGTTTTTAATAGATCCCTTCAATTTTTTCTAAAGATCGCCTCAGTCCTAAGAATATTAAGGACTATACTTCATATACATATTTTGTCATTGTAACACTATAACTTGTGTTACAGTCCTCAGCATTCTTGGAACTGAGTCGGTCTTCAGAGAAAAATTGAAAGCATCTATTAAAAATTTAATTATAACAATGCACAGCCCGTGCCCCCGGTTGATTTTTCCTCTATCGGTGAATTTCTGGCAATCACATTCTTCGACTTTCTTTCTTTTTAACTTCCTTGTTCCGGCTGGATGCGTCCATTCTTGAAAGAGATTTTCGTAGTTCAATTTACGTTTTTGGTCAATTTCTCATAGTTTTGAGCAATTTCCAGCTCTATTGGAATTTCACCTGTCAGAATGCAAGCCGTTATGAGATTTTTTCCTATAAACACTCTCAGTAATATTAATCTGTACATTTCTTAACAGCCGGGAAATATGTAAGCATTGAAAAGGTTAAAGGTTAAAAAGAATTCGTAGCTATTTTAAGTCCGACGCACCGCGACCAGTATCGGTTCATTGCATCTTCATTCGTATCTTCCTTCTCATCTTCATTACGTTTACGACTTTTTACCAGATCCCGAAACTCCCGTGTTCTTCTTTCAGGATTTTTTCCAGAAGTAGCACTAACACAGGACATATCAACCTACCCAGGGTAGCGTCTGCTGCTCCTACGCCTTCGAAATCTGCCGTGTCCAGTCAGTACTACAACTATCGACTTTGAGGCGTCGAAATTGCTTTGAATAATATTTTTTGGTGTTTTTTTTATAAGTTTAAATTGTTATGTAATTTTATGTAAGGCATAGCACTTGAGCTATGCTATCGTGACTCCGATCCACTCGGACACCAACTTCCAAACGCAATCCAACTTTCGGTTTCCCTCCTTTTTATCAATTTTCATTGCCATGTCCGAATAATACATAATACTTCCATGCAAGTATTAGAGCAGCGGCGTATTTAGCCGAAAGTCGTGGATTCGAATCCCGCTCGTGACGCTGATTTTTTTGTCTCAGCCGATACCTTATTAAAGATTAATTAATTGAAAAGACCTCATTTGGTCAAGCGGACCACGAAACCTAATCGATTTAATTGCACAATATACAATACTTTTATTGTGCTATAGTATTGTATGACATCTTGATCCCAATTTATCACGCAATAATATTGACAACACATAAGCGTCAATGTTTTCGCTTGACACAATAAAAAATATTGCGCAATAAAAACTAAACTGGTTCAAATATTTGTCCAATCATTGAGAAAATGTTAGTACAAGCCCTAAACTGTGACACTGCCTTTTTTTATCTCAGCCAATACTTTACATAAAGATTATTTGGTCAAGAAGTTTTACAACTAAGCTGGAATTTTTTGTAAATTTTAAATTTAGCAATTTTTGAATGAAGTAGTTTTATTTTCGAACCTTGGTTCATACGAGTTTTTCTGGGTTTTTTTGAGCTGTGGAAGCGCCTGACTAACTTTGTCATACGAGTTCATCATCCTATATGGTGAAACCTTATTGCCGCAATATTAATTTCACTTAATCCACCATGACAGCAAGAAGCGAGAAAAAAATTGAACTGAAATTGAGTTAAAAAAAAAACTCTTTTTATATTTCCTATTAAGGAAGATTAATAATTCAGACGAAATAATTCATGGCGTGTGATGAAAAGAGGAAATGTCCGTCGAGGAAGTGATGTCTTTCGTTATTCTAATCTTTCAATGAAATAGTGCTCAGGATTGTAGAAAATTGGATGTTGCCTGTTGGGTAACACGTTTTGAAATATTCCTGCATGTAATTAAACTCCTCGTCGCACTTGAAAAATCACAATAAAAAAATTCGAATACACAGCTTGTATTTTTTGTAAAAGAGTTTTTAAGTTATCTGCGGGGGGGGCACCTGCAAATCTATTTTTGAAAGAGAGCTTAATCACAGTTCTTGCGTAACAGTTGAACTTAGGCCTCCGGGCGATTACCTTTCTCTAATAATTCACTTTCGTCGGTATAACTGGTAATTATCATTGAGTTTGAACTGGATTCGACTTCCGAAGACTGCAAACTACTTGAAAAGGAAGTTACGTTGGATTTGAAGTCATTTTCGTTTAGCAACATTACTACGGCGGCGGGTTCTCTGTTTTTCTCAATGGGTTCTAGCTGCAACCTGCTACGTAGAGAAGAAATGCTATTTTTTCGAATAGTCGAGTTGAATTTTATGAAATCAGTTTTTAAAATCTTATGACAACTCGATAACCCATAAGAAACAGTAATACACAATTAAAATAATAAGTAATGTTAAGACTGAGGGGCCGGGTTGTGGTGTAAGAACTTGGCACATTTCATAACAACTTTAACTTTATGAAAAACCGCGCAAAAAAGAATAAGATGTTCCACAAAAAGTCGAAAAACTTGCGTTGGTCCGAAAGCTTTCGTTAGACAATTAAAAATAAAGGAATATTCAAGAAAAAGGGAGACGAGAAATAAGTAAACGTAACGGAATTAAAACTGAAAAATTATTTTAAAAAATTAAATCTTTCCAAAACTGCTAAATTGAAAATTTATAAAAAACTATATTTCTAGCTTCGTTGGAAAAAGTCACGGTAGAGATGGCAAATTAAGTAACAACTTCGTTTTACACCGTTACAAAAAATTCACACAAAAAAAGAATAATTTAACGTAATTTTTCTGCATTTGTTATTCACTACGCTCGTGGTCTCGTTTTTATGTGTTTTATTGCAATTGTCTGTTGAATTTTTTTCTTTTTTATTGTGTTTTTTTTTATTAGGTTAAAGTTGAGTTTAACTAAATCTGCATTGTTGTTATTTTTTATTGTTTGTTTTATCCGTGTTTAGTAGATATTTTATACATTTTCTTTTGATTTCTACGTTGAATTTTTGCATGCTTTTTATTAAGTTAAAGTTTTTTGTCTATATTTCGTGTACATCTTTTGTACAGTTTTTTTTTTGCTTTGGTCGTTCGCGATGTTTATTGCCTCTCTCTCTCTCTTTTATGTATTTTATTTCAATTTTTCTTTCTTTTAAGTTATAGGGGAATAAATTTTGCCTAGAACAAAAATGTAGAGAGATTAGTGGCCGTTAATCGATAATTATTCAGAAACACTTCACTTTTCCACATCCTACATGTATTTATTAAATGTAAACAATGTTTTTTAAATCCCTGGCCCTGAAGATGATCTCAATAAAGATCGAAACGTTGGCACCACAAAGAAAATTTTTTTCTGAAACTACATCACATCTGGCCTCATCCCGCTATATCTGAATAATTTTAGAACAAAAAGTTGAAAAAACCGGATTATCCCTACAGCCACCATATTTGAATTAGCATACATTTTATAACTTTTCTTATGCAATTGATTTTTTAAATACTTAAAAGGCTTTAAACAAAGAAAGATTTATATTTTCCTTCCATCTTGGCTACGCAACTTGTCGATGCAAAATAGTCATATATTTTTTAAAACAAACTATATTCAACGAAAATTTTAATTAAAAAAAATATAATACTGCTGAGTTCTTCCAGAACGGCCAAAAATTTAAATTAAAAATAAAACAAAAACCACATAGAAAAGTTAAAAGAAAAGAAGTTCGAAGTAATTAAAGGACATGTCATACCGCTAGAAATTATAAAACGACGAAGTTATTACGAACTTCGCCAAGCTATAATCTTTCGGGAATTTTTTCAACTTGATTGTAAATTTATTTATTTATTTTTTTCTATTTTAAATTTAGCAGTTCTTTTGAAAGTTGTAATATTTCTTTAATCAAAAATTAAAATCTGGAGCTTGATTTGACAACTTTAACCGTAACAAAGTGTACAAAGGATATTCCACAAAAAAGTTAAAAGTCTACTAAGGGTCGGAAAGCTGTCGTAAGACTATTGTAAAAAATGGAAGAGTGAAAGAAAAAGGAACGAGTAAAATGTAAATGTAAGGAAATGAAAATTCAAACTGAAAAAATTAATTTAAAACAATTTAAAATTTGAAAAAACAAATTACATTTGCAACCTTGTTGGAGGAATACGTGAGGGTAGAGCTTGGGAAATTTCATAACAATATAGTTTAGCACCTTTAACCTTATAAAAAATGCGCACAAAAAGGAATAATTTAGCTTAATTTTTCAACTTTGTAACTTCGCGTTGTTGGTCTCTTTTTTACGTGTTTTTTTTATTCCTACGTTAATCCTTTATTTTTTGTGTTATTGTTTTTATTAGGTTAATATTGGGTTTTAATACTTTCGTATTGTGTTAATGTAAATGTTATATTCGTTTATTCTGCTTTTGTTGTTCGCTATGTCTGAACTGTCTCTTTTTT
>CM077111.1:19641695-19664231 GCA_039619505.1 Cimex hemipterus | reverse complement strand
TTGTTGTCTGTTTTTAGTGTAGATGCTATATTTGTTTATTCTGCTTTAGTTGTTCGCTATGTTTACTGTCTCTCTTTTATGTGTTTTGTTTGATTTCAACGTTAATTCTTTCTTTTTTGTGGGCGTTTTTATTAAGTCAAATTTGCGTTGTTTTCTTGTTGTCTGTTTTTAGTGTAGATGTTATATTCGTGTGTTATGCTTTAGTTGTTTGTTTATTGTCTATGTTATTGTCTCTTTTTTATGTGTTTTGCTTGAGTTCAAGGTTTAATTTTTGAATCATTTGGGCAAATCTTAAGGAAAACCGCTCTTTCCAATGTTTTTTTTATCTCTCCAATAACGATGAGTTCAAGAGCTACAAGTTATGAAAAAAATCGGAGAATCGGACCATGGTTCATACGAACTTTTTTCTACATTTGAAAGATAGAAGCACATCAAGACCTTACGCATAATGATGACGAATAACACCCAGTATATAACTCACCTTACCATCTAACCACAGTTCAAAGTAAAAATCTCTATCGTTCTTATCGAAATAGGCCTTGGGGGGGCAAAAGTAATTAAGAAAGCGGCGTCTTTTTGATGCTCGTTTAGTTTTTCGAGTCGAGGCCAAGGCGGGGCTGCTAGGAGGGGCTGCAAAGGCGCATCGCAAACTGACCTTTGCTTTTGGGAAAAAACGAGTCCAACTGACATTTTGGGAATCCAAGGACTACCCTGGTCTGCGGGCGTGGCGATCATCGCGATACGAAACAACCGGACCAACGCTCCAGAACATCCTCGACCGTCTTTCTGTGGGTGCGCCCGGATCTCGGACTCAATTTTGCAACTCGGGTCGTTCTGTTTTTTGACCGAGGACGAATTTTCCAGTTTCGTATGCGATAACGTTTAACTATACGGTCCGAAATGTTAGACTTTCGTACGGGTGAAAAAAAAAACCTTTCGAACGCATACTGTATAAACCTGATGTTTACGCTGATCAGGCCGACCTTGCTTTTAACGTGCAATACTTGCCCTTTCAAATTATGCCATACTATTTATGTGCCGACTCGGTTTGAACCGAACATTTACTTGTCATTGTCGAGTGCTTAAAATAAATCAACTTACAGGGCAATTATAATTAACTAAATCACTATAATTATATCTTATAATGTTTATTAAAAAAATAATTGAATCAAAACCGACCATAAAAATATACGTTTGGGGACAAAATTGTACATACAGTCTAGCAAAACGTTCCTCGAATCTAATTATCTGTATCTAAATCTAATCAATCCTTGTTTCACATCTTTATTTTTAAAAGTTATCGTTGTTTTATCTATTTTTATCAAACCTGACCTTTCATGTTTTCAGTCAGCATTTTTTTTTTTTTTTTGTGTGTGTGAAAAACCCTACTCAAATTTATCTTTTCTCTTGTTTCTCATGTTACAAAATCTTTTGATCTAGCTCTCTGCGAATAGAAACTTTTTCAAATACATAGTAAGATATATATTTTTTTAAAAGTATTTTGGTCGCGGAATTTAACAGTACGAACAATTTTCAATTTGAAGCAACCGTTCACAAAACACTGTTTTTCGGAAAAAAACGAGATCTTCTACAAATTCTTCAATCAAACATCAATTTATTTATCTAAATTATTAAAATACTACTAGTGTAGCTCATTCCTCAACATCCTTCACAAAAATTTTGCATAAAAAGCCATGGACCAGATAACAAACGTCTTCTATCAAATAATTATTCTTTTTTGCTATTACTAGAAACCTTCCAAATTCCACAATTTGAAACCTCGTAATGCCTCTGTAAAAATGACGCCGGAATAGTTTGGTTTCAAGCTAGGTTAGTAGATGTCTTAACGCTAGCCTTTATTTAACGAAAGACATTCTGGCATCATAGATTTCTAAAATTGACCGTTTATAGCATATTGAGTTTGTATGTTTGAATATTTGCTTCCGTCCCTGCATGATAAAAATCTCTGTTTTGTCTTATCAAGGCAATGCCGAGTTTCCTTTCTATCATCCATTTTCCAACCGAGAAACATAGTCCGCCGGTTTCCCTCAAGGTTCTAACCTTGAACCCGTTCTGTTAGTTGTATATATCGACATAATACCTTGCCCTAATGTAAAATTGATATTTTTCTCTAATTATATCGCTCTAATATCGAACAGATTAGACAACGCGATGCGCTATGCAACCGCTTCACATTTAAAATCTATCGTGATAGATTAAGTGAAAAGAATATTAAAGTAATAAAAAATATACCGTATGTAGCTCATTAACATCAGCCTAGTGCAAATTTTGGTCCACTTTTCCCAACAGCAAAATCATCTTTGAAATATTTCTTGCAATGTACGAGTCATTTTTTACGATTTGCACTATAAGTAAAAACTAAGCTTTAGCGTTAAAATTATTAAGATGCGTGTTAACTACGTATTAAAACATTTCAATCTTTTTTTTTTGGGGGGGGGGCTTAACTCAGAAGCCTCAAAGATTAACAAGTCAAGTTTTATTTTGGTTTATCATTCATTTTTTATGTTTGCATTTGTGGACCAAAATTGGCACACATTGAATTGTGCTTACTGAGCTATAAACAGAACGGAAAGTTTTATTTACATACATAAACGTAAGATAAAGATTTTCTATCTGACTACACCTGGTCAAGTTTAACTAAATTCTATTAATCTATTAATAACATGACATTGTTTTTCTATAAGGGGAAATTTAGACAAGATGGACAAAGTTATAAGAGAGCGTTCTTTACGGTCCTGTGCATGTACCTGTCGTCCAAACAATAATTACCAATTTGGCAGCAGATTGTACTGGTACTAGCTGACATGTGAACATGTCTGATGGATTCAAGCCCCGTCACGTGTTTGACACATTGTGCAGTTCTGATGCAAGTCTCGGAATCTTATTCTTCACAACCTGGCGACATTCGTCCTCCATGCGAGACTCCACCCACGCAGGTGCCTGACAGTGGTCAGGTCACTACCTCGTAAAGTTTATTGGCCTAGATAGCCGCTTTGCACTTGTTCATATGGTTATTAACAGAGTTTACGGTCCAATATCACTTCAAGATATTTGACGGATTCAATCCACGACAGTTACACATTCAATTCGGACCTTTTTTTATACTGCAACGGCCTATGCTTGCTGAAAACGTACAGCTTTTTATTATGATTAATTTTAATTTTCTAACGTCTAGACGTCCTATGCAATAGATAAAGAAGAGACATAAGTTAAACCCTGGAATTTTGTCTGTTTATAGAGTTTATAATATAAGAAAAAATTGTTCTTCCGGTTTTCTAACTTATCATACCGCTTTCATATGCGTGCAATTGCGCCGGACCTTTTCTGATTTTGGAAGTAGGCGGATAACGTGATATTATTTCTGTTCCACTTCCCCTCCCCCTAGAGAGTCGGGTTATATCAACACCTCGACAAGTATAACATTTAGACGCCCTTGCATAAGAGACGAAAAAAAAAATCAAAATGTCCCGAGTACCCCAGAGGGACAGTTAATCACTCTACATTGGCTCTTTTTAGGCCTCGCCTCTTTTTTGGGGAGAGATTAGAGGTGGAAAACATGTTGGGGGTCAAAATGTATATGGTTTACACGTCAAAATTCGACAGACCGGAAGACCCACGCCCACTTCCTCTGAGTTTCGATTAAATAAAGTATGTTGTGGGTAGTATCCTGAAAATACGTCAAACCTAGGCAAAGGATGGGCCCGATGGTGATAGCATATATAACGTCATGGGCTGATTACTCGGAAAATGAAAACAATAGGGATTTTGAATATCGAAGTCATCATGACTAATGTCAATGAAAACTATGCTCTAAGACCTCACCGATATCAATGAAGCCATGGAATTTTGGTGATGTTGACTCATTCCTCTGTCATCTTCCGTTTTAAAAAACCTTTGTCTGAAATCAATTTAGGTAAAAACAGAAACTTACAGCTAGGGACGGATTTATAAGCAATAAAAATCTTCAAAAATGATATGTAATAGGCACTAATAAACCTCAAATATTCAATCTAATTTGCTCGAAAAATATTAAAATATGCAGCATAAATGTAAGAAGCATTACCCGAGTAATAATGAACTTTTTTTTTAAAACCTAGATTGATTTTTTCTTTTTGAACTAGTGCATATTAATTTTGAACGGAAATAAGACAGAAAAAGCCTATAATTTAAAATATTATATATAAAGTTTTAGTTGATCATATTAACCGAAGTAATCTTTTAATTGATTTTTTTTAATGCAAGGTACGGTTGAGTTGAAAAATTAGTGTCACGAATGGGTCCACCCAAGTCGCGATAGTTCACGTAGAAGGACTGGGGTACTACGCTGTTCAACCACCTGTCAGTCCATCCTACAAAGGATACTGAAAGATTTTGAGCAGGTCGTAAACTTACACATTGGAAGTACGAGAAAGAACGTTTACTGTTGATCGCTTGCCTACAACGCTACTAAAAGCAACTGGAATTGCATACAGATCCTGTCTCCTTATAGCTACCTTGGGGGCCTTCAACATTTTCAAGAAACTTGATTAAATGTGAAAAAGATCTGATGAAATATTCACTTTGATGTTTTATGTTAGCCTTCTGACACCTGGGATCCTTATCGCGATAAAATGTACAAGGTGAATCTCCACTGACACAATTTGGTTCATAAAGTTTTTATTCTTCGTGGTACATTATATGCGCCCGTTTTTCACCTGAGATCAATTGGCTACGGTTGTGTTTTTTCTCTCTCTGAAATGTTCCATGTACATTACTAAGGATTTTTCAGGTTCCTGTTGAAAATTTCAATAAAACGTCCCTAGCGGATTGTCCGACGCAAATCCAAATATAATTGGTCCTATTTGTAACATAGTTTCGACACCTACGACATTACGCTTTCTTACACGGACTGAGAAATTACTTATACCGTGAACAATATTTAAAATAATATTTTTCACGTCCTCTTTCTATGGATGAAAAAAATGTCGTGGGTGTTCCGATGCCGAAGTCCACGGGAAGGCATAGCAGAGGTTTTAAACCACTTTTTCATCTTGTTATATATTGAAATTCTTAATGAAAAATCCAAACACAACGCCGGGATTTGAACTCAGGACCATTACTTGATAACTTCGACAATTAGAGACCCTATTGAGCAGGCATAGTTTCTTTACATCCCATATTTTTTATTTCTTTTATATTTATATTTCAGATGGTTATAAATCATAATTTTTTTAACTTCATTTATTGGTATCTAAAACTATATATAGCCAGCAGATTTTTATGATAATTTATGTTGGTGGTATTACGGACGTTATAGAGAAAGCTACTCACTCATTGACAGCCGCTCTGGATTAGCAAACGATATAAATCATTTAACAGGTCTGTCATCCATATTCTTTTCACACGTTTACTTGGTAATTGTGGGGAATGGAATAATCGTATTTGTGTTTGTGTGATTTTGTAATTTAGTATGTCACATCTGTAATATGTTTTGATAGATGAAAAAACTGTTGTCTGTCAAGTGTGTTACTGTTTACGTCAAACGGAGCAGAAACAGTTAGTCTTAAAATTTTGGATTGGAAATTTTGTAATCTTTGACTATTGGAATATTTGGCAGATCCATAAGCTTGGCACCTGTACATCCAAATAGGTGTAAGTAGGTACGTTTATGTCGAAGGTTTTGATTTTAATGGTTCTTAGTCGTCTATCAAATGTGTCCTAAATAACCAATTTTGTCGGAAGGTCCATTCGAAAGGTTAAACTTTATTTTCCAAGATTGTTCCATTTTTCAATTATTGATGTGTGGCTTTGTAACATAAGTGAAGCTTGTATAGAAGAAGGATGGCTTGGTAATATGGCTGTGTCATCTGCGTACGAGGCGGTAAATGCATTCTCATTTGTGGGCATACCAGAAGTAGAAATTGCAGCGGAGCGAATGTGATCCCTTGTGATCCACCTGCAACCACCTCTTCCATCTCAGAAGTCTCCGTACCCCGGTTTACTGCAAAAAACTCTCCTTAAGGTATGATTGTATAATCAGATAATAGACCTGCGTTAAAAATAGTTTTAATTTGTATAATAATCCTGCCAAATTGTCGAAAGCCTGAGAAACATCTAGAATCCAGTCCGCGCATAGTTTCTGCTCGAAACATGAAATAATGCAAAACTTAAGTTAAATGATTTAATTAAAATTTAAATCTGATTGTGACTGCTTAATCCTTCATCACTGATTTCTTCTCGTCACCATTCTCAATTTGCGCCTTGCTTTAGAGCGTTCGACTCGAATTTGCCAGAGGTTTAGGGTTCAAATCTCGGCACAGAGGTTTGACCCACTTTCCGCGAACCCAACGAACATTAACGTTAACCGGTTCCTACATGATTAACAACTTTTTTATTACTACAGCTAACTGTCTGTCTCCCAATTTGCCTTTTAAAAATCCCCGAAGTGCATAATTTATTACTGCCACGTTTTGTTTAATCAGTTGTGCATACGGGACAATTTAAAAGTGCCATCAGTGGATGAGTAGCTCGTCGAGTGGTGGACTTTTTCCGCGTCATCGGCGAAATATGAGGCCTTACGTGCTTAAGCAGTCACGGAGAAAAACTGCTTTAACTTCTCCTTAATTGGGTGCCACTCTTCATTGTCGCCCGTTAATTAGTGTCATTTGATGGACTTGACCTTTTCGTTGTCAAGAAGCGGTTCATGGTGAAGAATTCCCCTCAGGGCACACCAAAACTCTTCGGCTTTCCGCTCATGGAAGTGGTTAATGGTCGTTCATTTAGCTTTCCCCGAGATCACCGTTGGACTGTGTAGTTATACAAAGCCGAAATTTCTCTCCAGTCGTTAATTCAATAAAGGAAATCATACGCTTGGCAATTTACAATAACATCGCCAACAGAAATGCACTTTCCTAAATTTCTGTCTTATAAACGAATTATCGTCAAAACATCTCTCCATTCTATTTATCCTGGGTAATTTATGTTTTATTTTAGCTGTACGTTCATTATTTTAATTAATTGATTTAATAAATTTAATCGAAGTCTTGATAAACTTGTGCGAAACTTTTTTTCTTTCTACAAAACTGCATCTATGTCTATTATAACTGGCTCGGAATTAGTATGCGTGATACAATCTTTTTCCTTTTTTATATAAATTTTTTAAATGTTAATCGTTCCTTTCAGAATGTTTAAATGTCATCCAACTTTGAATTTATACATTAATAGAAGCTCTGAAATGAAAGATTTCAGATTCAACTTTTATATAGGATTATTTTGCGCCATTGTGGACGCCTTTATGTCGACAAGATAAAGCAAAATTACAAAACTAGATGACACATTTTATTAAATGCTGCCGTAATTGAACTGCTATGGTATCCCGATTATACGCAATCCATAAGGTCTTTAAACCTGTAGAAACTGATGAACAGGGTGGTCAGCTCGTCGGGTTAAAAAACTATTCGTTGACATTAATTCTAAAGTGAATTGGAATGCCGTAAACTTCATGTTTTTATTTCAATCCGTTCAAAAGTTACGATTTTTTATTTTATAGCGTATATTTATTTATTTATTTTTAATGAAACCTGAATTGTCTCCATTCAAACTTAACTTTTCTCAACTTTGACCATATTTTTAAATTTAGCACCGAATTTCCTTTTAGATTAGTACAGTTTTGGTCGAAAAATTGCCAGCCTACTTATGAAATAACAAAACAAACATCAAGAAATTTGGGAAATTATAATTTTGGATCAACTTCTTTAAACCCCTTTAAATACCTTACATTACTATTTTAAAAATATCAAAACAGTTAGAAAACCTCGATATTTTATGAGTTTCCCAACGGTCTATTCGAAACCTCGATTATTTTGATTTTTTCACGGGCAATTTCAGTTGGAAGTTGGAATTACGTGGTTTAATGGGAGTTAAATGCAAGTCCGAAGGAGTTTATGGCATCTTTTATTGTGGAATTGTGTTTCTTTACTAATGAATTATTTCAGACTTGTTTGTTAATTGACCGATCAACTCTTGGGGCAGGAAATAACAAAAATGATAAAAATTAAAATAAATTCCTAGACATTACCGCATATTCGTGAAACCATGATTAAAATAGAAAATTGCCAATACTTTATTCAGTAGAAACATTATTCTAGTTTCAGTTGCTTCATTTTTGTTTAATTGTAAGAATGTTTCTAAAATTTGTAAAAGTAAAACCGGTGGTTTGACCGGTGACACAGTATTGGAAACTGTCCCACCCATGAATATGGGGTAATGTCTGGAAGTTAGGTGACCGGTAATACCCCGCTCCACGTTACAAAATAGAACGTAATAGTTTCAGCAAGGTAGGTGGGCCAGGATGGTATTGAAGGACCACACAAAGCTAAAAAAAAGTTTACTTTGAAAATTAGAAGTTTCCGATCGTCCCATGTTTTTCCGTACGTCAGAAGCCCTTCGCCATTCCAGAGAAGAACAATCCATTGGAAAGGAAATATCAGCGAGGATAGTTGGATGACCTCAAACATCAGATTGTTCACGCGGAGCTCAAAAAATTTAACTATTTGCTTTGAATATTTTCTAGTTTTCGATCAAGTTGTTCAGACTATCCTCCCTGTTTTTATATGTCATTCGTATATCGCATAACCAGTAAAATAAAAATCCATCGAAAAGGACTAAATATGCCAGTACAGTAAATAGGATGATCTCCAACTACCACCCCATAACTCCAAAGGTCCATAACTTTGCACGACTCAATGCAAATTATCACCACTTTACTTTGAATCTAGGGGGATTAATTTGATTAGGGGTGGGTATATACACTCGGGTATGATATAGTAAACAAACCAGGTTGATTACTAGGCTAAAAAAATCTTAAATTTTATTTTTATTACTAAATCAACCGGAATAAGATATCGCAGGACGATATCGAACTACCTGGCTTGCTTATCGTTCATAAGTCAGACGCATAGCGCATATTTTATTTGTAATTATCTTGGTTATGTTTTTATAAGTGTTTTATCATATATCATATTACTTTGTTTAGTTTTACTGTTGATTTGGGTCAGAGTAATTAATTAATTAATTTAATTAATTATTCATGGTATGCTACCGCCCCATCAGCCTATTACCTTTGTTCTTATCAATTTTTAAAATATACTGCCAAAACGTCTTCACTATTCCCACATAATTTCTGATTTAAAATTCGGTTCCGCCCAACAACAGTTCCAAAGAGTAATTGACGATAATAAAACTATCGTCAAGCTCTTTTTGCTGATATGCACTAGGACTTTAGTAGGGTCAGATATTCTGGACTTCTATTCAAAATTTAAGAGGAGCTGCCAGACTCTACGATCACGTGAAATCATATCTGCACATAGAACTTACAGCATCGAGACTCAAAAATTGCGTATGAAAGTAAATCACCAAAAGTCTACCCTTGTTGCCTGCAAGATTTGAAACGACACAGTTAGTCGTGGATACAGCTCGGGTACCTGGAGTCTTTTCCATCATATATTTAGTCTTCACGCACGATAAAAGATTGATATATTGACGTATTAATGATCTGATTAAACGATTTTTAGAGCGAACCCATCTTCTGAAGCCCATTCTTCACTTTCCCTCTTCAACAAAAGACTGCTACAACTTCCAATTCTCTGTCCCCATTTGGAACAATGGTCTTCTGCGGGTCTGCAAGTGTCTCTCAATTAATAAAACCAAGTCCACAAAAATCGAGTACTGCGGATTATCAAGAATGTGTCTTGGTATCTTCGGAACTCTGTAGTTCATCTTGATCTATTAACAAGCATACAGGATATTGCAACGCATATCCTAGAACCCATATGCCATTTTCACTGATTTATTGTCCAGTCTTGATGTTGACACGTGAACTTGATGGCTGAAGGGACATCATGCGACCTTGCTGCATGTATATATACATACACTTGGTTGAAATTTCCTAGTATCTACTATTTCATGGCTACTGTATATATTTTTTCAATATTTGTCAAACAGTATATGACTAATGTTCAATAAAGTTATTTACATAAAAAACTTATTACAATAATTAAATTTTATTAGCAGTAATTTTATTAGAGCAAGTAAAAACAAATATTTTTCTTATTTCATCCCATATCAAGCAGCGTAGAAAGAGTAATTCCCATAGACGAGCGATGAAGAATTACCCAAGAGGTGAAGATAAAGGAAAATGCAAGTGGAAGGCGAAGGAGGTGGCGTACTTCTGGGGAGGGAGTTGTCCTCGCAAACGGCGTTCCGACTCTTGTCCAGAGTGCGATGTGAGTGCGGCCGGGTAAACGGAGATACAGTAATATCGACAACATAAAAGTGCCATAAATCGAAAAGTAGACGTGTTGGAAAAATGGGAGGATTCGTGAGGGTATGGCCGGCCGATTACAATTGGCAGCAAGCGTCAACCAATGCAATTCCCAGTACATTACAGAAAGCTCCACCACCTCCAGGTGATGAATCGATAAAATTTTACGATTAATAAAAAGTATAACATCATTATATTTCACACTATTTTTTCGTCTATTAATTGGCTAGAACAATTGACGATTTTTTTGGGGGAAAATCTGGTCCTGAAGAATTTAGTATAATAATCTGATATAATAGAAAATTTATTGATAAATAAATCCTAAATAAGTTTGTGAAAAAATTGTTTCATTTCATGGAAGAAATAATAGGAATAAAAGTAATAATAATAATATAAATAAACAACTTTTCAATTTTAAGTTAGAATGTACTTTTCCGCTAAGAGTAAAAATACTTTATTATCGTATTCCTTCATTATTCTTAATTTTTTAGGACTTAAAATGCAATTAATTAAATAATGTAAATTTTTATATACAAATTATTAAATTTATTAAAATTAAATAATCCATATTCGGTTGTCATTTTGTTGGAAGTATTCTCAGCAAAATAACAAAATCCAAGGAATCCCATAAATATTTCAAAATTAAGTTAAATTTTTGACATCAATTTAAAATTGTAATAATTAAAAAATAAAATCTTAATGAAAAAAATTATAATTTTTTTACGTGTTAAAATAAGCCGTAAAGATCATAAAATTAGTTAACTTTTTGACATCAATTTAAAATTATTTAAGTTAAATAAAAAATGTATAACAGAGGAAAATGTTATAAGAAACATTCAATTATTTACGAGTGAGAAGAAAGAGAAAAGTTAAGAAATCCCAATTACGCAAAACTAAGTTAATTTCTTGACATACATTTAAAACTGTGACAATTAAAAATTATATCTTATAGAAAAATTATAATTTTCTACGAGTTAAAATCGAATTAACTATCAATTAGTTTTATTGACTTAATAAAATTGAATCATTTATATTCCGTTGTCATTTTGTGGACCGTTGTTCTCCAGAAAAGAAAAAAGACAAGGAATCCCATAAATATTGCAAAATTAAGTTAATTTGTTGAAAAATTTAAAATTGCGCGATAATTAAAAATAATATATCTATTACAAGATCAAAAGTTTGAGAAATGTTTTAAATTATTTACGACTTAAAATCGTTTTAATTTTTATTAAATTAATAAAATTAAATAATTTATGTTCGGTTTACATTTTGTGCGAAGGGTTCTCAAGAAGATCAAAAGCTAACAAATCCCACAAATATTGAAAAATTAAGTTTATTTGTTGATATTAATTGAAGATTAAATGATAAATAAAAATAATGTATCTCAGTTTCTGTATTTTAGAAGAAGATGTCGCAGACATTTTTTTTTCGTCTTTTCTTGTTTTTTCTTGTTTTTTATTGTTCCCGTTGACGACTGGGAGTGTACAGATAAGCGAGATATGATGAATTTATAAAAATATAAGATTAAAAAAATTGGAAAATTGAAAAAAAAAATTCCCGGCAGATGTGTTTTGTCATGGTTACATTTTCCCTGAGCCTATTGTCCTTTTACCATTGAAAACCACCGAAGGAAAGAACTTTCGAACTGTATCTTTACCGTTGTCAAGACGCGTGCCCATTGAGGGGGTACAATATTTTGGGAAAACAGGTGCCACGGGTGGATTTTCCTTCACCCAATTTTCTAATGAAATATCCGACTAGATAAATAGAAATGTAAAGTCTTTCCCTGAACCTTCTCTCTACTTGGTAATGTTAGACTAAAATAATAAGACATTTTAGTTATTTCCATCTACCGTTGAATAGGTATGTAGATATTTCATCGTAAACGGAACATTTAAGGTTACATGCAAGTAAAAATATAAAAATAAAATTACAAGTTTTATTGCAGTGTTATTACTTTCAGCTAAGTAGGAACAAGCAATAACGATTCCAACACTACTGTGTACACATTTTTTTTCACTATAATTAAATTCTAATGTTTAGTTAGAAATTCCATACCGAATACATAATACAATTTAATAAGACAGAAAATTACAATTTTTTGTAAAAAAGACAACTAAATACATAAGAGAGAGAGAAAACGTTCGAGCAAGAGGCCTAAATAGATAAATGATCAATTGTTCACAGTCACTTTCTTATGCAATTTGATTCTGTAACCCCTGTTCTTTTTAGGGCGAAGAAGTACTACTTTTGTTTATTTTTGGTGTGTGAAAGCGGGTCTTCCTCAAATGGTCATTTGTCGATGGTAAAATAATGAAAATGCGGTCCTTTCTGGCTGTGTCGGTCTTTTTTTTCATCTCACCCGACAGTCTGAGGCATTTCGTAGCAATTGCAATGCAAATCGACAACGATCTGTGCACGTGTACCGCTCCGTTCATTTTCAATTCGTTTTCAACTTTCCCCCTCATCAGGGATTCGTTTTTTTAAACCGGTTCCTCAATCAAACCGTGATATTCCATGAATCCAGGCTTTAGCACACTGTAGACGTACTTCCCATGCACCACAAATGTTACACAACTGGACACTGAAAATTGCGCATTTCGTACTAGGCCAACTTCCATTAACTTCAACAATTTCATTGAGCGGTAGTAGGCACCGAAATTTTTACGATTCCTCCTGAATTTGAATGAAAATCCCAAAAAATACAAAAATTATTTTAATTTTTTGTAAATCTTCATTTGGATTTTGAAGAATATTTTTTTCTTTGTTCTACAAGATCGATGTTTTTTCTATACAGAAAATACATTTTTAGTCGTTTTTCTCCATAATAATAAATGCTAATTAATTTATTCGCTTTCCGATAATTGAGAGGAATCGTTATGGGAGAGCCTTAGCGCAAAGTACTTTCACCGTTCTTAGTTTTTTCTCAGTTTTATCCAAGTAATTTTGATCTTTTTATGGGACATGCTGTACCTTGTAACTAGAGCTCTGATGCGTCGGGTGAATCTTCCTTAACGCTTTTTTTTTGTAGCGGGGCCGTCTGACCGGACCACTTTCTTTGCGGATCCGACTTTAGCATAAGATTGATTGCGATCGGTGACCGGTTTTATGCAAGAATCCGAAAATAAACCTGATCTAGTAGCTATTTACATCATAAGCGCACGGCAACGACCATGATGTAATTAAGTCCTAGTCCTAATAGTATTTTACATTTTTAAAAAAGGAAGAAGTAAACATTGAAAACAGTCTTTATTAACTCTGCTGAACTGGAAAATAAAGGAAAAGATAAAGGATAAAAAAAGAAAGGAGTCAATAACTTTTCCCTCTCTAATTATCCACAAGAAGTTTCTCTTTGATGCAAAACGACTGAAAATAAATTAAGAATTTAACTGTTTTTGAACAAACTAAAATATACATTTTTATTGTAAAGTTGTGCAGTTGAATATTTTCGAACACACGTGCTTAGGAAAATCGGTCAAAGAATCAACTACGGAACAGAATCTTGACATGGGACTAATGAAATAAATTAGAAACTACACGATTAGAAAAAATATATAAACTTTGTAGGAAAATATCAGGTAGAATGAGTTCCCAATTTGGCAGTATCCCTCGTTACACCTATATCACAAAATAGCTGCTAGTCACTTTCCACCTTAAGGAATTTTCCAAAAACCTTCAAAAAGAGTCAAGATACAATGGGAATATAATGACAAGGAAGATTCTCTCCATTCTTCACTTCCTAAGTAGAAAATCTCACGCATACACTATAATGTTCATAACGCAACTGACACGATATTTATAAGCAGGGTGTCCCAGCGAAAGTTTAAAAAAAATTATTATGTCGCAGTACACTGTACTTGCAACAACTTCCAACCTATAGTCTACCTATATTTAGTCACTGACGGTTACGATTTTTTGGTAGATTTTCCATGGAAATGTTACCTTATTTGAAAAAAAAAAAAAAAAAAAAACTATCATCAGGCTACCACAGTTTTGAATTAAAACCACCGAACAGTAATCTTTTCCTTAAAGAATCCCCGGATGTAGAAATCCATGTCAGTAAGATCGGGGGAATGAGATGGCCACGGGATGACTCCTCTACCATTCTACGTGGGATAGTGTTGGTTCAGCCACTTGTTGATTGTAGGTGTTTCAACAGTAAACAGTAGCATGAAGCATCTGATAAACTTAGGAAAAATTTGAACTTAATTTGCTTTTGTACGTGCCATGAATTAAAGAATACTAACTTCTGTCATAATCGTCTTCATTTGTTATTAGAAATCGTGTATAATTAGTATGCCCTTATTTTAATTCTAGAGATTGTCAAACTTGACGATTAAGTTCATTATTAAGTTTTCAAACGGTATAAGAATATTCACAATCCTCCTGTAGAAGATTTACCGCGTATCAATCGTTGCAGAACTACAAGAGATCGACCATGTCTGTTCAGATGATGATGATAAATATAACTGTTTGGTTTTCCAGTTTTATAATTTTACCCACAATAAATTACTGAAGGATTTACAAGCATTAGACATTCCAAATTGTTTTTACAATGATGACCACCATGACACACATCCATGCTATTTTTCTCAAAGCCTGTATACAGGTAATCGTGCGGATAAATTGGTTCTATCTTTATTAGGCGCTTCTAGGATTTTAATCCTTAAATCCTCAGCACTGTTCTGAATCGTACACCTACACAGAACAATTGCGTGCCTGGTTGAACCAACAATATCCCACGTGGGGATCGGCCATCACTTGGCCATCTCGTTCTCCCGATCATGGATTTCTACTTCTGGAGATTCCTTACGGAAAAGGTGCACAGTTGCAGTAAATGCAGTAGTGTTTGAATCCAAAACTGTGGTAGAACTGATGATGTTTGTGTTTTTCTCAAGTAAGGTAACATTTCCTTGGAATAACAAAAAATCGTAACTCTTCAGGGATTGACTGTACGTGGGTAGTTGTTGCAAATAGGGTGTAATAACATCCAAAAAATTGTTTCGCACTTTCTCTGGGGCACCCTGTAGAAAAGTTCTTTACGAAGTACCCAACATCCATAGAAGTCCATTAAACGCTTTTTATCTCCGGCCAGTAGGGACTGAATTTGATCCACAGATTGTTGTTTTTTTTATGGTTCTTTTTATTTAGATACTTTTCACTCGTTGAAACAGTTCTTTAAATTAAACGTTCGCCAGTTGGAATTTTTTTTGCGAAATAGTAACTGGCATGTCAAGCGGAGAAACGCTCACCTCTTCAGCACCCAGCTCGTGCGGAACGGGCCCGTTTTACTTTTTTCACAGAGCCGAGTAAGCCACGGATCACAAGATGGTTGTGACAAATTTGGAACCGTAGCTTTTTCACGATCGGCTCGATATCAGTCTGGACTTCCATGTTCAGCACGTGGGTGCGAATACTTTATTGAATTATGTAAACAAACCATAGAAAATTAATATTTTTTTAAATATAAAAAAACTACATTTGGGGTCTTTATCGAGTATAATTTCAAACTAAATGTCTCAATAATACCAGTTTTTACCTTTCACTTAGGACTATTAGACTGAAAGTCGTTGTGTACTACTTTCATCTTATTTATTAATAATTACTATTTTAAAACACGTTCGTGAAAAATAAGCCACTTTTAATCCAACTCTTTGCACATTTTCCTCAAAACATACGGTGAAGTGGTGAAAAATATAATGAACCATAGTTGTATTGTCTCAACTATGAACGCTTAGAAAGGCAGATAATATAAAATAATAATATAGAAAAAAATACAAGGTTAACCAAGCGAGATAGTATAAAAAACATATTTTAATAATTCTCCCTCGCTAATTGCAGGGTGGAAATTTAAAAAACCGCATTTGAAATACGCCTGGTGCATAGCAATACAGTCCGCCAGATATTATCCAAGGCGAACCGAACCTGGTAAGGCTATTTTGTACATTGATCATGGACATTCTATCGGTGCAATCGTTTTGAAAAGCTTTATGCCCTGCCCATTGGAAAAGAAAGGTACTATTTCATCGAACAATGTAAAACTGGAACAGCGAAATATATCTACTTATCTATGTCAGGGAAAGATGACAAGACGCGGAGTAAAGAAATTGTGGCGGCATAATAACTAATTCAACTAGAGAATATTTCGAGAATTTATTAATGTTATGGTAGCAAGCACTTGAAGTCGTTGGCGTAATGTAATTATAATGCGTGCGAGTTTTGAGCAGATGGAATTTCTTCGAATATAACTTCTATTACTTAATTTTTTTAATGCAATTTTTATTCACATACTTAAAATTATTATTACGTTATTTCCAATTTGTATTATAACAATAAAATAATTTTTATATCATAAGGCAAATTATGTATGGCGATAACCGACTCTCTCTCTTTTCTTTACCGTATTACTAGCCTATTTGTGCCCCAGGGCTTCGTCAATTATGGATAAAATACACATACAAACAGCAACAATATAAAACATGGCAGTCTCGTTATAGCATTCATACTATCACAGAGTAGCATCTTCGAGGTGGATATCGCCATTCACGCTAATAAATTGCCTTTGCACCACAATTCACTCTAAAAAAATATAATATAGATTATTCTATATAGTCTATATCGTTTGGGGTGATTGTGGATGAGCCACCTTCAATCTAGCTAATGAATTACATTCACGAACCACATTGGGTTGTCCGGAAAATAATGCAGGATTTTGGTATTAAACAAAAAAAAAGAAACTAGTTACTTTAAAGCAATGTTCTTTAATCAAAATAATTCCCCATACTCTCAATACATTTCTCCCAACGTGTTGGTAACTTATTAATTCCGTCTGAGTAGAATTCAGAATTTTTAGAATTGATAAAGTCAATAAATACATTTTCCAGTTCCGTTTGATTTTTGAATATTATGTGTTGTAAGTAGTGGTCCAGGTGTCTAAAAAAATGGTAGTCAGTAGGCGAGAGGTCCGGAGAGTAGGGTGGGTGAGGCAAAGTTTCATAGCCAAGCTCCAATAATTTTTGTGACGTTACACGTGACACATGTGGTCGAGCGTTGTCATGCAACAAAATGGGCCCTTTCCGATTGACCAAAGAGGGCTTCATTACTGCCAATTTCTGATGCATGGTATTAATTTGGTTACAGTATGATTCAGTATTGATGGTTTCGCCAGGATTTAAGAAGCTGTAGTGTATTAAACCAAATGAAGCCCACCATACCGTAACCATTACCTTTTTTTGATGGGTTGGGGGCTTTGGAAAATGTATTGGAGCTTCTCCTTTGTCGAGCCACTGTCCAGAACGTCTAGTGTTATCGTAGAGAATCCACTTTTCGTCACATGTAACAATTCTGGCCAGAAATGGGTCATTTTTGTTTCGACAAAGAAGTGATGCACAAACATCAAAGCGCCTTGAGGTGGTCAGCGACGGTCGTTTTATTGACTTTGAGTTGCTCTGCAAGTTCTCGAACAGTTGTTTTGGGGTTTTCTTCCACCACTGATCGCAGAACATCATCATTAAGAGAGGAAGGCCTTCCACGACCTTCTTCATCTTCAAGGCTGAAATCTCCCTCCCGAAATTTTTTAAACCACCTTTGCACAGTGCACTCATTAACACAACCCTCGCCCCAGACTTGGTTAATGTTTCTAGCCGTTTGGGCTCCGCTTCGGCCGAGTTTAAACTCGTAAAAGAAAATCGTACGAAATTCTCGCTTTGACATTATAAGGATGACTGAATTATTTCCAAGTAGCGGAATGCTACAGAGGTAAACAAACAATATCATTTGGAAGAGGATTAATAAGTGTTGACATTCATACAAATGAGTAATCCTGTAAACGTAAACAGAATATTTTATATAGATTTTTTTTAATGAAAACTTAAAATCCTGCATTATTTTCCGGACAACCCAATATTAATAACCCTACCTTGGACTACTTGATTTTCTTCGGGGTGGCTGCGGAAGAGCCTCCCATTCGCGCTAATAAATTACATTCACACAACCCCAGAGTAATCGATATTATTTGAGGTGACTGTGGATGAACCTCCCATTCGCGCTAATAAATTATTCACACCACAATTTCTTCTCGCTGAGCCAGATTACACTCGATATTCTTCCAGATAAGAACTCCGTTCAAGATAATGAATTACATTCAAGATCTCTCGAAATTCTTCTTCTATTATTATTACAGCGTCTGCGAGGTGATGGACGCGTTAGATAATGGCCTGTCTGTTCTCGCTGGTTTCGTCGGTCAGACGAGTGTAGGTAGCATTTCGGCATCATCATGTGTGTTATCGCATTATTTGATTGAACCGAAAAAGTACAAAATAACACGATGAAAATTGCTAAATATCGTAACACGTCTGGACAGACGAAACCAGTGACAACAGGCATCGTAGACCATCAAACCATTAAGATAACAAGATTACCTTATATAATTTAAAATGACTACCCCATACAATATTTTTTCCAGATAATTTTCACGCACCAAGATCAAAACTGATTACGAGTTGATAAAAAACTTAGGTAATTAGAAATTATATGTTTAGGCCGCTGAATCAGAAGAACTATAAAAGCGATCTATTTGGGTTGGGTGAAAATCAATAGGAATATAAAGAATTTAGCAAATTAAGGTCAAGCCCTTTTGGATTATAATTAGAGAAAAAGAAAGTGGAGCGAGTCGTGATATTTGATATGGCGTGCGTATTTATCGGAATTAACGTAGAAGGGCGCGTCTTCGGATTTCCCAACTCGTCTCTGACCCATGTACAATTTCGCAAAATCTAAACGACCACCGGTGACGCAATCGAATCTCTCCGAGTCGAAGTTCAGAAGAAGATCTGGTTTCAATGGGAAAAATCGGACTTGTTACGTGATGTCGTGCCATTCCGGAGTCGTTTCGCTTCCTGCTCGGACTATATTTCGAATGACATTTCATCTCGGCCAGAGCGAACGACAGTTTTGAACTTGTCTCCGTTGATCCCGAACGCTGTTGACTGAAACAAGCCCTAGCGGAACAGAAACGTTACGGACATTGAGACTGAAGATCGGTGAAATCCTTTCCTGACGTCTTAATCATAAAATTAGTTCAAAAACTACAAAATGCGAAAGGTAAAAAAAAATTTAATATTTTGTCCACATCTATGAGGTGACGGACTTTAATTTAGTTAGGTCACCGTCTATCATCCACGTCCACCTATTCAAACCAGTTTTGTACGTTCTAGGTCGTAGAACTCATAAAAAGTCACATCGCATTCATGAAACTGTAAAAATACAACACAAATAAGACAGCTAAAACCCAACTACCATTTATTGGCTAGCGATGACTGTAAAGAAAGCGCCATCGAGGGAGAGAAAAAATTTTTTTTTATTATCTATCATTTTTTTTATTATCAACTAAACTGCAACCTCCGAACAAGCTCATTTTTTTACCTTATAAGAAAATGATTATTTAAAGATCGTGAGATGCAGTGTGGTGTGTAGGTTTATAAAAACATTTCCCTTAAAGTGCCAACGTTCCGCACTTTATTAAGATCATCTTCAGGGAGCCTGTCGAAGCCCACCGTTCATTCTGGTCCGCCTATCCTCGCTGGTTTTATCCATTAAATGCACATAAGGATGATTCGATCTCTCAGGCTTCAGGATTATTATCAAAAAATTAAATATATAAGCATGTCCATTCGTTGGAAAATTCAGAATTGATGGAAAATTATGGTTCATTATTTTTGAACAAGGCATAATTTGTTATATAATAAATGTTGGAAACAGGATATAAATTAAATAGGAATTTAGATTTTAAAAACAGCTTTAACAATCGAAAAATTCAGAAGCGGTGGAAAATTATGGTTCATTATTTTTTAAATAAGACATAAAATATTATTTCCGACTTAAAAAACTTTTTTTTTGCTGGGCCTTCCGCCATCGAGGTCATTTCAGCCCCACACTTAGTCTATATTCTTTACCCGTTCAGACACGACATTCATTCAAATAAATACGTTCATACAATTAAATACATTCATACAGTACACTCATTCCGTTTGGTCGGTGGAGTACTTGATATTCCTCCACCGACCTACAATTAAACTAAGCTAGATTGGGGTCGATGAGGTACTTTTATTAATATTCCGCCATCGACCCCGCACACACACTCACTCGCTTTCCTCGTTCGAGGGGCGACGGTGACGTTCTATTCACCCTCACCCCTCGCCATTCACGCCAATAAATACATGCACACAGACAAAACACAAAGACACATAACACATACTATATACAATAAAAAAAACCCAATTTCCCCTAAAAAGTAGAACAGGGGACTCAGAAACTCGGTACCGTGCTCGAGGACTCTTCTTAAATCCGGCGGCATGCCTGCATGCTCTCTATATGGAGCCAAGGCGTGACACGCCTCTATTATGTGGGTGTGGAACACATCGAGCAACCTTTCTCTGCGCGGGCTTTGGCCCATTAGCAGGTGCCCATGTGTCAACCAAGTATGGCCAATCTGGTCCGTCTATTCTCGCTGGTTTGTCCATCAAACGCAGATCAGAATGATCAGACCTCTTCACAGTAGCACAAGATTATTATCGAAAATCCAATCGTTCGAAAATATTCAGAACTGGTGAAAAATTGTGGTTTATTATTTTTTGAATAAGAGAAATTTTTGTGGAAAGATTTTGATCTTAAAAAAATCTTTCGTTCAACATTCAATTAATTCTCTATACTTCTTACGCCTCCATTCTCGCTCATAAATACATTCATTCCATTTATATACAGACAAAAACATACCCACAAAGATTCAGTTAAATATTTATGGAGTTTTTGGAACATAGGAATGTCAAATTTCTTTCATTGCACAATCAATTCTCTACAACTCGTTTTAACCACGTCCTCTAAAAGGAATGCAAATCTCGTCAACTAAAAATTTGAAAAACAGTTTCTTAATCGTGCCAACGTTTCGATCTTTATTGAGATCATCTTCAGGGCTCAAAGTGTTTGTTTTACGTGTAGAACAACGGTCATTTTCAACACGACGCACAAGAATGACACATCTACAAGGAAAACAAACATTTTGGGCACTGAAGATGATCTCAATAAATATAGAAACGTTGGCACGATAAAGAAAATGTTTTTCCAAAACCTAATACGTCACACCAGACCGCATATCGCAACCTCCAAATATTAAGTAACGGTCACTAAGCACCACACATTTCTAAAAATGTGTGCGCAGTGAACAGAGAAGAAGATGTAGATCCTTTGTAGTTTTTTCGTTTGTGTTTCGGCGAGAGGCAATTCCTCTTAAAGAAGCAATGTCCTTCAGAGAGAGGAGAATCTAGGAAGTTATGAACGTGACTTTATCGCATCTTTCTATGTGTTGCAATTGTGATGATGACACGACAAAACTTTAATTAGTTAATTTGTATTTAATTATTGCTCAAACTTCATTTTTTAATGTTGTAAATATTAATTTATATATTGATCAAATAACGAAATGTCGACAGATTTCTCTTAATCAAAAGGCAATGCGGGCATTTACGTCACCTCATCAATACATGTTCTACTCTCGACCAAATTACGAAACCCTTTCTTTCGGCGCGTAATTAAATTAAATCAAACCACGAGCCTTCATTCCCAAGTTAACTATATTGAAGAAATTCAAGCCGCATTAAAATGACATCGACATGAAACGTGTGTTTTTATGAGAATAAATTTCGAAATGACAGTAGATACTATCTTTTTCAACCACACTGGCGTGCAGCAAGAAGGTCAATAGTCATATCTTCTTTTTAATGGGGAATTTAATTTTCTTTGTCGAAATAATTAAAACCATACAGGCGATCTATTTAAAAATCCTTGCCTACTTGACTATTCTGAAACCAGTATAAATTCGTTCCAGGGGTTTAAATAGTTACCATTAATAAAAAAAATCTAATTGAATTACAATACTCTGTCCTTAATTCGAACTTCGGTACTACAAACATTCCATTAATCCAAATGGGGGAAAAAAAGAAGGAGAGCGTAGACCAGACTTTTAAAGAAAACAAAATATTTGAGGAGGAGGAGGAGGAGGAGAGAGAGAGAGAGAGAGAGAGAGAGAGAGAGAGAGAGACAAAGGGAGGGAAAAATGAACGAGATGGAAAGTATGTAAGAAAGGAAAAGAAAAGAGAGAAAGTGAGAGTAAGTGAATAAGAAAGGGAAACGGTGTAAGAGAGGGGAGCGGGGAAAAGAGC